>CADDXX010000055.1:2552894-2702161 GCA_902810485.1 Alauda arvensis | reverse complement strand
TTTTCTTTTTTCTTTTCTTTTTCTTTTTTTTTCTTTTTTCTTTTTTCTTTTTCTCTCTTTTGAATTTCTTGAATGTGGAACTTGCTAAAGAGAAGTGAAATTTAAGATCAGAATAGAGCACTTCCACTGGAAGACAAGTTTCTCAAAATAGGGATTTGAAGAAGAAACAGATTAATTGCTTGCTTTAAAGATMTCTCTTTTTTAATAATCAAAGGTGTCGTGATTTGCTGAGCAAACACCGAGTCAAAAGGAAACCTGGAGTTAAAATTCGGGTATTCTTGGCTCTTGTCCATCAATGAGTCCACTAAAATAAATTCTATCTCAGCACTTACAGGCTTCTTGTTTGAGCAGGTAAAATGGAGAGACCCATACATTCAAGCCTCTGTAGAGTAGTAGCAGTAACATGGAACCACAAAATGAAGTTAATAGTTTTTATTGAAAGCAGGGAGGACTGTGTGGCTCTTCTAAACAAGCTGGCTTTTCAGCTGCCAGCTCTTGTGTGAGTCTTGATACCATTGTCTGCCGCATCTGGAAAATGCAACTTAGAGGCTTTTTTTTTTTTTTAAGGAAAAGGTGATTATTTGGTAAGCTTTAGAGAAAATTTCAGTATGACAAGAATCATTTTAAGAAGAACATTTTGTTTTTCTTTATTGCTATTTCTTCATTCTCTGATTGTTGTTCGCAGGATTATTTGTGCAATTTAAGGTAAGAAAAATCTAGAACCTTTTTATGTACATAGTTTTATAAAAGTCCGAATTAGAAAGGAACAAGCACTTAATTACTTAATTCTGTGTCAGTGTGCTTTCCAACGTGGTATTAATTCAATTAAGTCCTATCTAAGTGATGCCTAAAGATTTTTGCTTTTTAAGTATTTTTCATTGTTTGTAGCTTTTTAGACCATTTGTATGTGGTTATACAGATCCTGGTATTTCTCTTACCCTTTCTCTTCCATTTTAGAGGAACTAACCTTCTAACACATTCCTGAAATACTGTTTAGTCTTAAAGTAGAGGATCCACAAGAAGAACATTTCTTTCCAATCASAATCTGAGAAGACATAACAAGAACTGGGGCAAAGAAGTCCTGGACCAACTCCAATGGGACAGTACCCAGGGGGAAATTACCTAACCAACTGCTCCTATAATTGGACAATGTTAGATATGATAATTTGTTAAACTCGTAGAAATCGTAGAAATCCAATACTGGTGTGCCCATAACTCCCCATGTGGAGGCATCTGGAAGCTTCCAATTAAGTACTGCTTTTTCATCTTACTATTTTAATACTGTTGCAAGTGTTTTTGTCTTTTGATATCAGGCAACATAAGAAACACTGAATTAGATGCTGATTTTCTTTGATTCTGCTTGTATAAAATTCAGTGTCAGGAAAAAAAAATTGTCATCAGCCTTGCTGCAACAGTGGAAAATAAGAAAAAAAGTTTTTAAATCATTCAAATAATGTGTTAAACTTCCAGTTATTTAGAGGGTTTATGACGAATGTTTCTTTTCATTCTTAGCTCATCACAACACACTAATGAAATGTGATATTGCAGTCTCGTTAAAGAGGTGACAGTGGTATTTAGACAATGGAATAAATCAGACAAAATCCACTGAGTGCAGATGTAATGTGTTGTTTTCTTATTTGTTCCTGCACACATAACTGATGCTATTGAATGATTTTGCATATTTTTTTTCTGCTTTAAAAAAAGTTTTCTCTGAATCAAGGGTATGCAGTAGTGTCTTGTTATTTTTCCTTCACTAAGATTTAGGTCATCATTTTACCAACCATTTCCTAACCTGATGTGTTCCAATAACACTGAAGGGGTTTTCCCATTGTTTTTTTTTTTTTTGGAGGAGATACATTTTGAGTGATAAGTAAGACCTGTCAAGGTATTAATGATGGAAAAAGTTGGATTCTAATGGGTTACATAGATGAGGAGTGATATAAAAACTTCTAGTGCCCTTCAGCTGTCAGTATAGAACCAGTTACTGTTCTGCAAGGAAACTTCCATCTCCAGCAGACTGTGCTGCAGTTTTTCTAAGGYGACTTGTACAAGTCTTCAGCAGACRCTCGGGTCAGTTTCCTGCAGAGGCTTTCTGACCTCAGCACCTGGCTGAAACCAGCAGCTGTAACAGACAAGGTGACATCTCTCTACGTTAATGCAGCTCTGTATTTCTTGCATGTGCCAGAAGTCTTAGTGCTTTTTCTGATTTCTGCTTGAGGAGCCACTGGAGACTCTCATTTCAGAAGAGTCTGAGCAAGGCAAGCCCTGAAAAGTGAAGCACCTGAAATGTTTGTTCCATCTGAACTTTCTTTTTTATTGGTCATATTTTTTGGTCAGCTAATCCCATTGCTGTTGTGCTGGGTCACAAAGCTGTTCAGGGAGACAGCTATTTTAAGTCTTAACCTTACCTCTGTGAAAAAAAGAATAAACCAAAGCTCCAACTTCACTGAATATTCAGCATGGATATGTTTTGTTATCTATTTGACCATTGGTGACTTGTGTGTGTTTTTACTGTTGCTGACAATTTGTGCTATCCACCTGATCATGTCTTACACAYAAAAGAAAACCCTGAAAAATTGGAGCACTTCTTATGGATAAAGGATAGCCCATGTCTGCAGTGCTTGCAGGAGCAAAGATAGTGAAATGGGAAGAAGCTCACATTTCTCTAGCTTTATGTGTCTGAAGGGTTTCCTCTTGAAATGGGGAATCAGTATTCTTCAGGTAGCTGGGTAGGATACAGAAACCAGTTTTGCTCTTCTCCTCCAGCAATGCTGGCTCATGCATGCATAATGCAGGGACTTTGTTGTCCATCGTTCTGCACAGAGATCTTCTGGCACTTCCGTGAATGGGCTCATGCATGCAACTTTGGGGTTAGAGGATCCCATAGCCTGTGCTATGAAGTGCAGGCTTTATGCACGTCACTGTTCACATCAGTATTTCTAAATCCTTTCAGAATTTGCTTGGAAGCCACTCTGCACATGTCCTGTGCATAAAATTCTTGAATGGATATGGCTGAACAGGCATTCCAAAATGTAACTGAACACAGTATTTGCACTGATTTTTATTAATTGCTTCTGCACCAATTACTAGAATGTAGTGCAGATCTGACTCATTAAGGCTGTAGGTTTGGGCAATGTTCTGATGGCTCCTGGCTTGTTYGAGATGCCTCAGTGCTAAGAGTAAGTGTTTCTGACCCTCGTGTATAAACTGCTGGGGAACACCTCAACTACAACAGAAAAATATTTGCCCTGTAGTAATGAGGTCACAGAAGCAGGASATTATGCTGTTCTTGTATGACCAGCTGCTGGTACTGTTTAGCTGACAGGTATGGAGCTTTGGGGACCATTGTGGGTGTATTTTTTTAGTTCTTGGTATGGATGCCCTCATGTGAACAGCTCACATGTAGAGCTTGTTGAGAGTTCTGCCACAAGACATTGCTTCATCTTTTGCCTCCAGCAATTGTGTGTTGCAGAAGAATCAGAGATCACTCCAAGAGTAAATTTAGGTTTTCGTATTTAAACATGAATGAGTATTAAGTACAAATATRTATTTCGGTATTTAGTAAGTACAGATGGACCACTCTGCACTTAAAGTTATGAGGAGGTACAAAGATTATTGAGTAAGTTTCTTATAAAAAATCTTAAATGTGGTGTGCAAGTAAAAAATGTCACTAGCTCATCCATGTCTGGTGCCAGCAAAAGRGTCTTAGAACTTCCAGGGTAACCTTGAGAGATGTACCTCCTTGAAGGGAGGTCACTGCCCTGCAGCCAAGTGCTGTGGAGGGAGAGYTCAACAGACTGATAGCTGTAGATATTATGGTGTAAATTCCTCACATGAGGCACCAATTAATGGTGAYGGAAGAGACGGGACTGATTGCTTGGATGCAAAAAGTCACTTTATTGATCASAAAGCTTTAGTAGATACACCTTTTCAGTTGTAACTAAAAATAGCTGCTGGCTTAAGAATAATAACTATAGCAACCTTATCTTATGTTTTTCAATAACTTTGCTTAACTGTAGGCAAGCACAGACCTGCACAGACATGTACGGACTTGCATACCAAAGCACACCCAAGCACACCGTTATCTCGTGCTCTTTCTTCAGGCTTCTGCCTAAGCTGCCAGGGCTTATGRCCTACCAGTGCTAACATGTCCACTTCCATCATGAGCTGAGCTGTACTCTCAGTCCTGCTCTCTAGCTACATCCCCACATCTCCCCCTTCTTTTCCCACCATTAAAATCTTTTTTGTGGACTTATCAATCAGTCTCTGAACACATTGCAATCAATACACATGGCAAACAGTCCTAAGCAACAGTATGGCTAACACATAAATTCCTGTTTTAACTAAGTGATTAAGCCAGCCAGAAACTCCCCATCCTCTRAGTATATGCTCAAGCCAGTTGTTATCATCTACAACCCTGTCCTGGTTTAGGGCAATTTTGGGAGAWCACCTCCTAAGGGGCTCTCCCTCCCTTCCCCCCCAGCTGGTTCGGGAATAACTTCCTCAGAGAGAAGTGGAAAAAAACCTGTTTATTCAACACGTCAGGCCCTCCCCAGCACAATAAATTGAACAATACTCGATGACAAGGACTTTGTGCTGCTCTGGAGAGATGACGGAACTCAGAAAGAAGGTCCCCCCTGAAGATGGTGGCTGGGTTCTCAGTCTCTCTGGTGCCGGGAGAAGTTGCGGCACAAGGTGGATCTTGGTGGGTCCCAGGTGTGAGCCCTCCGGCGCTCCCCCGTGTTCACAGTCCAGAGAGATTAGAAAAAATTCCTGGGAAAGGTGAAAAAAAAAGGAAAAAAAGAAAGTCAAAGAAAAAAAACTACCTAGCTATGCTAACTAAAGAAGCAGAAGCGAAAGCAAGCTGYTAAAAGAGAGAAAAAAGCAAAAACTTCTCCGTCTCATTCTGTGTATTATCAAAAACTCCAGAYGCTCAAGGTCACTCAGAGAAGCAGAGCCTTTGAAAAAAAACTGTGCCTCCCCCTCCCCCCAGACCCAACACCACGATGCACAGAGTACAACATCCTGCACAAATTCAACAGACGATTGGGGATACAAACATCATAACGTCACCCTAGGGCAAACCCTTAATTTGGTAACGCTGTCTTGAAGGGCCTGTATACTAGTGTAAATAGACTGAGAGTTATCAGATAGGTTCATGCATCTTAAGCCTTCAAAGTCTTCACAGCCATGTCTTGGCAGTTCTACTTCTTGTCTTGGTCACGAGGGCTGGATGGCAATTAGGTAATTTTTCTTTTCTCTGGGCCTCATTCTTTTGGAGGCGATCCATATTTGTCCAGATGAGCAGGTTACTACTTCAGACCTGCTGGTGATAAAACACATGGATACCTTCTCCCTGGGTTAGTAAATTAGCTAAGCCTTATCAATTTGTAGTCAGTTTTTCTGCTATTAATGCAGTTCCTGCCATTTACCAGTCTAGTCCAATTTGCAGTTTTGGTTTGCTGCTGGATTCTGACTGACAGCCTCACGCATAGGATAGGACCTACATTAAGCTTGATTGGACCTACTTGCTGAGCATCTGAGCTCACCTGGTTCAAACAGGAAGAGTGCCTCTGTCACAGTGTGCCACAGAGATCTGCCTCAAGTGAGGCATAGCTCCTTGGCATAAAGGATCCTTTTGAATGTTGTTCTGGGCTTGCCAGTGCACTGGGACAGCACTGGTTCCTGCATTCCCATGGGTACTTCTCCATGGCATTTGTCAGCAATGTGCCAGTGCATGCATATGCAGTTAGTTAACAGCTGTCACAATGTTTTATTAAAATGTATGATTAATTAAAAAGAGTGYATGCCTTAGGGAGAAGAGCAGGTGTAAAGAGATAGGATCTGCTGTATACAAAACTTCATTGACTCTGTTTTTTGCAGAATTAGAAATGCTCGAATATTTAATTTGGAAAAGGACTATGAGGGAAAAAAACCCAAATGCAATTTAAAAGGACTGCTTTTCTCTACAAACTACGAAACTGAACTGGCTGCTGGGTATGGGGATTTAGTCGCGACTTTAAATACTAGCCAGATCTTTTCCAAATATGCGTATCTACATGCTTCACTTACTGCTTTTTCCAATTTGTTGTCTCTATGTGTTATATATGGATTTTGATCAGCTGTAGCACACTGGATTAATTTTATTTGCATTTTCAATACAGTATGCTCATTGCCTCCCAAATGGAACCAACGTATGCCAGGAGAGTTTACCCATGTTTTGATGAACCTGCCATGAAGGCCACATTTAATATCAGAATTATCCATGACCCAAGCTATGTGGCTCTTTCCAATATGCCTGCTATTGGTAGGTAAACTACAAGTTGATGTACCGTTTTTTCTCCCCCTACATTACTTTTAAAAAGGGTGCAATTCATCTGAGAAGATTATGTCACCCAAAAAAGTGTTCTGTTGTCTGTTTGCTAATGTCTTCGAAAATCTATGTCTATGAACTTAAAAATTTAGGCACTTTTATTCATCATTAATGTCTCTGATGGTAACCATTCTGTTGAACAATTTTATCTGTTGTGTTGTGCTCTCCTTTGCCTGCTGGAGGCTACACAGGGTTTGATTTCTGGTATTTGCTGCTTAGTTAGTGTGTGTGTCTTACTGTGTGACATCATTTAAAAGCAAAATGGCAGCCCCAGAAATGCAAAGCCTATGTTTGTGACAGCAAGGGATTCCTTTAATTCTGAATRGATGTTAAGATATTTATGACAAACAAAAACTTTTTTATCCAGGGAGAGACATTCTAGTCTCCTGTGTATGTGCAGAATAAGAACAAGAGGCTATAGAGAAAAAGAATTACAAGAACTATAAGGCTCTGGAGAGGCTCCTTCTGTCCCTTGCTGGGATCTCATGTGGGATGTCTCTGGGGTATGAGTTTCCAAACAAATGCTCTAAATTAGTATTCCTAGAGGAATCAATTTGGTCTCTTGCCTAATTCTTAAAAACCCTTTTTTTGCAGTTCAATGCCATGAATCTTTGTTTTTCAGCCATAAAAGTCAGTTTTATGACATTTGCATGTAAACTAAGTCACTTTGGAATTATAATGGGTGGGATTGCTGTGAGAATAACTGCAAGCATTTTCTTCCCCAAAGAATCTTGCCTATGTCCTCCTGACTTAGMAGGAAGGTATCTGATTAAGTATTAAATAATTCTTAGGCAGACTTGACCAATATTTTGATCATAACAGATTGTATGTTTTAGGTAGGTAGCATGGGGATAAATTGTTCTCAGCTTGCCCATAACTTGTAATTGATAGAGTTTGATATCCTTCCAAAACTTCAGTTAAGAAGCCCAAGAGTGGATTTCTGCTGTTTGCATGGAMGGGCATGACTGATACATGTCAGTAGCAACAAGTCTGGCTGCTTTCTTTCTACCAGAAACATAAGAGTTAGTGCAGGAATACACCATATTAAAGAAAGGGGTAAAAAACAAACAAACAAGCAAAAAAAAGCAGAAAACACAAAATTTGAATATTTCTTTGACTTTTCTTCTAGATGTATCTGAAGTGAAGGATGAAAATGGAAGCCTGTGGACAGTTACCACATTTAACACTTCACTGAAAATGTCAACTTACTTGACTGCTTTTGTGATTTGTGATTTCGATTATGTCACCAGAACTGAGCGGGGAAATGAGGTAGATATGAGGCTGCCTAACACAATATAGAAATTTACAACAGAAGTTGGCCCTCTGGTGCATCATGTGGTTTGAAGACATCACAGATATTAACTGTGCTAAATACCATTCCCAAACGATCTGCTTATGTTGCAAAACTCCTAACATTTGTCCCATAGATATTCCTGCAGAAAGCTTTCCTTTGGGACAATTAGTCTATTGTCTTGTCCTGTTCATTTCATACAACTGCACAAGTAGGTATGACCTATATATGTTAAAATCTAGAAGCAGCTACTCTGCATAAAGCACTGGTTATAATTCATTATCTTCTTAATGTCTTAGGTGTTGTAGTTGGAAAACAGACTCACTTCCACTACTGTGACAAACCACTGATGTTCAGCACCTTGTTTCTCAAGGTCCTTTGAGGAGCCACATGCTGACATCAGTAGGAGTAACACTGTGCTCCAAACATTTTGTATACTAGTATATATTAACCTTATATTCCTCAGTGTGCACATTTTTTTATCCTCCGAAAGTGACTGTTTTTGGTTTGAAGTATCTTCATCTGTGAGTATTCAGTTTTGCTCTTAGACCAAAATGGTCAAGGCTTGTTGAGAGAAGATGTAAACAAATGTACTGCATGGGCAGCAGTTGCTTTGTTTTCTTTCTTACACTCAAAGTCAACAGAGAGAAGATGTATCACATTTTTCCAAAATAAATAGTAAGTTCAAGCATAAAGCCATTAAATATGGAATGTACTTTATCTCCTTAATAGATGAMAGCACTTCATGGTTAGTTCACTCATCCTACTGAGGAAGGTGGGACAATGCAACTAGACAGTGCAGAGACTGTCTAAGAAGCACAGTGTTGGCTCTTTTTAAAAGGGAAGATTGGATTTGGTGTGTCAGACCTGCCATCTCCTGTGCTGAACTTGTCGGATGCTTACAGCTATGGCTGTGATGGCTTTTCCTTGGGCCTAGTCCTTGGACTGACAGGACTCAGCAGAGGAGAGTCTGAAAAACTGCGTTGTTTTTCAGAGGGAAAAAGCAGCACCTGTGTTCTGTGAGATTGAGGGGAGATCGTATTTCACCCCTTGGTTTTGGACAGAGATGCTAGTTTATGTCTCTAAGTATCTGTGTGAGCATGTTCATTCTGCCTGTTTTGGTGTTTCTGGTAACCTGAAACACTCGAAGATCATACTAGGATTAGGATTTTAAGATGTTAGTTGTGTTTAGGTTTTGCAAAATGAAGTGATTGGGTCTTTGAATCTCTTCTGAAGTGTTGGCTGAAAAAAGGATCTCTGTTGACTGAATATGCTTATTTTTTTTTTTAATTGTCAAATAAATCCTGATGCTTTCAGATTCTGCTCTTAGGCTTTTGCTATAAACTTCCTTGTGAGATCATGCATTGCATTTAGATGCAAGAAATGTAAAGGTTTTGRGCTGCTGGGCACCTGGTAGGTGGTCTCTTGTTCAGAGATACATGATGGAGATATAAACCTTTTCTAAGGCTACTCCGTCACTTTCGGGCAAGCAGCTACCCTTTTCAGTGTCGGGACAAAGTTGATGGGCACAGGAGAGGAAAGATTTCTTGCTGCTGTGGTCTTCACTGCTCAGAGGTATGGATGTCATCTGCTCAGATGTCACCTGCTCTCTCCAGCAAAGGGGAGGTCAGTGGTCTAGTGGAAAGTTCAGGAGGAGAGATGTGCATGTTAGGACAGCTAACATTCTCTATTTCTCTCTCTTCAAGTTGGCTAAATGTAAGCTTGCCACCCAGATACACTTACTGGAATACTTTGGTTTAAAATGTGTGATTCTAAACAGTTTTGCAGTGTTTTCCACCTAAGAAAATAAAAGCTTTGAATTCATTTGTTCCTGCAACAAAAAGGACCTTTGTCCTTTTGAAGTACTGGAACTCAGAGATTTTAGCAGGATCAGGGTCTGTGCCACATTTTGTTGGTCCAGTAAAACTTCAGTTTGGTTTGGTTTTTTTGTTTTTATTTTATTAAGAGCTTCATTGCATAGTCTGGCATGGACAGACAGCATTTTTCCAACAATGATTCACAGAAGAGAAACAAAGAAAATGAAATGTGAGGGTTGTTTAAAATAACTCTTCCTTGTTTTATTGCAGATACGTATTTGGGCCCGGAAGGAGGCAGTTAAAAATGGGTACCTTGACTATGCTTTAAATATCACGGGCCCAATATTTTCATTTCTGGAGGACATACTTAATGTCACCTACCCTCTGTCAAAAACAGGTGAGATGACTTACTTTCTGAAATTGATCAGAAATGGCTGCTGATAGTGTAATGTTCATAGAAGCTATGGGGGTTTTTTCCAGGATTCTCCTTTTACAGCTCACCATGGAATAAACTAAAATTTAAATTTAAATTTGAATTCTCCTTTCTTTCTCATGACTTTTATTAACCTGTAACTCAACACTCTTACCTTCGGATTCCACTCATTCTTTTAAAGCCTGTTTTCCTGGTGAAAGGGGCAGGTGGGACAACAAAGTGAACAGAAGGGAGTAGTTCAGTCATGTGGCTGTCTTTGGGATCATAGACCACAACATACAAGGATGTTGTAGTTCCGACATCCTCCTAGTAAATCCATGCCGCCTGYATGGAGACTGTGTCCCCACAAAGCATTTTTTGCTTTCTTCAGTATCTTTCCTTGAAGTCCTGCCTTGARTGTATGTTCCTGCACATTCCTCCCCATAAAAACAGGGAGGATTGCCCCGCAGGAAAGCATTGCTTCTACTTCAAATGGATATTAGGTCAGCTGGCTCAGTCAAGAAAAACAATGACATGTAGTTTCGCTGTACAGTTAGTTTCCTAATTGTACTTGGATTTCCAAGGGTTTCAGCATGAATATTATGGGAAAATGGGTAGAATATTGAGAAGACAGAAAGCAGTTCTTATCTGAAATTAATTTTGGACCTTCCAATTATTTTAGCAGATTGCAGGACTGGGGGAAGGAATACCCCTCTATCCTTGACTGGATAGTTTGTTGATTTGTCAAATCTGTACTTTGGCACTTGTGGGAAATAAATGTTAAACTGTGTAAATTTATTATCTCCCAGTATATTTCTGATAACTTGCAGAATTACTCACTACACTTCTTTTGGAAAAATGCAATATATGTAGACTTCACTCTTTAAATTTTCTTGTCTTAGTAATCATACAAGCTAGTCAAGGGCTGTACAGTTTTCTGTTTCATGCTTGTGTTCTTCCGTTCAGCAGTGATGTTGATGCATTATTTCATTAATGGAAAACTATTACACAATGGAAGTAGAGGAACAGTGTTGTAGACTTCCTGTTAGGTAGGATTTCATTTTCAGAGAGGGCTGTGATACCATTGCAATCCCCACTGTAATGCCATGCAATATCCACTGGATTTCCCAGTTCTCTCTTTGAAGTTTCACTTTAAAAATAGTAAAATTAGACCAACAAATAGTGCCTCCTTGTAAAATGCAAGATATTTCTATTGTAAACTCAAAATATGAAATTAAGAATAAACACATTTAAACCTAGGGATCTTTAAGGGTTTGTCTACAGCTGATTTTAACGCAGGTGTAAGTGAGGTCTCTTGTCCCAAGGCTGGATAAGGATTGCCTTACCAAAAGTGAAATAACTTTGCTGTAAGATGGAGGCAATAATCCCAGTTGAAATGCAGTTTACCTGTGATGGGATTCAGCACCATGTTTGCTTTTGTCTTAACTGTCTTGCTTTTGRACTGCAGCTTTCTTGTGGTCCACTGTTTCTAAATGTTCTGTATACCTTTTCCAAATCTTGATCTTTGCTGCTGAGTTTAAACAGTAAATCTTTCCTTGAGACCCTGATGTTTTGCTGGCTCTCCCATTTGAACTGTAAAACTGATGCCTGTGCCTAAGGCATAAGGGGCAGTAAGGAGGCGACAGTCTTACTGTGTAAATAAAGAGCTGATGTTTCTAAGGCACCTTTGAAACAAAAGTGTAAAAGATACTTCTGTTCACCTAGCTGAGCGAGCAAGACTTCTTTTTTATCAGTTGCAAGGCTGAAAAAAAAGGTACCTTAAAAAACTTACCCAAAATGGAGAAACTCATAGAGAAAGATTTCTGACAGCCAGCAGTGAATATATTCTCTTCTAACCTCCATTTTCATTCAGAATATTTGTATGTAAAAGATGCAGTACAGATCTGGGCTTTGTGGGAATTAATTATGTGGCTTCCTGAAAGAATGGCATCATAGCTGAAAAGCATGACAAGAAGAAATTTCAGTGATCCTTTGCAAGGGTTGCTGTAAAACCACAAAGAAACACTCCTTCAATGGAGTGTGGAGCCAGTGTGAGCATTAAACTCATGTGAGCTTTTTATTTATTAAAATGCTTAAGATAACATCTTTTTTGCGTGTGTGTCTGTCTGAATCAATTTAGATCTGGTTGCACTGCCTGATTTTGGAGCAGGTGGTATGGAAAACTGGGGGCTAATAATTTTCCAAGAAGCATCATTGATGAACTTCCCAAGTGATGAATTCACAAGCAGGAAGGCAATGATTGCCTTAATTGTGTCACATGAACTCGGACACCAGGCACGTGGTAAAAAATTCTGCACATGTATTTGCCTATGACATTGTTTCCTCATGGTTGCTGATGGTGCAGTTAGTGATTAGTAGAAGCAAAATAGTCATTTAACAGTAGAGGGTGTGAGGACTAGAGCAGTGAAAGCCTATTTGATTATGCCTTCTGCTGATAAAGCAATGTTAAAAGTAAGTTCTGTCATCTTGCAGACTTCATGCTGATTGTACAGGACTCATTGATGCAAAACTGTTAATGGAATGCTTGGATTTTTCTCACACATTACTTGAATGCCATGAGAGAAGATACTCTAGGGATGTAGGGATGACAGTACTCTCTATACAATAAATTTAGTACTTTGTTAGGACACTCATACTGAGTTCATCAATGCTCTCTTGTAGTGACAGTGCATGTAAAAACTGAAGAAGGTATTTGTTTTCTGTAAGACACAGCTCATAGTACAATAGAACAAAATTAATGTAAACATACTTTGCACTGGATCTTTGCCTGGCTTTCACAGAGATTTCCAAATTCTTTCTTACTTGATTTGGAATGATAATACAGTTGCACTTCCTTATTGACAATGTTTAATTTCCTAAAATTTGACAGAGCAACAACTATTTACACATAGTCAATAAAATTAGCAAAAAAAGGCTTAACTTGGCTAGTGCACTTCCATGCCTTTCTGACCAGGTCTGCAATTTTGCAGACCTTCAGATGAGCAGAGTGTTTTTACTACAGGCCAATGAAATAAATGTCAGTGCCTAACTAAAATCTATTTTACAATAAACTTGTAGTTCTGGCTTATAAGAATTAGCAAATAGAATATAAATCCAGAAATAATCAGTTTTTATTAAGTGTTAAATGCTAGATATGATTACACAGCAGCTGTTTTGGAAGATTTGTGCCTTCCATGAGAGGGATTTGCTTGTTTTGGAAATCGTTATTTCCCCAACTTTGTGCATAATCTCTCTGACAATTTCACTTTGTTATGAGCATGAAAAGATGATTTTGTAATTGCTTCATAAATGCCCTACTTTTCATCATAGCCTGATATGATATTTTAGAAATTTAACTTACATTGAAAAGTGTTTAAAATGAAATATTCTGTAAGAATGATATAATGCACTGAGACTGACACTCATGGTATGAAATTGTAGCTAAAGCAATTTTAAAATAATGTCCCTGAACCTCTGGCTTTTTCTAAAGTACATCTTTTTCTATTGAATTTTCACTATCTGACCGAACATTCAGCATTTTATTCAATTTACATGAAGACAATAAATAAAGTTACTTCAGCCTCTGTATGTATGTTTAAAGTGCAACAAAACATGGAAGCGGCACTCTAAAGAGATATTGAGATATTTTTTCTTTCAATTTAAGTGGTTTGGAAATCTGGTTACAATGAGCTGGTGGAATGATCTGTGGCTTAATGAGGGCCTGGCATCTTACTTTGAATACCTGGGAGCTACCTTTGTTGAACCCAAGCTTTCACTGGTAAGTACCAACACTTACTAGCAAAGTTCCATCATGTACAAACGAAAGGAAGGTGCAGGAAATGGGAGTTAATTGAACAGTGCTATTATAAACTTCCCTGCTGGGAGTCTTGATTCTTTCCTTGGGGGTCTCCACCTCTGGGGGCASTGGGATCATATCCAACTCTCTACAGCTGGTGCAGAGGACAGGTGGACAGCTGGGATTTTGCAGTGGCAAGGAGTGGGTGTTTTGCCCTAGATCTGTCATGTAGCAAACCCAGATTTTTCTCCTGGGTCCTATTGTAGCTGATGGTTTTCCTCCTCACCTACCAAGTTCTTTTCTAATTATCCCAGTCCCTATCTTTACCAGGTGGAGATCAGGCTGGGTCATTTTGAGTTTGCTTGGCCCACTGGGTCCCCGGATACCTGGTYCTAGATAAGACAAATATAATACACATAGCTAATCCAACAGCAGGGTAAAATTCCTTCCTATTCTGCCGAAATGGCAAAACTCATAAATCGCATGGCATATTATAAGACTCCATCCATTGTTAAACTCAGAGATAGATGGATAGGGGCTGCTAACTGCAGCCATGAGATGAGTTGCACTTGCCCGTGCAGYCTTAAATGTCTGTATGTGGTGCCTTCAGCTTCTGAGGGAAGGAAGGGCAGTTCCTCCAGGGTGGCTTTTATTTGACTAAGTAGAAACACCATTTGTCAATTTCCTTTTCTCATTCACCAAAGTTCTTAATTACATGTTTGATTGGAAACCAATAAAGGAATGCCAAACAAAAACTGTCAGGAGGATTTCTAGGTCATGGGATAGGCTTACTTTCTTCTTTGAACTTTAACAACAGCTCACTTTATTCTCTGCAATGTAGTGTCTTAATACCACTGAAAAGTGTAAAGGCCTCCAAATTTTAAACTGGAAATAAATTCCGGACTTCTTTTTAATTTAAACATTTAATTTGGAACCCTGACGTTCTAAAAATCAGCAGTTGTAATTTGTCCATAAAGTAAATTTTAATACTGGGTAATAATTCTGTTTGATACATTACAGTTAGGCAATATGCCTTGGGAATGCAGAATTAATCTCCCAGGTGTATAAATATAGGTCTTTCTTGCACAGTTTTGTGCGTCACAGGGTCACAGAATGGCTGAGGTTAGAAGGCACATGTGCAGGTCATCTTCTCCAGCCTCCCTACACAAGCAGGGTCACACAAGAGCCAATTACCCAAGACTGTGCCCAGACAGCATTTTGAATGTCTCCAAGGTAGAGGCTTCATAACCACTCAGGGCAACCTGAGGTAATGCTCAGTCACCTCCACAGTTTTTCCTGGATTTCAGAGAGAACCTCCTGTGTTTCAGTGTGTGCCCATTGCCTCTGGTCCTGTGACTGGGCACCACTGGGAAAGCCTGGCTCTATCCTCTGCTCAGCTTTCCTTCAAGTATGTGCACTGATGAGGTCGCTCTGAGCCCTTTCTTCCCCAGGCTGAGCAGTTCCAGCTTTCTTAGCCTGCTCTTATAGGAGAGGTGCTCCAATCCCTGCTCTGAGCTGCTGACCAGGGTAGGGGWTGTTTACGTGGGGACATTTTCTGAGGAGCCATTTCCGTATTTCTCACTGGGTGACGGCAGCAATGCTGCATAGCTAAACCCAGGTACTTTCAGTAGTTTAGGTTTTAGGTTATTGCTCAGGGTTGCAGCAGAAGAAATGGGGAATTTAGGCACAAAATGCTGTTCATATTCATGACAGAAGTAAATGAAATACAGGCTTTCGGTTTTCAGTATTTGTTCATTTGCTGTTCGATATAGTTGACTTAGTTTTGCCTGAGGATTACACTGTAACTGACTGTCAGGCCTAAGCCCACAGTACTTGAAGATGTAATATTTTCACTGGTCACTGATGCTACATGTAGAAAATGTTAGGATCAGCTATGTGGTCCCTTGTACTTCATGAGAAAGTTAAAGAGATGGGGAGTTTGCTTATAGACAACTGATTCATAATAGCACTAATTCCATGCTCCTCATTCTCTCCAGAAAATTAGCATCTTCTGTTCAGYTCACTTAGATTTGTCTTCTTCTTGCAGGATAAAATCTTTTATACTCATGTAGTACAACCTATCTTAAAGGAAGACAGTGAAATAGCTCGATCACTGTCAGAGAGTGAAGACAAGATCAAAGGATCATTTTCTTTAATGTCTCTGTTTGACAACATTACATACAGCAAGGTAAAAAATAGAACATTCTTCCCATTTCTCACAGATTCTAAGATAACTGTACAAGGTAGGTTTGGGAGGAACTGTTGGACAAAACTGTCATTCAAAATGTGATTCTGCTGCATATGCAAATTTATTGGGTGTTGCATACTTGGCTATGARGGAAGGGGTGAAAACATTTTTAAAGCCTCCGTGAAATATGGTGTGGGTGTAGATCAACTAGCATCTCAGGAATATTTGAAAATATATTGCAACAGTAACTGCAATAATAACTTTTTTTTTTTTTTTACTCCAGGGGGCTTCTATAACCTGGATGCTTTCTGGTTTCCTGACTGAAAAGTTATTCATCAGAGCACTTACTGTAAGTTTGACAAAACACYCCCTCCATCTTAATTTATAAGCTTGAAAATGTCAGTTGTACAAATTGCTTGCCTTGCTAAAGGTTTTCATTGAACCTTCATGAATTCTGATGCTTCTCTTTGTTTCCTCACAGTCGTATCTGAAAGAATTTTCCTTCTCAAATGCTAATCAAGATGATCTCTGGACCCACATCCAGATGGTACTCATTTTATGTTTCTAGTATTCTTTCTCTGGTGTTTGGCACAGTCCAATTTTAAGGCACAAACTATTTGTAGAAGACTGCTTTGAAATGTGGCAATCTGTAGTGCAGTCTTTCTCCTGCATAAAATTTGCTTTGCTGTTTCTTTCAGCTAATGTCTTCTCAAGCGTTTTTTTGGCTGCTTTGCTGCACCTGAGATCAGTGGGACTGAGTAYGAGCAGTAGAGAGATGAGATAGGAAATCAGGACCGGGCAAAGTTTTGGGTTTCATGGTAATTACGTAAGCCTAAATGAAATTGCATAGCCGGTTGTTGTGGAACTTAGGTTTTGCTAGATCAGAGTGTGTGATGGCTTGGGCTTCATGATCAAAGATGCTGGTGTGCTACAGATCCAGCAAAGTCTATACCCAGGGCAGTAGCTCAGCATTTCACATTTCACCCTTAAATAGTTTTGGCAGAGATCTGACTAAGAAAACAGATGATAATATTAATTTGTTTGTTTGTTTGYTTGTTTTAATCCACCTTCCTGGTCCTCTAAAGAAATCTTCTGTTGTGCTGTAGACTCTGTCTTAAGAATGGGAGTGCTAGAATTTCAGATATGCAAGATTGTCACATGTTTTAAGCCAGTGAAGATTGTACCAATTCACTCTAGTTGGGACTCCACCCTTATGTCTTTTTCATTTTGTCTTCACTAATTCCGTTTATTATGTCACTTAAGAATATTTGTGTTCCATCAGTTTTATTTGAATGAAATTAACTAATCAAGTCTGTCATAGCCATAAAGATGTGTAAGTATATTAACACTAAAAAGGAAAAGGTTAGCAGCAGGTTGTAGAATGAAAAATTTCATCTCAGAATTTCATAACTCCGAAAAAAGCTTATGCCTGTATTATGTCTTTATTAGAATGTCAAAAAGGTTCCTTGGACTTTGTTACATTGATTTTTTGCATGAGTCAAAGCCCAGCAAGCTGCTAAGTGTTATTTTCTCTTCTGTGTTAGAAACACTCCCAGAGATTCACTGAAGCAATATCAGTAAGTACCTGTTCATCATGAATATTTCTAATTTCTCTTTCTCTTTCAGGTCATAGATGCACAGGATGAAGTTCAGTTGCCAGCACCTGTAAAGCAAATAATGGATTCCTGGACATGCCAAAATGGGTTTCCAGTTTTAACATTAAATCTAACCACTGGAACAATCAGACAGGAACAATTTTTTAATAAAAAGAATATAAAGAGTCCTGATTCTTACAAGTATGTTTAGCTTGTGTATTTATTGTATGTTTATACTCTGTTTTTTACAGGAAATGCTTCAGTTACAACAACATGTTTTGACCATCTGATTTTTTAACTTGTGTTTTTTTTCTTGTGATGAGCAGTCAAGTAAAATCTGTTTGAGATTTTGCTGGAGTTTGCAATAGTTCTGCAACTCTGCTTGTTTTGCCAAAAAGTTGCTTTCCTCTGAAAGAGTGACTTTTCCAGCCACATAGTAGTAAAGACAGATGAAGGCAATGAGTGTGTTGCAGGGAGGATTTTTGCCTGCCATTTTCTTCTTTCCTCAGGTCTACAGACTAGGGACCTGGATGAACCATGCTTAGCTTCTTTCCAGGGCACATATGCCCAGTCTCTTCTGCCTGACAAGGATAAAAGAATTGCATTTAAATACTTAAATAAATGACTCCTTTCTCAGAAAGTGCTGATGCCTGTTAAAACAACAGTTTTAACTTCTTGCCAGTGAGCATTGAGAAGTGCCTGAGGCTTTTGAAAACTTATTTAGATGTCTAAAAATGATGGTAAAAGTAGCTGCCTTTCATCACCCACTTTGGAAACTCCTGGCTAGGGTTTGAACATTTGTGAATGAGCAGTTGATATGAGTTTTGGGGTGCATGGATGGAGCCCATGAAATGTCATGTGAGGAAAAAGTGTAAAGAAGAGCAAAATCCAAAGCAGTTTTTTCTTGGAAAGTATTGCTGGTAATACAAACAGACAGAAGGAATTTTGAGAAGAGCCACAAGGTTTCTTTTGCTCCCAATCTCCAGGAACTGCAAAGCATTTACCCATTCAATATTCTTTATTAGCTCAGAAAAGGAATTCCAAGGCACAGGTGTGAAGCCCTTTACAGTTAGCAAGCACTAATTACCGCGTGAAAATAAGAAAGCCCAGGACACATATTACAGAATTTTTCAGGTGTTTGAAGCTTTTTCTCTTTTACCAGGAAGAAGTTTCACATTCCCTCAGAAAAGAAATTACAGTCATTGGAATGACAGTTGTATTGCTTTCCTGGGACCTTTTTTCAGAAGTGCTTCTGAAAAGTAGCTTTAGGGTCTCCAGAAGTAATAARGGAGGAGAATAAAATTGCTGCCTGGAGAAGGAAAGACTGTTCAGAAAGACAATGGTATTGAAATACCTAGCACTGAACAATATTCTTGATATGAGTGCCTTTTTAAAGCCTTCCTAAAACTCCCTTTTRGGGAAGGTAAATGCTGGTCCAGCAGAAGTACCATTATCTGATGTAGTTGCATGCATCAGAGAGGACTGAAAGTAGATGGAACTTTTAAGATTCTTTTAAGATGGAACTAATCTGCACTGTAGTTTAGCATCAGCTAAGAGGGATTTTTAAATATAAGAATTTTAATAATATCCTTTTATTTRTTAAGTAACACCTGGATTATTCCTATTTCTTGGATGAGAAATGGATCATCACAACCCTTAACCTGGCTAGATAAAAGCAGCAGTAAGTAATGCATTTGTTTGCACACTATAAAACCAAACTGATGAGAACACTCCAAAGTCTTTTAAAAAGAGAGGATATATTTGAATTGGATAGGGAGATAAAACTTTAATACTGAAATGTCTCTGTTTACCCATTGTAATGACTTTGTGTTACAATAGAAGTAGATTTTCAGTTATGTGAATATAATGTTCTTTTCAATGTTGCATCAAACATCAGTGTAAGCTTAACTTTTTACTAAAGTGGTACAACACATGAGTAGAGATTTCCACAGAAATTTTGATTTTATAATTTTTTACACAAATCCAAACTTAGGTTCTCATGCTTCTGTAATATGCTTCCCTCAACAGACCTCATTGATGTTAATGCCAGCTTTTGACTGTAGACAGGATCTCAGCTGTGAAATAGCAGAAAATTGTCAGCTCAGGTAGTAGATAGAAGATTGAAAAAATTAACACTGGCTGTAGGAAGTGACCCAAACATTGTTACACATTAATATATCTATTAATATCTGTATTAATATCTGTGACAGCAGAAAAGTCTTTTAAATTAAAAATTAAATTAATCTGTATTTAATTAAATTAACAGCAAATTATCAGCATTTATTTTATTTTGTTCATGCAAATTGAATTTTTAAAAATTATCAATATAATAGGGTTTTTTAAGTTGGAAAGTCTTATAACAGTTGCTTTATGGGCATTTCTAACTAAGTAAAAAAATTAGTTCTTTCTCAACTCAGTGCTTTCCAATAGCTTTTTTATTTTGAGAAAGAAAAAGTATCCTCAACAGAATGGGGTAATCATTTTGCTTTGGGAAGTCAGCCATGCATTAGGTTTTAGATGAGTCAAAAGAAGATGCAGAGACTAACGCAGTGGAATGCTTAAGAGCAAACCTTCAATATGCGTATTGCAGCTCTCCACCCTCTCCAYCCTCTGCTTGCAGTGGTTAGAAGTTACTTCCTTGCTTTTTCAGGCAGTAAGACAGCTTGAATGATCATTAATTCGACCATTTACAGACAGGCAAATAAGAAAAAAATGCATGTACATTCCTCTGAATACAGGATGAATCTTGTGGTACTTGCTCTGTCCAAACCCTGGAGTCTCGGTCCTCTGTTCAGAGTAAAGCACTGATGGGTGTAGACTGCTCACCTATACTGGCTTACTGTCTTAATAGAGCTTGCCTTCTCAAGTTAGGATGTGAAAACAGAATACTCTTCTGATGAGCAACTTTAGGGCCTTCAAGGCTGCACTGGCTCCTTCAGTGCACAGTACGTTCACAGGAGCAGTCAGTCAGGCAAGAACATAAATAAGTGAGATGGACTGCAGGAGGAAACTGCTAGTGAAAGATGTAACTCAAAAGGACTATGGGACTATTGTCTTTAAAATAAGCATTTTCGATTACTTGTCTCTTGATTAAACTTACCTTTTTTTTTTTTTTTTTNTGCATTTCTCTGAATATTGGTAGGTGGTCAGTTCTTCTGTGAGTTGCTGAGCACTGCATTTTGGAGCTGGGAGCAGCAAGTGTGCTGTGGGTCCATGCCCTACAACTGGCATGGGAGKGTATTACTCCTCATCCTGAGAGTTTACTCTTGGGTAAACTTTCTGAATTCTCACAGCTGCCTTTGAGCTAAAGGGCTGGAGCAAAGAGGGTCTTCAGCCTACCCCTTTGAATCTCAAGGTGCTCAGTACCTGGGGAATCATTGGCTTGTTGAAGTCATTCTGCTGTGCAGAGCAGAGATCTTAAGTCCTCTGAGCTTTTGGGAGATCCTTTTTGAGTCCAGCCTCCAACTTATGTCTCATATCTCAGAGGAGCACCAAGTTCATTGTTTGTGAATGCAAAAGAAGCAGTGCATGGAAAACAAAATGATACCTTCTAATGTCACTTTACAGAAATGTTTCCTGAAATGCAAGTATCAGAGTCAGAATATGACTGGATCTTGCTAAATGTAAATTTAAGTGGATACTACAGAGTGAACTATGACCAAATAAACTTGAAGAGATTAGCACGCTTGCTTGAAAATGATCCAAAGGTAAGATCATGTTTGTTTTCTCAAGCTTATCAGCAGACTCTTTCTGTGTATTTTTTCATGCAGTTTTTTCCTGGAATCACATTGATGAAAACCTGGAATAATGACCAGCTCACCATCGTACCACAAAAGTCACTTGCTTATTGTAGTGGAAAATGACAGGCCTGCACAATTTCACATAAGCATGAAAAACAACTTTATATGACATTTTGTCTTCAAATTTGTGTTAATAGCTTGTGGTTTTTCTGCTCTCTTTAAATCTGGCTCAAGGAGCTGTCAATAKGAATGTGTGACTCAACTGGTATAAATCTGGCTCAAGGAGCTGTCAATATGAATGTGTGACTCAACTAGCTGGTATAAAGTAACCATGAAAAAGTGAAATTGTGAGAAAGTTTTTCAATTCCATGTTTTGTCAAACCACAATGTTTTGCTTGTGGAATTTAAAAAAAAAGAAACCCTGACTTTTTTGGTGGGTTTTTGGTTAGTTTGTTGTTTGGTTGGGGTTTTGTGGGGTTTGTCTGTTTGTTTGTTTCGATTTTTTTTTTGTTTTGTTTTGGATTTTTGGGGATAATTTTCCTAGAAGTTCCAGTCAATTCTATTTGAGCTCTTTCAGTCCTCCATAGACACTGACTTAGAGACACTTTGAGACACTGACTTTCATCCCACCTTTGACTTGCCTGAACTGAAGGTGAAAGTGGTACAGAACAAATGTGACTCTGTATGGGGTTGCATGGTTTCAGTGTTGCCTAATCCTACAGTGAGCCAGAGGCTGCAGTGGTAATGTCGGCTCGTTGATTAAAGAAAATTTAGCCTTTCTAGCTAATAGGAATCAGTAATCTCTTTCTCTAGAGAGTCTGGACACAAGGCGGATCAGAGCACATTAAACCTTCCTACAGCACAGTGGCTTCATTTCTTCTAGACTTCTTTCTTTCATGTCAAATCTACATTATCAGGACATTGGGTGTGTGCTGACTTGGGGCCATTTTTTGGCAGCATACAGTGCTGCAAAAATGTAACTATGGGCCAGACAGGAGGTGCAGGAATAGTCTATCAGCTGTAGGTTTTGTCACATTCAAAAAAGACAGGTTCACCAGTAGCATGGGTTATTAAAGACAACAAAGTAGTTATTTTGGATTGACAGTGACAAGTGCCTTAACTGCAGAACAGATATTGATAGTACTAACAACAGGACCACAATTTCTTGAGTGAAAACATTCAGTATGGCCAAGGATGCAAACCTTACCATAAGGCATCCTTCTGGGAAGGGTGAGGAGGAGAGATATATTGATCTGTACCTACAATTTTGTGTCAAATTCTCACAATCCCCAGTCATGTACAAAACCAAGGTTGTATTCCATGCCTTATTAATTGTGCAAAGTGCATTGGGTACCACAGTCGTCAAACCATCTGTTCTTTGTAGTAATGCTTCCTGGTAGGAAGTATCCTTAGGAGCAGTTGTGCAAAACCATCTGTTTCTTGTGGTCACACTGTATGTGATATCTCTTGGCATCAAGAGAAGGACCAAGAAATGTGTAGCTTCCACTCATCTTCACATCCCTCCCTGGCAGGTGTCAGCCCAAGCCACCTGACCTCTGCCTGCTCTCAGCATTGTGTTTTGCATTGAGCTTTGCATTTCTGCCCTGCTTCATGCTTCCAGCTGTCAGAGGGAAGCAGTGGCCAAACTGCAGGGCATGGAACAGGGAGACAAGGAGGACAGCAGTCCTGCCACCAGAGCATGAGCTGTAGGCAGGGGTATACCCATGGCTGTGCCTTGGTAATTTATTCCATGGTAGTGCTAGCTACTCTGCTCTGCAATGAGTACAGATTCTGTATGTAAACCTCTAGAAGAAAAAATGTACCAAAGTTGTGTAACTAAGATATTTTTAGGAAATGTGGCATTCCCATGTTTTAATTGTAATTACAGCACGTTAGTAACAGGGGTCTTGAAATCCTCTGGTTAATGTACCAGAGTTATATGTTTATATACAACACATTATCTATATTATGTAGCTCTGTGTATAGGTGTAGAAAAACATCTCTTAAAGAGGAATAGTTTTTAAACTAAATTAAAATAAAWTTTAAATTAAATTAAAGTGGAACAAAAAACCCCATCAATAATTTCAGTTTAAAATTCAGAATCCATTTCAGAGTGTTTTGTTGGCTGTTTTGATTTATATTTTATATTTTGTAAGGATTTTGAAATCCTTCTGAAACATTCTAAAGCTTTTTGTAAGCTCTTAATGACATGTTGAAATYAACTAACACTACACCAATGCTTTCTCCAGGCTATTCCTGCTGTCAGCAGGTTCCAGCTGATAGATGATGTTTTTGCATTGACAGAGTAAGTATGCTTCCAAAATGTTACAGAAATTGATTAAACATTATGATTGCACTCAAGTCTTCTGCCTCCTTYATTCTTACCCATGTGTGCTTCCTAAAAATTACTGCTTTGAAAAAAATGGTGGAGGAGTTATTTAATCCCTTCTTTTGTCAGTGATGAGTGATTTACTTCAAAATTTCTTTTGTTCCAGCTCAAAGAAAATTATTTTAAATAGTGGCACTGTCATTAGTTCTTTAGGGATTAACCTGTATTTGTTTTAATGGAATAAATGTTCCAAATGAAGATTCTGGATCTTCCTTAATTTATTCTGGGCTATCTCAGCTGTGCTATACTGCATCACTCAAAACCTCTTTAATTTCTRTCTCTGAGTCATGGCCTGGTTGTTCAGGTCTGTGGTGCTAAGGAGCTCTGCAGTGGTGTAGGGAGCTGAGAAGCATAAAATGTGTCTGTGCCTCACATGTACCAGAGATACCAAAAGCATCAGACACCTGTGATAAGGGTGTCCCTATGATAAGGGACCTCAGGGATGAGGTGGCCAAAGCACACTGCCCTGCTCCAAGGCCTGTGGAAGTACCCCTTAGACGAGGAAGYAAAAACTCCTATTCATCCTCCTGTAAAATGTCCTTTTTCATAAGAGAGCTCAAAACTAGTAGCTAACAAGGAATGTAGCTGTGAAGTACAGAACTCTGCTGCTATATAAGTACACAAAAAATATTTTTTTCCTGGAGGAGAGAGGCTTGAATTGGAACTTTGTTGTGAAAAAATGAATTCCATGCTTATTCCACACTGAGGGACAAAAATGCCAGGCTGAAGTAATACCATGCCACAAACAGCGTCCATGTGAATTAAATGTTTTGATTTTGACAATATTACACAAAAGAACATGCAATGAAAAGAAGTTGTTTCACAATAACTATAAAGTTGTATTAAAACTAAAACAGTGCTTTTCTTAATTTTTTCCCAGTGGACAGACACGTTGTCAATGTGCTTGTACCATATCCTGCAGACACAAGCAGATAYAGTGTGCATGCTGCCATGCTTACTGCCATGGCTGGCCTGTTGCTTTGATAGTGGCACAATGCCCCTGAATAGATGTTTTGAGAGTTCAGCTCCTAAMATCACCATTCTTTTATATTTCTTGTATTTTTTCCAGTACCTTTTCTAGGTTACTTTCCACACAGATGTTTTATTGCCTGTTTCATAAATAAACAAATATGTGTGGTAGGTAATTAATRTGAATAATTAATCGTAGGCAATTAATGTGAAGTATGCTAAAATGTGTGGGATCTTTTGTTTTGTTTGTTTGTTTGTTTTTACATAGCTTTGGATATGTTCCAATTGAAACAGCACTTGAACTAACGAAATACCTTGCCAGAGAAGATGAACTCTTCATATGGAATGTGGTATTGTTAAATATAATACCTGATAATTTGGAAAGTACACTCAAGAACCATGAAGTATATCCACTTCTAAAGGTATGACAATTTTGTTAGTTACCAAAGATATTAGACCATGCAAACATATTAGTCTAAAATTAATGCTTCTTACATTCTCAAGGATGTAATGGTGAGTGTGATGAGTCAGAGTGCTTGTGCTTCCTTTTGCATGACTTCATCAARTTTGGTTTTTTTGGGTTTTTTTAAGTTGGAGGAAGTACTTAATTATATATCTTAGTCAATGATAAGTCTTGTTGAATCTTGAGTTGATTCTTACTGAAAAGCAGAARTACAGTCACATTCTTTACATTAAGCTTCATCCTTGGTTTTTTGAAACTGTGAATCTGGAAAATAGGACTATCAGTCGGTAGTAAGTGAAAAGACCAACACTGCTATGTATAAAAGGCATATAGTATATTTGTGTTCTGTGCTTCAGACTGCTTTCCATTCACCATCACGGAGTGAAAGAAGGAATTGTGTTTAGATATTCAGTGAAATTATTCTCTCCCATATTTGACTTACCTGAGATACTACTTCACATTTATTTCCTTGAATTCTATTTGAAGATTTCACTTATGTTTGAAGTACAATCTCACACTATTAGTTCTCTTAAGTTATAAAAAATAAAAGTATGTTAAAATAAGTGAGAAGAACAAAGTATTTCCAATTGAGAATGGTTTTTTTTTCTGTTTCTCTGAGAAGATATTGTCTTTCATAATAAGTTCAAAGGTCYTAGTGATGTGAAACAGTAATGTGCCGGTTTGAATTGAAGTACAGCTATATTGCATTTTAGACTAGTTTATATTTTATTTAATGTCCTGTGTTTTCAAAATATTAATAGTGGTAAATTTTAGGACAAATCTGAGTAAATAAGGGAAATAAAAACTTGTATCTAAATGAAAATAATTTTTCTTTCCCTTCTTTTAAAAGAAATACCTTTTAAAGAGAATGTTGCCAATATACCATTATTATGCAGGTTTTATTCGTCAAAACATTGATGCTTTGGAAGATGACTATTTTGCTCAGTAAGTATTCTGCTTTCCTAAAGAATTTTTTCTGGTGTGATTGGATCTGATAAGTTGCAGTTTGCTCATGTAAATTTAAATACAAGATACAGGAATAATTCTTTAACTAATGTGAAAGTAACTGAATTGTTATTTTATTGTCCTGTAAGTGTGTATTCTTTATGATCATACCTCTAGTGAAACTGCAGTATCAGGATAGGAGCATAAAGGATGATAGTTTAAGGATCTTAGAGGTAGCTCTTGTTTTGTCAGAACAAGCTCATCAGTCTGCTGCTAGTTGAAGGAAAACTGACAGCAGTGAACTTAGGTTATGATATTTGGATCAATTAATAAAACCTTAAAATACTTCATTTTTCAAGGCCATGGCAGCCACAGGCTCAAACATCAGAGTTATTTGAACTGGATGCAACCAGAACCTTAAAACTTCCAAGACGAATATAAACCACACAAAAAAATTACAAAAATATAGTACATTTGTTACCTCACTAATATCCACTAATATTAATGTCTGGAGACCATTATTGTTTGTGTAATTATTTTATTAAAACTCARTTGTTCCTAGTAGAGGTTCTTGTGGGTTAATGGCATCATGTTCTGAAACTGTGGTGGTCAGGCACAGTTCACATACTCCAAATGTGGTATGCGTATCTTTTATTCTTACTGTTTTAACTTCTCTTCAAGAGTGTATTTGGAAAAACTCTTGGCAACAGCGTGCTGGCTGGGCCTCCAAGACTGTTTGGACCTGTCATCTGAACTGTTTGCTAAGTGGAGAGACAACCCTGAGCACAAGTAAGAATGGTGATCTGCTCTTAGAGGTGTGCAAGGGAGGTAGAAAGTTACAAGAGGAGGCAGAATGAGAAATGCCTCTGTACACTGCTCTTACTTCTTGACACAATGACAGAATTTAAGACAACTATATCTGYCCAACCTCCTTCTCTTCCTCAAATCTCAGCTTTAAGGTGACTTCATAATTGCTGCTTTTTACATAGACTTTACAGGCTGAAGGTTGCAGATTTTGCCATGAAGACCAAAACCTGGTTAGCCATGTAACAGGTGAACCTCCTATTAGGGCTAATATCCCATGTGGCCCAGTTCCTTTGCTGTAGTACACCCTTGGGGTTCTCACGTATGCCCATTCAGTTTTTAAGCTTCTCTTAACAATACTGAGGGGAGTGATGTTTGCATGACACAGCCATCTGCCCATGGAGAGCCCATCAAAGTGCTTTGCATGTTCTGTGTTCACATAAAGAGGTGTTGGGAACAGCTGACAGTCCTTATGCTGGTACTGGAGCCTTGTSGTCAGGGGTCTGGTCTGTGAGAATGAACTTTGGACTCTACCAGGGAGAGACTTTCTGTATTCAAGCATTGCATCATTTAAAAAATTTACAATGTATTGAAATACTTATTCTCTTTTCCTCCCTCTTTCTTTTGATGTCTTTCTATGCAATAGTCAAATAATGTTGGCACGGGTGAGTGAATATTTAAAGTTTAYTTTTATTTGTTGTAGTCATGATAAATATTTTGGTTTTATTTGATATATGTTTATACATGTAGTTGGCTAAGTAAACTGAACTTGTATTATAATATTTGAGTTTTCTAAAATAGCTTCATAWTGATCATCTTCATAAAAGCCAAACTTAGTTTTGCAGTTAGACTGAAAAAATTAAATAGCCTACATACATTTTGTTACATTCTAGAGATGATATTCTTGCAATTCCACACAAAAAGCAATAATGCTGTATTGCATTGTCAGTCTGTTTTCAAAACAGTCATTTTTCCCTACTAATAACATTTGAGGTGATAGAATACRACATACCTTGTTTGATTTGAATAGCTGAAAAGTCTGTGAAATATATCAGCTGATTGAGTCTTGAATTTGATGAAGAACATTAATTTTGCTGTCCTTCTTGGTACTGAGAAATGTTCAAATGGATTTTACTGGGATATATGTGTGGAAAAAATGAAACTCTGAATTAYGTTAAAAGAAAAAATAATCATATTTCTCCCCAAATATTGGGGAGAAAATCCTACARAAGATAGGACACTTCTTAGGTTTCAAATTACAGACCATTGCTCATTAATGCAGTTAATGAAGAGACTTTACGTGTGCTGGGTAGGAAAGGAAACAAACACAATACAACTTCGACCCGTATTTCACAGACAAATCCCTTTAGATGCTCTCATGTTCTCCATGCTGAGGGCAAATTCATAACAGCACACTACAGCTGTTTTGCCACAGGTGGAACTCAGAAGGATTCTTACCTCTGTGGAACAAAGTAATGCATTTCTGTTTCAGACTGGGTGATCAACTTCCAGCTGAACATTTCCAGACTGTTCCTGACAGAACATAACTGGACTTCTAATGGTGCATTTTTATCTGTTTTGTGGAAAAAACTAGGGCTATAATCCCCAAACAGTTTCTCATTTTTACTCTTTTTTCATTATAAGAGTGTAGTGAAGCTTGCTAAATTAATGTATTCTCTTAGGTGTTGTTACTGGCTTGTCTTTTGAAAGAAGGAAACTAGCCTAGGGGAGGAACAGCATTTCTGTCCATTTTATTTTTTTACTAAAGGTTCACAGATACTGCTACTACCCTCAAAAGTTAAGAACTCACCATGTCATTTCTGGATTGGTTCCAAAAAACCCAATATAAAATAACCTGCCCTGCTTTCCAGCAGCTTTTTGCATCTTCCCCAAGATCCAGAAATGAGGGATCCCAGCAGACCCTGGCAGATCACACAGCCACTCCCAGGAAAAACATCAAGATGAATAAGTCACACCCCTCACTTAATATAACCTCAAGCTCTAAAGTCCCTCTGGACCATCCTGGACACACTCTGGACACAACATAAACCATTTCAGGGCTACTATAGATGTCACCAGCCAGTAAACCATTGCCCCATAGTGGGCTGTCTGTCCAGCCTGTCCAGCCTCGAATATTGCAWATCACAGCTGCAGCCAAATGATACACAGAACTTGTCTATTGACACACAACAACTTTACACTTATTAATAACACTTTCTTACAACTACTGGAACAGCATCAGTAGCAGAATAAATAGCTGTACTTTGGCCAAAATAGCTTTACCCTGTTTACCAGCCTGACCTCTTACTGCAACACTATGAAAAGATTATTAAACAAATTACTAGACCCTGTAATTCATCTGTCAGAGAAGAATTCCTCACAGGAAAATACTTTAGCCTGACATAACTRCTCTACATGTCATTCTTTGGTGGCAAATCCCTTATGTCCCAGCAAATATCTAGGTAAATGAACCCAAACTATTTTTGAARTAAACGTAGAACATGTCCACGCATTCTCTTAGTATGACAGTGAAATCCCCTATCTGCAACAGAACTACCAAAATCCCTGCACCTTGTCTTTTCACTAACAAGTGATGTCTGTCATGTAAAACACCAAACTTTCTCCCTCTTGCCTACTAGTCCTTTGTTTCCAAAATTTATAACTTCTTTTTCTCTACCTTGTACTCTAAAGATTGATGTAATATATCCTTCCTCCYGACCAACTAACCCCGTTGGCATTATTCTCATTTTCTCTAGGATAGTCTGCTGAAACCCAGGAATTTTWCTCAAATTATATTTAAATTTGAATTTGCTGTTTCCAGTTTTGAGCCTGAAGATTGGCTTTTCTGATCAGAAACGTACCTGTTTTTCCAAGTGTGCCTCCTAAACAAAGGGAGAACAGTTTTTACACCTCTATTTACAATCTTGGTTTAATGTAATAATAAACAGACTAACAGTATGACATAGGGAAGTCAAATGTTTATAGCAACAGGACCCATTCTTCTGTAGCGAATTAGTCCAAAATGCGATTAGTTGGAACTGTTTTCAGATAGTCTGTGTAGTAGAATACTGCTATCATTGGAAAGTGTTTACAATGTCTTAATGTCAGGGACACATTGTTGCTACAGGAGAAATTTCCCGTTCAACCTTTTTATAGGGAGCATTGCACTGGTAATGTTTGCATTTAATTTCTGTTATAAAATTCATTGCTGTGTTGAGGTGTGGGAGTAATTGGAGGCTCTCTGTTGCATGGAAAAATGTCCCTTCTGTTTTCTTCTGTTCTGCAAGTGGTTCTTCATACTGGATGCATTTACTGAAGAAGCTTAGAAAAGGCTTGTCTGGGATGATGCATATATGCATTAGTACACTCCCTTATGGTGTGATCCATTTCCTAGGCTGTGATGGGAAACAGCGGTATTGACATTGTCCAAATAATCTAAAAATGTTGGGGTTTTTTGTTCCTTTAACTTGCATGCTTTTAAAATTCTTAGATAATCAGATTTCCTATCCTTATTTACACTATTGTTTTATATTTGCATTGTTGTATTTCTTTTAAACTTAAATAAACATTTGATTTCAGTTGCCTCTACAGCAGTCCAGTACCTTTAAATTGTATTTTGCCTTGCAGAATTCCCTTTTTAATTAGAAGAACTGTCTGCTGTTATGGTGTTGCAGTGGGAAGTGAAAAAGAATGGAATTTTGCATGGGAAATGTACAACCATACCAACTCCATTGAGGAAGATGAAGACATCCTGCTCTATGCCATGAGCTGTACCAAAGAGTCATGGTTACTTTACAGGTGACCTTGATCAAAGTATATCTTTGTGTGGGTAGAAGTAAATAATAAGAACAAAAATACTTTACTGTGCAAAACTGGTGGAGATCTGTCTGCCACAGAAGCATGTGTCTTGTCAACCACTGGTAAAGTTTTAAGGAGTTTTGTTGTGGAGCAGATATGAAAATGAGATAAACACAAATAAACAATCCTTCTGCAAATACAACATGTGGGTCATCAGGTCTTAAGACCTGACTCCATGTGGGCCAACCAAAAAGTTAAGACATATATCGAAGCGCCTTGYCCAAACGTGTCCAGAGCATAGTTTGGAACACTGTGTTTATTTTCTTTTACTGGTATTTCTATCTTTGTAAGTAGAAAGATGTTGAATTCTCTAATCGGTCATGTTTGTATTACCTAAAGCAWTTGTTAAGGGATGGAATTTTGACAGTCATGGGCTAAAGAATTATCATCTAAACATTCACATAAACTCCATGGGTCTAAAAGGATGGAAGTAGCATTTTAGTCCTTCTAGCCACCTGCTCCAGTGTGGTGGTCATTTGGGAAGACAGAAAAATATGACTGAGAATAAGACAAGAAATGTTGCAAAGAGTTGACCAACTAGCTATACTAATGTCCCCCTTTAACCTACAATCCTTTATTGYCTTTTTCTTGGAACAGGCTAGCACTATTTGCTGATTAATCAGGGAGCTGTGATGAGCTTCTTCCTCCTTTTAGTAGCTGATAAGCCAATCTGTTTTTTTGAAATGCCACCCAGGGAGTGTTTTGGGGTGAAGAATGCTAAGATGTGCTTTTCCTGGCCCTCACAACTCTTTGTCCATTATGTTAGGCATAGTGGTGGCATACAAAGGGGAGAAACCCAACTCAACTACTCTACCCATAAAGCAGCTGCCTGCAAGACCCTATGAGAAAACAGCTAAAGGGTTCATTTGGAAGTAGGAGCATGCAAGGTAAAACATTGAGGCAACAAAGAGAATGATTACTTTTCAAGGTGTTCAGGCATTCACTGCCACTGACATCATTTGAAGACTCTTCTTGAAATACTTCTGAAATCCTGCCTTAATTCTCATGAAAATCTCATTGAATCTTGTTATAGGGGACCCTATAAACAGGTTGTTTTTGTGTAGAAGTGTCTCACTGCTGGCACACTCTGTAGGCTCTGTCTGAGTCACAGTGAAGTGAATTGCCTGAAGGTGAGGAGCAGTCTGCCTTTCCACAAGCTTGTCTGGTAGGAGCAGACATCTTTCTGGTGCAAAGATAAGAAACATATCTATGTATGTCCACTATACATACATACATACATACATACATATATATATATATATATATACATATATATTCTACACCCTCACTATACTAAGAAGTGAAGAGTCAGTGTGCAAGAACTAATGTTAAAGGTAAAACCCAAGCTGAATACACAGCGTGACACCAACTTTGCTATAACCTTCCACATGCTGATATTTGTTGAGATAAGAATTTTTGTGAACTGGGTTGTATATCCAGATTGCAATATTGTACATTTCCATTGTAAAACAGCAAGTGACAGGCTCATTTCTTTCCTGCTTGTCTAACAGATACTTGCAATATGGACTCAGTGACACATTATTTTCTTCCAATTGTACTTCAGCCATCATCTCACATGTAGTGACTAAGGATATTGGGCACCGTATCGCCTGGGAATTTGTTACAGAAAACTGGCCACTTTTGAGTCAAGGGTAAGCAACAAGTTTTGGCTTCCTTTAATTTCTGTGGCTCTTAGGCTTCTTCCTCTATCTTTATGTTCGAGCTGTAAAATTCAGGTGCATATTTTACTTATTGTGATGGCTATTTGTAATGATTGATTCAATTAAATATGCAGAGGAGAATTTTCAGAGGATCCAACCCTGGTTTAATGCCAAAGAATAGCTCATCAAACACAGAAGACTTCAAAAATTAGTCTGTTCATGACTGTTTCTGTGCTTTTAAGTACTCCTGGGAACTCTGATTCTAGGAGTGGGTTTATCCACTTGGATTTTACAAGTGGGTGTAAATGCTGAAGTAAAATCCTCACCTTTTTTCCAAAGAGAGTATGAAGAGATGGAGTATTAGAGCATGCAGACTTGCAAGAGCTGCTAGGACCAACTAGAATGTAATTTCCTGACTTACATCTTAACCCATCACCAGGCTACCTGCACTGCTGTAGGGGAACTGCAGGTGAGATTGGGCTACCTGTTTTGAGGAAAGCAAGTATTTTGATGTCTGTTTGAAGACTTCCTCTCTCCTTGGCAATTGTGAAAAGCGGCAGGGCTGTGACAGAGTACATTTCAGATGCTTTTGATGGTAGAGGAGGCCATTAAGATCCATTAGTGGCAGCATAACCAAAATCAGTCATTTAGGAGCATTCAAATGTGTAAATTATTGCTAATGCTATAAAAGGTAAGTTGTAGCAGATTTGAGTCATATCAACTTATAGAGCTTTTCTGTGTTCTAAACTGATGAGAAATTTGCTGAAAAATTGCCCCCTTATTTTCTAACCAAATAGTGCAAGTGTTTATTTATATGCAACCTCAAGATAGCAACAGGAACCAGCTTGGTAGGCACATTACTGGTTAGCCTTTTTAGCTCAGTTTGGCTGTATGGGCTCAGAGATATTATCTGTTTCATGCAAAGAATTAGCATTTACCAAAGTACAAATACCAGATCTTACTAGGAAATGAAAATTAAGGGAAATTATTGTATTTCACGCAGCTCAAATGTCTAAATTGGATACTAATGGTAGTTCTTTTAAAAAGGGAAAACAGTCCATAGTTGCAAACTTCAGCTTAATTGGTATTTGCAGCATATTAAATACTCACTAAATAGTGCAAGTGTTTTGAAATGAGATGGAATTTAGTTTATTTGCTAATGTGCTATTTGAAGGACCTTTATCTCAATTTTACAGATATGGGCATGAATTATTGCATGATGTACTAAAAGTCATGGGAAGATTTGTCAAATCAGACATACAGATCCAAGAGGTAAACCAAAGAAGCATTTAGTCTCAACTTCTTTGCCAGTTTGTAAATACAGGTTTTTGTTCTTTAAAGAAATTGTTGAACATAACGTTGATGTCTTCCAAACCTTCATGTTTTGAGCAGAGTCACCACAAATTTTATCAAACTGTCTCATTTTCCTCTATAAAATCTATCTGTAGAGACAACCTCTGCCATGATATCTACTGAAAATGTACCAACATTTGGGYTGCTGGCCTGTTAGACTGTCATCTGCTTAATTTCTCATATTGTTCAATCACTGCTTCCCCCAAATATTTATGTACTATTCTTCAGTCATCACTTGTCTTTTGCCTATTAGACTGATGAGAAAGATTTCTTGTTCTGTGATTGTAGAACAGGCAGCACAGGAGGATTCTTCTACCCAACTAGTCCTAGACAGTGTGGTACCACCAGTACCAGTGAAGTTGGCTGCATTTGAAAGGTTTTTTAGAGGAACAGCAAAAGGGCACATTCTTGATATGTAAGGAGATTTCCCATGTTAGTGTAAATCAGTAACCTTGCCCCACCCCTTCTTTTGTCTCTGTCATCTGCCCCTTTTCTGCACACTTCTGTCTAAAACATCTGCCAGGCACACAGCTGCTTGCTCCAAGTGAAGTTAGATATGATCTGAGCTCATGTGTTTATTTCTTCAGTTACAGGTTTTTTATAATGCTACATTGGAAGAGGATGAGAGAGAGGCTATTACTATGCTACTGGAATCTGCAAAACTTGAAAACATTGAAAGGAGAAAACTACTAAACAAAGTTGCCAGCTGGTTAGAGAAAAATGTAGATGATTGACTTGGAAAACAAATTCCAGTGTATTATATGTGATTCACTATCATATTGATTTTCATTATAAGTTGTAATTAAAGGTAAAGCACGTTTTTATGAGTCCTGTGGTTGTCTTCCCACTGGAAMGTCTGGATAAAACAATTCCCAAGGAAATCAAGGGTTTAGGAAAAGAAGTTACAAACATATTTGCATCTTATATATAAAATAATTTTCTGCTGAATGAGGTCTTTGTGATACATTGCTAATAATAATCTAACATAGATATAGTCCTGAGTCTAYTGGGAGTTTTCTTCTGAATATCCCAATGAAAGGTGTGCTGCCTGTTTGTGGCAAAAACACATATGGAAGCTGAAAAAGTTTATATTCTGTTTTGTTTCATTTGTACAGTAATYTGTAACCTGTCTGTCTCCACTTCTATATTTTTAAATTGCAAAGAGGATAATAATTTAGACCAGTTCTGTGAAACACAAACTTCAGAATGACTTCAGGCCTGTAGGGAGGAAAGGACTAAAGTATCCTCACATTGTAATTTTAATTAAGAAACTAATGCCTTGTCATTCAAACTTTGTTTTTTCTCAGCAGATCAGTACTTAATGTGTCTACATTTGTGATTGATTTGGAACTGCTTTTGAAGAGATCCTGCTGTTTGTCTCCATTTAGCATGATTCAGCCCCCAAAATGGTCTTGAAGTGTGTGAACTGGATCATTTTTGGATAAAATTTGTCTAGGAGATAATGAGCTCCTGGTGTGTGACATTTGACAGTCACGTTGTCCATGGCAGTGGTGTACAACTAGTCTAAACTAATTCATCTAGAACATCACTGTTCTAATTGCACCAAGGTGCTTGCTGATCACAAAATCACTGAATGTGCTGAGTTAGAAGGGGCCCATCAGAATCATTGAGTCAACTCCCTTGCTCTAGATACAAGGTTAATCATCTTGTTTATACAGTATTTTGGAGGTGACAGACAGAATTCAGTCCATTAGTATTAGCAAAGCATATTAGCTTGTGCTTAAAAAGAAGCATAGGATCCTCAGTCCATGCAAATAATTTATTTGTGGGGTAACAGTATTGTGACAAAATTACAGTACCAGCAATCAGTTAACATGTTATGGATCAGGAAACACTGTTATGTGGGAATGCAGGAGATAAAATAAGTTAGAACACTGCTGCATGAAAAGACAAAAATAAACTCCAGACATGTTAATACATAAGAGTTTTCACCGATGTCCTCCAAATACATTTAGGAAAAMTGCTGCCATGATGGCTGCACTGAATGTCTGCTCTCCATGGCTGCAAAGAAAATTCAAACTCTTTTGAGACTACTTGAGAAGTCCTTTACTAGATGGGAATTACCAGCTGGTGACACAATTTTGTGCTGGAAACAATTGACCTTTTAGCATTTAATCTAGTTAAGGTTAATACCAAAGAAAATTGCATGCATTCTAGCAGGTCTTCTTCAACTTGACTGAGAAAGTAGAAGTTGTCAAGGCTGTGGTGAATTACAACGGATTTATCATAGAATCTATAGAATGGTTTGGAAAGGACCTTAAAGATGATGTAGTTCCATCCCCCGTCATGGCATGGCACACCTTCCACTAGACTGGGTTGCTCAAAGCACTGTCCAGCCTGGCCTTGAATACTTGCAGGGGTAGGAAGTCCACAGCCTTCCTGGAGAACCCGTGCCAGTACTGAAGCTGTTTTGCTCCAGCATTTTACGTGATTTTTCCTAGTTAATCACTGTATGTCTCATCATGTGGGTTAAGCAAAGCTCCAGAAACATCCCATAACTTCACCCTAAGCCCAACAGATTCAAATAATTTATCTCCAACCATGAGTAGCCACCTRCCTTTCTAACTTCCATGCTTTTGTCACTTTTTTATTTATCCTTCTGAACAAAACTTTTAATTTGAACTGCCAATCTGTCAAAATTACTAGAAGATTTTAAAATAAGAAGTTATTTGCAAATAATGGCTCCTGACTAATGTCTGCCTCCCAGTGACAACCTATATTTCAGAATTTCAGCTTAGTTTTCATGGTAGAGGCAGAATGGTGAAGGTGATTGCTAGGCAAGCTGCCTSGGTAAGAGCTGATCTGAATCACTTCCAGAATCCACACATTTGCATTTGATGGCATTTATCAGTGGCAGCTCTTGCTGCATACAAGCGGAGTGCAGAGGTTTGGAGAGTGGCAACTGGGAAATAAAACAAAAGAAGAGGTGCATGGGAAGAATCCATGGAAAGCTTGGAAAGCTGCTTTACTGTAGAGAGAATTGGGGTGAAATAAAGTTCATTGGAAATGAATATGAGGACATCGAGAAATGAGCTTTAATTGTACTTATACATATTGTKTAGCTGTTATGGGGCATGTAATTGTGAAGGTGTGCATGTATGGGGCAATTTCCAGTAAAAATAGATGTGTTGTTGACAGATAGGATGCATTTAAGTAGGCCCTGAGTGGGGAAAAAAGTAGATATGACGTGAAAAAACCTGATTTTTGCTTTAAGTCCTGCTCTCTGCCTTGAGAGTGTGGAAGTCAAAAAGTCACACTTATTCTGCCCATACTGTACGTATGTGTGACAGGGCAGCAGAGTTGTGAGCTGGCAAGAATGCACACCAAGCCCAGTGGAGAGGGAGACTTTAGAGCTGTTTAATTCAAGGTTCAAGAGCASCAGCTAACTTCTCTGCACCTCCTGATGCAGTTATCTCACTTCCTCACTCTGGCTGTGCCCCCATTTCCTCCTGGCACCCTGAGAAACCTCTCAGGCAAGCGAGGAGAAGGCAGCTGGCTGTGGGGCCTGGGTGGTCAAGGTACAAACCCCATGCCAGCTTGGCTGCACTGGCAGCACATTGATGAGGTGGGTGGAGCAGCCAGCTGCTTCTTTCAGGGTTGTTGGAAGACACAGAAGAGCGAGTATAGGGTAGTGAAAGGGGATGTGGGCTAAAATATCAAAAAATTAACTGAGATGTGGCCTTGCCACATTTCTGCTGAGCAGTGACTCACAAAAGATAAAAGGAGCTGTCATCACTGCACCCTCTGTTTCAGAGGTGTAGGGGCTCCTCCAGAGCCAGGTGTGATGTATGGACCCAGCCTCCAGGCCAAACTAATGGTACTTTGGTTCAGATGCCAAAGGAAGCAAAGGTCTAGACCATGACCAGCCTAAAACTTCTCTAGTTCCAACTTGCCCTCTGGTAGGCCATGCAGGAAAAGGGTAGCAATGTGCGTAGCAAAGGGGAACAAAGCGACACAGACCCCCTTATGCATCCAAAGGAGATCAGTTTTATTGCAGAAATCATGCCCTTTTTATACCTTTTATCTCTACCCGAAATAAYTGGAACCATATTGAGGCCTAACAGAACTCAGCAGAAGGAAGGCACCATTAACTGCCTCAACTGCAGTGCTGCTGTCCACGTGTCCTACCATCCAATCACCTTTCTGCTCATTCACTGTCCACGTGCTCCTCCAGCCAATCGCCTTTCTGCTCACATGCCGTCCACGTGCTCCTCCAGCCAATCACAATCTCACTTCTGGCTGTCACTCAGCTGGCTCTCTCCTCACACCTAAGGGCCTCTCACCCACAGCCGACCTCCGAGCTCTGTGCCTTTCCCACAGGGCCTTCCGGTGAGCATAAACCCTAAACACTTTTACAGTTATAAACCCAAACCCTACAAACGTGAGCATTAATGCTATAAACCTGGAAACTGGAAATATGTGATTAACACAGCAACAGCAGACTCAAGGAACAAAGGGGGTTGTGGGTACAAGGATTCTCCCCTTTATCTTACCTATAACTTGAAATTTGACTGTGAGCCAACTGCTTCATCCTATAAATACGACAGCCTACTTGAGCCTTCTCTGAGCTATCTGCCTGCTAAGCAGTTAGTGGCATTGGGGTGATCTCCACTGGAGCGAGGAGAACTCTCAGAGTTGCTTCTCAAGGTTCAAACACCCTTTACCAACTGTATTAGTAAGTGACCAACATCATGCATAACCCAGTAACATAGCACACTAAGGCTGTGCATTGGCAACTTTGAATCATTACTGTATCTTCTGTGCAGTAAATAACAGAACAAATCTATTGTTAAACAACCATTTGATAAGTTTCACTTTCATAATATCTTACTTCAATAAAACCACTGTTGCTGCTATGGTTCTTTRAGTTGTGGAAATCTTGCCTGCGTCAGAGGGACAGTGGGCTCTGGTCTTTAGGGGGTCACTATCTGTCATTCTTTATGATGGGATGACACAAGGATGTGAGTGGGTAGAAGGGGAGGCTGACCTTGGCTGGCTGTGGGATACCCACTGTGATCCAGGAAGGTGAGGTGGAAAGACGCATAAGACAGGGAGATCAATCTCATGGGTTGTAGTTAAGATCGTGTTGTAGTTAAGGAACAGCACTCCCCAATTTAGTGCTCCCACTGAGACTCCAAACCACATACTACCTGCTCGCTCCTTCCTTCCTCCTCCCTCTGCAACTTGATGGAGAGGAGAGGAGGCACAAAAGGCAATGATTACGGGTTGAATATGAACAATTAACTGCAAACAGGAATGAGATACGAAAGCAACAGTAACAGGAAAAATACTAATGACTGACAGTACAATAAAGGGGCAAAGATTCACGTAGAAACAATACCTGACCAGTCCTTCCACTGACCCTGGAAGGCACATCTTCTCTTCAGAAAAGACTCCCTTCCCTGTGGGAAATAAGAAAAGCCTTACAGAGTAAGGACCTTTGTTAAATCCTGTTCATGTCTATTCACTTTTGTTCACCAAAAAGCACTCTGGGAAGGGCTCAGCTGCGGGTTGGATGAGTGGGTTGATAGTGGCCCCTCGTGTGAGGCAGTGCTTAGCTGGGAGACACATGGCCAGCACACGGTCAGAGGGCTGGCTGGGTACAGGGACGCACCAACAGCGACACCGCAGTGGCAGGGGTCCAGTGAATGCTTCTGTTGGTGATTGATAGAGAGGGGACTCCATTGCTTGCATGCCAGCAGCTGATTTATTGATTTCACAGATCAGTTTATATAGTCTTGCAAGTGTAGCTAAAATTAGTAACAATCACAACATTTATGTTTGTTAGTAACATTGCTTAATCACAGCTTTGCACAGACTCGCACAGGCAGGTACGGTCTTGCATGATTCCTTTCAAACAAAGCATACCAAGTACACTGTTATCTTTTGCTCCCTCCTTCAGGGTTCAACTTTTTGTTGCCAAGGCTTGAGGTCTACCAGGGTTAAGATATCCACATTGRTTACCAGCTGGGCAGCACTTTCAGTCCTGCTTCCCAGCTGTATTCCCATATAATTATTTCAGTTAASTTTTGAATATAAAAAGGCTTGGTTCTTTACAATTAACCATCCTCTTTGGAGCAAGCGATGAGGTCTGTGTGTCTTTGTTCCCCACTACTATGCTTCCCCTGTCCCTTGCAATGATTTGGTGGTACAGAGTAACACCCATAACATCAGTGTCCTAGACGTGTCCCCTCCTGGTTATTGCAAGAATTAACCTTTTAAGCTGGAACCAGGACAGGGCAAAATGAAATTCAGTTGGGGAAAATAATTTTATTTGTTGCTATTAAAATAGACGCCTAATATTTGTTGYCCATTAAAATAGCCTTTGATAGTGAGAAACAAAACCAAAAATTAACCACCCCCCACCCTTCCTTTTTCCCAGGCTCGTCTTCATTCCCAGCTCTTTCCTCCGCTCCTTGAGTATACCAGCGGGAAGGAGAAGAGYGGGTTGAGGTCAGTCCCGAACCACTCATTTCTGACATTCCTTCCTCCTCACAGCTTCTCTTGCTCCAGCACGGGGTTCCTTTTACAGACCGCAGGTCCTGTAGTGAACATCATCCACCTGTTCAGCCGTGGTGCTCTCCAGGTGCCTCCCCGCAGGCGTTGCTCACGCTGGCGATTGCAGCGTTGTGCCTCCCGCTGAGGCTTCCCCTCGCTCCTCTGTTCGCCGGGCTCTTTCCTCCGCAGGCTTTCCCCGGGAAGCAGCCCGCTCGACTGCGGGGCTGCGGCCCGCAGGGAGGGGCACCGGGGCCGCTCTCGAAAGGTGCGAGCGATCGGGGAGACACGGGAGGAAGGCGAGGCAGGCGAGCGTGGGCGCAGCTGGGCGGGAGCAGGGAGCAGGCGGGGGGTTCCCGGCGGCAGTCCCGCGCTGTGGGGCTCGGGGAGATGGGAGTGTGCCCCCTATTCCGAGGAAGCTCTGCGGACACGGGCCCACGGAGGCGATACGGTCACACGTCTGCTTTGGACTCAGTCGCACGTCGTGGGTTGCTTTGCATGTGGGAGACGGAGCTGTGAGGGGTCTGKCCGCAGCTGCAAAGCCCGGCCGATCGGCAAGGAGGATTTGCAGCCTTCTCTGGACAAGGGGAGTTTGCTCTCCGCTGTGSCTCGCACAAGCTTCACACGTTTCTCTTCTGGCGATCTCGGCCACTAAAATAATCTCCCGAACTTTCGTGTGCTTCCCCCCTGTCTGTTCCCCACCTTCCACCCCACCCCATCCTTCACAGTGACTGTTGCCGATTTGAACGTGCAGGAAGAGTCAGAAAGACCTGATAAACCTGGTTGTTTGGAAAAAATTAGGGTAAAGGGAGGTCAAGGAGGAAGAAGAGTAGGAGAAAATTAATTAAAAATGGGAGGAGCAGTACTCTGTCAAAATTTTAACAATAAAATCACAGAGATCCAAAGAACTGTCTGCAATAGGACAAGAACATCACAGATTAATTGTTTACACTGAAAAATTCGTGTTTTTTCCTTTTCAACTGCTCTATTTGTCTCGCTGCAGGTGCTACTGAGCACATTGCAGGCAGAGTGTGTTGGGGTGTTCGAGGAGCAATTAGCCTGACCAGGAAGCTGAAGAAAATGTAACACRTCTGCTGCCCTGCACCTCCCTCACCCCAACAGGTAGGGACATTTGTATTCTATCTACCCAGGTGTATTTAAAGTCCCATGTTCATGGTGGGGAAGACTTGTCCCTATAGGAACTCCCAGGAGTTTCGCCTCTGAAATCAATCTCTCTAAATGTCACCTAAGATTTTAGTCCTCTTATATTTACATCCTTGTAGCCTGACACCCCCCCAGTAGAAGCTTCTCTGAGCAGATTGCAGGCTACATGTAGTCATGTATGCCATGATAAACAAATACAAYTCATGCACAAGCAATTCAGAAAAAGTTCAGGTATGTGAGGATAATTAGCAAAATGGAAAGARATACTAAACATAAGATGATTTAATTACAATTTTTGTACTGATAGTGTTCATTTCTGTTTTCTTCATCAAGTAGAATATGGAGAAAGAAGAACCTTGGAAAAAAATTATGATAATAAAACAGGTTGTAGTTTTTTTGGTTTTGGCTTGTTGTTGTATAAGTACCTGTGAGACTGTGATTTTTCTTTTCTCTTGAGTGATTTCTGGTTTATTTCTTACAACAAAACCCCCCCAAACCACTCTGTAAAGCAAAATGARGACATGTGTAGCAGCAATTGCATCACACAGCTAAGGTCTGCTGCTCAAATGATGTGTCAGTTTTTGGGTTTCAAAATATTTGGAGGGAAAGAAAAATATAGTAAGTAAAGGATCTACTTGTCTCTGTCAGGTTTATAGAATATCTCAGAGAATAGGTGGATACAGCTGATTAAGATAAAAAGACATGTTGGGCCATTCRTCTAAGCCACAAAAGGAGAATTTATAAGACTTGACAGTTTCAGATGCTTTTTAGAATTTAGCTGTGTTCTAGAGAAGAATCATGAAAGCCATTAGTGATTAAAATATACTGAAAATTGGCATCTGGAGGTATCAGGAGAAGGCTGAGTTATCTGCACTAGTGCAACAAATAATCTTGAAAAGCAGCAAGCTGWAAAATGARGTTGCACTTCATTCAGTAATTGGGGAGCATATTTAWTTTTGACTTCTGGAAACAGCCAATAGAATCAAGAACATTTTGTCTAAACTGGTAGAAGGTTTCCTTACTACATCCATGTCCTAAAAATATATCACTTCTAAAATTTTTTAAAATAAAAAAATGCAGTAGTTTATTACATGTTATTTTTCTTCACTTACCTTTAAGACRAAACCCCCAAAACTCTAAGAAAAATATTTGCTGTGTTGTTCACAGATGCAAAGGAGAAATTAGAACTCTCATCCCAGTTTATCCAATTTCTTTATTCCCACTCTATGCTAAGTACTGTATAAAAACCATAATTAATGAGACAGAAAGTGTGAGGTCTTTTAAGACAGTTACCTGGCATTGTCTTCAGCCTGCTTCTCTGGGGAGCACTGTTTTGATTATTTGTCTTCTGTTTCAGTCTCTATGGGGCTGATGTCATGCTTCCACTATCAGAGGAATTGTGCAGCAGTAAATCCAGGCTGTGCCRTTCCCCTCCTCTCTTTGGAAAGTGCAGTTTTAAGATTACGGACTCCCTCTTTGCTCTCTTGCTGTCTCTCTGACCTGACTATACGCCCTTCAGAACCACGTATTTTCAGAAGGTAGGTAAGTACCTGGCAGACCTCTTCTGCCTATTGCATGACAACCAGAAGTGGCACATGATTTTATAATTAACTGTTTAACTTCAGCCACAGGAGCCCTCACTTCCAGACACAGCAAAAAGTTCCTGAGTTTGGAAGGGAGAACTCATGAGGATTTGTGTTATCCTCCTTGGAGAGGGATGTATTTGCTCCTCCAGACCCCTGTTAAAGAATGGGCCATTGCACTGTCACCATGTTTGTCAGGGCTCCGGTAAAACAGCTGATTTACAAGAGATGAGATCTATTTTGTCTGGTCTGTGTTTTCCACCTGGCTTCAAGGCTGTCCTCTGAGCACCTGTGCACATTCATGGCCGTGAGAGAAGGCACGGAGTAGACGCCAAGTGGTCTTTCCAYAGCTTTACAGATCAGTCCATGGTTGGTCTGAGAAACATTATTTCCATTCTTAATTTGGCTGACATCAGATGTCCTATAGAAATTCCAAGATCTGTACTTGAATGTGCCACAAAATTGACTGCTGGTTCCTGAGCCCACAGACATCTCTGCAGTGCTAGGCTGTGAGGAGTGTGGGACTACTGCGATACGTCTGTGTGTGCATAGAGGGATAAAAGCCRTAAGTAGCAGCATCTCATCTGGCCCTGGTGAAGGTGATAAACATGCTCACATACCTCAGCCAGAATGTCTCCATTGGCACAAACAAATACAACTTGAAAGAAATGTGGATTCACTCTGGCAAGCCCTGCAGAGACATTAGCTTTAGGCTGCTGAGATCAAACAGCACGAAGTATCTGGAATGCTGATCGCCACATTTCACATCAGCTGAAACATTTAGCTGTGTAATCTGTGAGGATCATAAACAGGAATATTAAATTCTTGAAAAACCAGACATAGGAAAATATTTATTTTATGAGAATCCTAAACAAATGTAATTCCCTCCAAATCCCAACTACTTCTGAAACCATTCTCTGAGCAGAAACATCTGTGTCATGGATAAGATTTTTAATATAACACAGCCTCTGATTTTCTTCCTTCCTTACTCTGCTTTTAATGTGTTTCAAGGCTYGGTGCTGAAATTGCCAGTTCTCAGCTATACACTGTAGCCACAAAGAGATGCTCAGCTGTGGGTGATCACCTCCAGAAAAGTAATTGCTGTTTTCAAAAAGCATGGGAAAGCACAGGCTTTGGTGGAGGAAGAGTGCAATTGCTGGTTATCCTCAAAGCYGAAATTTTAATGGAAGAGACCATTAATTAATAATAATTAAATAAAATTATTTATAATATTTAATATAAAATAGTCATAATAAAAATAATTAAATAAAAAATAATTAATCTGGGGGCAATTCGTTGCCCCCAGATTAGCACTACAGTCAAACTGAAAATAGTAGAAGAAAAAAAATCCATTTCAGGACCAAGAGTACTTTCCTTTATATAATTAGGTTCTGTCAACTTCATAGTGGATGTCTGTGTCTCCCTCRTTTCCATCTCTCCTCAGAACACACTGTGGAGGATAATCAGTTCYGTTAACTTTCCTAGTTCACATTCTGACTCATTTTTTCTTATCTCTCTGGAGATTAAAATCCAACATTATATACTTCAGGTACATGTATGTGGAGACAGAAATTTGCTACATTCTCTGTGTAGGATATTTTTGCTGAGGTGCAAGGGCATTTGGAACACCTCTGTGGAACAAGATGCTTGTTTTTTTCTGCTGGTATTTAAAATGAAGTCTCTGATTTAGTGTGTTTGGTYCTAGATAACTGTTAGGACTTACATGTCAAAGCAGTCATATTTTTACACTGCCACGGGACACATGGAAACTCTGTGTGCTTACRCTGGTAGCTGCTAATGGCTTTTCTGCTCCTGAACCTGCCATACTGTGAAAAAACAGGCATGGATGATGATCATGCACACTTAACAATGCTAGATTTGTGGTTGGACTCGAGGAAATGTAGAAAGTATATCCTTACAAGGACTCCAACTTGAGGGCAAATGAAGAGCAATACCTTCTTTAGAGTGTTGTCCTTCATTCTTTATTCATTTGTAAACTCCTAACAAATTTCCAGTAGAAAAGTAGGCTCCCCCATCCAGTAAATATGAATTGCCTAGTAATAGAATTCCTTTTCTAACCCTAAGTGATACTCAAGTGCCAGAACTAAAACAGTTGCTGTAAAGCCTCCCATTGTGAACAGTGTCGCATCTGTCATTCTTCAGGTTACTGGAGAGARCAGGAAACCCCCTTTGAAACTGGCTGAAGGCTGTCTCACCTCTCCAAAAGACATCCCCACCAGGTAATACAAAGTCTCTCSTTTCTGGTTCCTGTTCTCACTTTGACTGTCTCCCTTCAGGAAGTGGCTGCAASAGGGGAAGCCTAAGGATTGGACTCCTGTTTATCTTAGAGAGGTGCTGGTCCTTCAGCAGTGGTGAAATGATCTCCGGGACAGGTTGGGGCGACAGTCCTGAAGTACAGGGTAAACTGATAGAGGCCACTGGGCTACCTTTCAGAGGTAATGGGAGAGACTGGGCAGCACGTGGGGAAGGATTGGAGGAACTCCAGAAATATTAAATTATTTCTGGTTGTGTTTGGGGTTAAGTCTGAAATACTGGTACTGTAGATATTGCATAAAATTTTTTAAACTAAATATCTGCACAAGGTTGGTAAGAGGTGTCTAATATCCATCCTGAACCTATGTTGATGGCAGAGAAGTGATGGAGGGCATTTGTAGGATAGATTCATAGAACCCACAGACCTCCCTCTACTTTGTTAGCAGAGAGAGTGTTGCCCTTTTTTCTATAAAACCTAAAAGGTCCACATTCTATTTTATTAAAAATATATTTCTCAAAGGAGTGAGATTCAAAAACCAAGCTCCTCAAGTCTATTCAGTTGGTTGGAATCTCCGGGAAGAACACCGAGGATCCGCAGGGAATATCGGCGACGGGCGCAGCGCGCGCCGCCGCGCATGGCTGGAGCAGCAGCGCCACCTGCGGGCTGGCGCGGGGACTGCGGGCGCGCCGTGCCCAGGAGCCATGAGTGGCGACAGCCCCCCGAGCCCTGTGTTACCTAAACACGAGCGGTTTTCCGACCTGTGCTTAGCGAAYTGTGAAGTGGCTTTGGTGATACAACTTTTGTATATGCTAGGGATATTATTTTAACACAGTTTTAAAATCGAGCCTGTTACTGAGCCGTATTTTGTTCTGCATTTGATGCTGATAAAAGAACATATAAAAGCCTTCTATGGATATCACCTGCTTACTTTGAAACTAAATTACAAGTCTGTTTTTGCCGTTGTATATGTTTAACAAATATGTGCATATTTCACAAGGGTGGTCCAATGAGTGATCTTGTGGAAGAACACTGCAAGAAAAGTGATTATTCCCAGGAAACATCTGCAGAAAAAAATGTGTCTCCTGTTAAAGACTGCTCAGTAAGACACAAAAAATTGGTATGACTTCTCCAGTCCTATTTTATTATCAAGATACTTACAATTGCCTTCAATTTCTTCAGTCATTGCAAAAATAAAGAGCTGGAGTCAAGAGGGAAATATCAGTAACAACAATGTGAAGTGGATCAAGTTTGTAGTGCAGTGATTTAGAGGGCTAACAGCAACTCCAAATAAGTAGGGAAATAGAAGAGTAGTCTTAGAGGAAGGACTAGCACCATACCTTATTATTCTTTTGAAACTTAGAGTTGCATTATTTATGATCATGAATGGTGATGATGCTGAAAATCTACTCCTGAGTCGAAAGCAGACATGTCTGAATAAGGTACATGAGATTGCCCTGTATGTTTTCAGGAGATGCATCTGAAGATGCACAGCATCAACCACCTTGTAAAAAAGTGCACTCAAGTGCATGGATATTTCTGAATCACTGTATCAACAGATTGGGCTAAACTGCCACTGCTTTCCCCTGAGAAACAGTGAAAGCAYTCCATTGTTTGTAGAAAATCACTGTGGACTCTAAAGGAATTACACCCTCCAGGGAAACRAAGAGGTGGCAAGGCAGCTCCATTTATATAACCAGAGAAAAAGATACATTTGTATGTATTTTTGTGGCTTTACATAATGAATTACAAGTGTATGGTCAAAGTTCACAGTCATTGTCCAAAGGGAAATTGTTTTACATGATGCTTATGTTTGTTTGCAGTGACTTTAGAAATGTCTGTCAACATACATGGACAATGTGGAATGGTARTACACAGATATCATGTTTTAGCTTTCAAAAGTATTCATCAGTTTTAGCTAATTGCAAACATAAATTCCATAAAATTGGCAGAAAAATGCATCCTCTTATTTCTCAGAAAACTGTGCTCAGTTGAGCTTCTTTGTTTTTGTCTCTGTGTTGGAGTTTTTTTTTTTCCTCATACTTCTCACTTGTCCAAATGTCTCCTTACTGTATTATTCACTCCTTCAGATGGTTTTCTTGCCCTCAGATTGTTTGGACAGAAATAGTTTCTAGGCATCTGAGGAAACAATGAAAGTAAGAGTGAATCCATTCAAGATGCTTATAATCATAGTACTTGTTTTTGCATTTTAGATGAAGCTGAAGGACAAAACAAATAATCCTGYCTCTCACATGGCAACTAGCAAACTCCATGTCGCTGTACCAAAGTCATGTGTTCAGAGTCGTGATTGTTCCATCTCCAGTCAGGATGCACAGTCGGTAAAAGGAATACTTGATTAATACTTAGACAAGCAAGCATTTCAAACAATCAGTTTGGTCTTATAAGTTACCGGGAATATTAATTGTAATGTCATTCAAGAGCCAGTGAGGACACTTAGCAGCTAATAAATATATTTTCCAATTTTACTAATTACTAACTTTCTGTTGTTTATTTATAGCAAAAACTGGAGAAACAATTAAAATGCTTAGCCTTTCAAAATCCAGGACCTCAGGTAGCTGACTTCAATCCTGAAACTAGACAGCAGAAAAAGAAAGCATGCATGTCACTGATGAAACAAAATATTTTTTATGAGTCCAAGTAAGATCTTTAATTAATTACTCGATTTACTTTAGAAACGGTTGGTAGGCTGTTCACTGAATCTAAATGAAATTAACAAAAGCATTGTCATTGGCAGAGTGATTTCTTCTTGAAATCACCCTTGAAAGATGTGTTGGGAAAACAAGATCTTTCTGTGTGACTTTAAGGGAATTAGGGATATAGTATGGCATGCATTCATTTCTTAGTACCAGTGGCTGTTGCCATTAGGACGTAATGCTGGTGTTTCGTTTTGCTGTGAGTTGGTTTAAAACCTATACTTGTTGTACAGATGTTTTCCACATGTGTTTGGTTTAGTCTCCGAATGCGTYGAAGCATTGTCTGAGAATAACTTTTGTTCTTTTTCACAGATTTACAAAAAAGTACGACAAATATGGCAGGCTGCTTTGTAATGACGTAGATTTATGTGATTGCCTGGAAATGGACTGCCTGGGTTGCTTCTATCCTTGCCCCAAATGCAATTCAAACAAATGTGGGCCAGAATGTCGCTGCAATAGGAAATGGGTTTATGATACGATTGAGACTGAAGCCGGGGATGTGATCAGCGTGCTACCATTTTTTGTCCCTGACTGATTATGTTCCGTTCATTTTTGTATCTGAACATTGTTCTTTTTTCTTCATGTTTTATTAAAGTAAATCTTAGTTTAATGACTTGTCTCTAATGAAGCACCTGGCAGTGGTGCTTGTGTTTCTTTACTGCTGCCTACCTAGCAAACATTACCATTCCCCATTAAGTAAAAGTATGTATCTCAGTCTTCCYCATCCTTGTGATCTTTGCTGAGGCACCTAGTCAAGCCTTTCTAAATCTCGACTCTCAAAAATTGAAGGTGTCTGAACTGTTATGGAAAGATAATTTTATTACCCTGGGAAGCTGAACTGCAGTACTTGTAAATGAGGTTTTTTTGCAGATTTCTCTGCTTGTTCATTTACTCAGGTGTGTGACACAGCTCTTTCTTTTGTGTAGGCTTGTCCAAGAGCCTTTTCAYCCTGATGCATTCATTCCTCACAAGTGAGGCAGGAGGCATTTGAACACTGTTCTTTGAAACTAGTTTGGAAACTACTTTCCATGTTTGTCTGTATATTAAGCAAAAGAGAGTGGAAACAACTCTCAGCAATTCTTTCTTGCTTTCCAGGCTGAAAAACAGAAACCAACATGTTCAGTCAGCACTATTTTTTACAGCAYGTCGCACATTAAACGTCGACCAGTCATTAATTTTATGGCTAAACAGGGTGGATATTTTTCCTTCTGGACAGAAAAGCTCTTTAGTTCCAGAAGTTTTCTCCTCGTGTAAGACATGACAGATTTTAATATAGTAACTTACACTCCGTCTTCTTATGAGAGAGGTGTTTGCATTCATGATAGGCATCCACGCCCTTTTTGAGCAGTGAGGGTCCCTCTGGATCTTGAAGGYAAGAAGGCTGCAGATGGTTGCAGGTGATTTCCAGGAGCATGCTGCTAGTGGGGGAATAATTCCTTGGGCATAGTGCTTGTTTATTTTTGACGAGACTCTCCCAACTTTGAACGTGGCTCCACTTTTCTTTCTTCCTTACTAARGGCCATTCTCTGAGACAAAGACCTTCTGCTCCAAGACAAAGATATCTCCCAATACAAGAAACTTAGGAACAGATCCCAAGAATGTCTTAACACTAAAACCTCCTTCTGACTTGCTCTCAACTAATGACATCTTAAGCTTACATAATGCAGGCAGCGTGGGCAAAAAGCTGGAGGAGCTGGAAGCCATTGTGCAGTGGGAATGCTGTAACACTGTCACCATTAGTGAAACATGGTGGGACRACTTGCACAGCTGGAGTGTTGTCATAGATGACTGCAAAGTTTTCAGAATGGATGAGGGAGGGAGGGAGGAGAGGTGGGGAGGTAGCCATGTATGTTAGGAAGTCTCAAACTTAATGATTGTGACAATAGGGTTGAGTGTTCCTGGGCAAGAATCAGAGGGAAGGACAACAAGGCAGATATCCTAGCAGAAATCCATTGTAGACCACCAACCAGGAGGGAGAGRCAGATGAAATATTCTATAAGTAGTCTCACAATCTCTTGCCCATCTTATCTAGGGGGACTTCAGCTTTCCAAATGAGTACTGTCAATACAATATAGCAGAGAGGGAAAAAAGTCCAGGAAGCTCCTGGAGTATATGTAAGACCATTATCTGACACAGCAAATCACCCAAGGGGAGGCACCTGTTGGACCTGTTCTTTGTGAACAGAAAAGAACTAGAGGGTGATATGAGGGTCCAAGGGAGTCGAGTTTTCAATTCTCAGAGAAAAAAGGAAGGGGGTCAGCATAACTGCCATCTTGTATTTAGGAGGGGCTTTTAAGGGGCCTGGTTGTCAAAATCCCTTGGGAGGCAGTCCCAAAAGGAGTCCAGGTTTTTCAAGAAGGAAATCTTCAAGGTGCAGTGTGTCCTCATGTGCCAAGAAATGTGGAAATAGTGGAGGTAAGAAGGCTTTTAGGAGCTAAGAAAGCAGGCCTCAGAAGCAGAAAGAGCAGAGAATTTAGAGCTATCTGCAGCTGCAAATTCTGAAAAGCAGAAGAAGATATAAAAAAACAGCAAGCAAGGACATTAAACAATAATGTGAGTCTTAGGCTTGGCCATAATAAACATTGATATCACAGAAAAATATACTTAGCAAGATAGTAGAAGGTTTTAAGTTTAATAATGGAATATTGTGTGTTGTTAATTCAAAACATAACAAGCAAGTATTGTTTGAAACAGATGTAAATGTGCTTTTGGTAATTGGCTAAAGCAGTTGTCTGTAAGCTTCAGCAATATGTTATTGGTTGAAAAACTTCTAAAATGTCATGTAACAAAGAGATCTTTGGCTACTGGCTGCTTCTGGCAAGAGGTGAGTGATTACCACGTTTTTATTGTTTTAAACCCGGTATTGAGACTGATATTACAACAATAAAGCTCTGGGAGACGTCTTCCAGCAGACCCGTCCCCTTCTTACAAATAGTCCCAACACAAAAAGACAAGCCAATGTAGAAGAAGACCATCCTGGGTGAACAGATAGCTTTGGCTGGAATTCTGGGTTAAAAAAGAGAATATATCACCTTTGGAGGAAGAGGAAGGCAACTTAGGAGGACTACAAGGATGTTGTGAGGTTATGCAGGGAAAGAAATAGAAGGGACAAAACTCAGAAATTAATCTGGCTACTGCTGTAAAAGACAACATAAACATTTTTACAAAGACACCAAGTGTTTTCATAAATACAGAGAGAAGGATTAAGACAATGCTCTCAAGCACATGGTATAACTCCTGGGATGTCCTGTGCAGGACTAAATGTTAGACTTCATGGGCCTTGTGGTCCATTCTGACTCAGCATATTCTGTGCTTCTGTGATCATGAAAAAAGGAYGGCTAAGGAGGATCTCCTTACGTCATGGGTGTGGGCAGATGCATTATGACAAAGGATGAGGGAAAAGCAGAGGTACTTAGTGCTATCTTTGCCTCTGTCTTTAATAGCAAGAGAGGTTGTTCTTCAACTGGAGGACATGGATGTGGATCAGAATGAAGCCTGCATATTAAATAGGCCACTGACCTGTTACACCACTTAAACACACACAGGTCCAATAGGACTGGATGGGATCCACTGAAAGTTACTGAGGGAGCAGCCAGGAAAGCTCACAAGCCACTTTCCATCATGTACCAGCAGCCTAGATAACTAATAAGGTCCCAGATGACAGGAGGTTAGCAAATATGCCAATCTACAGGAAAGGTTGGAAGGAGGCTTCAGGGAACTAGGCGGCTGTCAGCCTGACCTCAGTGCCAGAGAGGATCATGAAGCACATGCCTTCACTTGGCATGTATGGGGCAACCAGGGGATCAGGCACAGCCAGTTTGGGTTTAGGAAAGGCAGGTTCTGCTTGACCAAATTGATCTTCTTTTGTGATAGGATGATCCTGCCTAATAGATAAGGAAAAGACTGCGGATGTGTCTACCTGCACTTTGGTAAAGCCTTTGASACTGGTCCTCACAGCATTCTCCCGGTGAAACTGACTGCTCATGGCTTAGACAGGCAGACTCTGCCCTGGGTTAAAAACTGGCTGTATGTCCAGGCCCAGAGAGTGAAGGTGAATGGAATTACATCCAGCTGGAWGCCAGTCAGCAGTGGTGTTCCCCATGGCTCAGTGTTGGGGCCATGTTAAATAACTTTGAGTGCCTYCTCAGTCAGTTCAGAGATTACACTAAGTTGGGTGGGAGTGCTGATTTGCTGGAGGGTAGGAAGGCTCTGCAGAGGGATCTGCACAGGATGGATTGATGAGTCAAGTCCAGTTGGGTGAGAGTCAACAAGATGAGGTGCTGGGTCCTTGGGCCACAACAATCTCATACAGGATTTGGAGAAGAGTGGCTGGAGAGTTGAAGAGAGGAAAAGAACCTGGGGGTGMCAGTCATCAGCAGCTGAACATGAGTCAGTGTGTGCAGAGGTGGTCAAAAAGACCATTGGCTGGTGGTGTAACCACCAGTACCAGGGCCGAGATTGTCCCCCTGTACCAGGCAAAGGTGATGCCACGCCTTGAGTGCTGTGTCCAGTTTTGGGTTCCTTACTACAAGACAGACATTGACTCTGGAGCATGTCCACGCTCTGGAGTGGGTCCAGAGGAGGGTAATGGAGTTGTTGAAGGACCTGTATCACAAGTTCTATTAGAAAAAGCTGAAGAAGCTGGGGGTGTTTAGTCTGGAGAAAAGAAGGCTCAAAGGAGGCCTTATCTCTCTTTACAACTACCTGAAAGGAGATTGTAGACAGGTGAGGGTTGGTCTCTTCTTGTTTGGGTAACAAGTAATAGGTTGAGAGGAAATGGTCTCTATTTGCACCAGAGGAATTTTAAATTGGATATTCAGAAAAATTTMTTCACTGAAAGGGTAGTCAGGCATTGGAATAGGCTGCCCAGAGAAGTGTTGGAATCACCATCCATGAAAGCACTCAAAAGACACGTGGATGTGAAACTTAAAGACATGGTTTAGTGGTTGGACTTGATGGTCTTAAAGGTCTTTTCCAACTTGAACAATTACATAGTTCTATAAAAACACCCACTACCAAAAACCAAMCAAMCAAACAAACAAAACCACAACACAGGATTGCCTTCTGTGGTGGTTAAAACACTGTGGCAATTGGATCTGGTGATGTTCTCTCATACACCTCACTGGTCCCCCAGTATACTTTGACTCCTGCCAGGAGTCCAAATAGCCCACATCAAATCTGAGCTGTATTTCTTAATGTAGGTGGAAATCCTGTTGATGTGTCAGGAGTTACAGATTGTTTCTTGTTCCAGATGCGCTGTAGACTCATTCTAGACTTGATGGAACAAGCAGCCCTTTAAGAAGATAAATTTGATTTAAATTGACAGGAAGATGGCAGCCTTTCTTTGACATAACCTCAAGATATGAAATGGGCAGGTTTGGATTAGCATCTATTTCTTTCTAAGGCCAACACCTAAATAGTGTATCACATGGATTCCTGTGGCATGCCTACATGTTACATTTTCTGAGTAATGTGGTTAATACCAGACTGGTGGAAATCCCATTTGTGGAATTCATTTGTGTTACTTCATGGTTTTTAAAATGCATGGTGAGTCAGTCACAGCCATAGCTAAATGCAAAGTCTAAGAGAATTCCACCACAAACAGACTTACTGCAATCTTGGAAATAAAACACAAAACCTGAAATGGAAATAGAGCATAAAGCCTGAAAAGAAAAGAAAGGTRAGAGCCATGATAAAGAAATAATAAGGCAGAGCCAGTTCTGCTGTGGTTTGAAAATTACTCTACCATTGCCATAATCCTGATAACTTTTTCCTGAATTACAAATGAGCAATTCAGAGTGCACAAGTATAATTTTATTAGGGCAGATGTACATGGGGAAGAAGAAAATGTGTTATACATATTTTTATATGGATTGTGAAAGTTAGTGGTAGACACAAATAGCAACACAGTGCCCATACTTGATAGTTTTCTTAGGCACTTACATGATACCACAGTGCATGACATTATGGCTTTAAATCCCTTACAAGAAATGGCAGAGACCATTTTGTAGTCTCTTGTGGGATTGGTTATGCTCTAGATGACATCAGATCATCTTACACCTTATAAATCAGTCTAAACACAATATGATTTTCCCTATGGAGTAAGTTGGCTCTAGCAAGCTATTTAAAATAAGTGACAGCAGATCAATGAACTCTTACTTAAGGTCTGTGTGTCCTTTTTCTCTCTCTTCCCAATTCCTCCCATCCTCCCATTATGCAGGTTAAACAACTTGTGACTCTGTGAATTTACTTTTCCTGTCTTTTTCTTGTCCATATGGCTGCTTTGCTCATGGCTATCAGTCATCCCACTGTGGCTTAAGGAGAGGGAAGAGTATTGATAGATACATATTAAGCTACACCCTAAATTAAGATAGCATCTCTCAATCTCTGGCCTAAAAATTTATTCAGTTTGTTTAATTTGAAATTATTGTGTCTTCTACTGTATTTCCCTTGCTTACAATCATTATCTATCTGGAAGGAGATATTCACCCTCTGCTTTATTAGATGTTATTAATACAAACAAGCCAATCTCAAGGAAATAAACAGTGTGTTCCCGTATGATTTTTGCAAAAAGGTATTTCTTTCCCTTCTACCCTACTATGTACTTGGGCATTGTCTTCTTGGAGTTGTTTAAATTCCAAAAATTACACTGTGCACCTTCTGCCTTTTACAAACTTGAAAACTCAGAAAATTAAATAAGACCTATGCACAGTTTCTTGTTGTTTGCCTTCATAGCACTGAGCTAGACAAGAAGCAAGAAATCTATCCACTAAAGACACTCTCTGTTTAACAATGTGTATACTTCTCTACATCTGAAGTTGTCACAGCTCTGAGGGAAAAAAAAAACCACAATAGCTGTCCTTTCATATTGTATTGTATCCTTACAACTGCTTCTAAAACAAAGGCAAATTAAAAGGAAGTATTAATACAATTGATAGCATGTGGCTCATAAGAGGCAAAGGCAAGAGCCATTAAATATTGTTACTTTTAAGATGTGAAAGACCATGAACATTTGAGGCTTTATTGGAGGAGTTAAAAGATGGGAGTTTTGAATATGGCAGACCAAAGCAGTATTAGGGCACAAGGCTGACTAGCTAGCCAGCAGTAGCAGGACCACCACTCTATTTCTCTGCTACTAAAAGGGATACACAATGTTGATTTTCCCCCTTGATCAGTATTTGCAAATCTTTTGTGYGAAGTTCCACAGTGAAAAATTGTCTCTTCTGAAAAATAGACTAGGAATACAATAGATCATAACACTGTAAAACAACAGGTAGAACATTGAGATCTTCTTTCCAAAGCTCCCACATTTTAAAATAAAAATTGTTATGGGATTCCTGTCCAAATGGGGACTTAACATTAGATAAATAAGGGCCACAAGGAATTCAGTTTACCTTCAGTGCTTCAAAAACTGTGAAGAACAGTCAGTCCTGGGAAAAGTCAGATCTGTGGTTCCAGAGAAGTCTACATATTTCAATTACAAGACCACTAAACTGTTCCTCCTGGCTTTAAATGAACTTCTGCATATGGCAAAGTGCCACTCAATCCYGTTGCATCATTAAAACATAGAGAAAAAAAAGAAAATAAAAGAGAAAAGAAAAAAGATACATTTTGGAATTCTTTTCCATCAATTTTCATTATCCTTTAAATACCTCCTACAAGAGCACAATTGAACTTTGTCTATATCCATCAATACTGTGGTAGAATAGATTTGATTCCCTTTAGGGCAAAAACCAAAAGAGATGGACTAAAGAAATATAGAGTGATACATTCTGAATAAATATTCAAATATCCTTAAATACATATTTGCACCAAATGCATTACAGTTGCTACAGCTCTTTTGAATTGGCAGGGCGGGGGGGGTGATGAGAGGAGAGCAGTGAATGTTGTAATACCTCAGCTTCAGCAAGGCTTTTAATATTGTCTCCCATAGCATCCTCAGGCAGTGTGGGTTAAATGAACAAACAGGGAGATGGACCAAGAACTGGCTGAATGGGAGAGCTCAGAGGATAGTGATCAGCAGAGTAGAACCCAGGTGGAGGCCTGTAGTCAATGGCATTTCCCAGGGATCAGTACTGCATCCAGTCTTTCTCAGCTTGCTTATCAATGACCTGGATGAAGGAATTGGATGCACCCACAGCAAGTTTGCAAAACTGGGGGGAGCGGCTGATCCACCTGAAGGCTGTGCTGACATTCAGTGGGACCTTCATAGGTTTAAGAGCTGAGCAGAGAGAAACCTAATGAGGTTTAAGGAGGGCAAGTGTGGAGTGCTGCACCTGGGGAGGAATAACCCCAAGTACCAGCCCAGGCTGGGGGCTGACCTGCTAGAGAGCACTGACTCCTTATATCTGTGTGCATGCACTGTACCAATGTGGGAGAAATACTACTCTCCTAGATTTTTAACTGCTTAAATGGTTTAACTTAAGTCATAAATTAAGCTGAAGTACTGTTTTAAATGCTATTAACTACTGTTGGATCTTTGGGCTGTATTCCCCTTTATCCTTCCTTTCTATCCTCTGTGTGCCTTGACCATGTAGTAAGTAGTAGAGAGGACCTATAGAAGCTTTTATATTAAACCTGTTTTTACTGATACTTTTGCCAGTGATTCTTTAAACAATCTTAAACTCATTCATGACATGGATGCAAGTGCAAACCAATAATAGATTAATGGTTGTTTGAGAAGACACAACTTTTTAGAATTCTTTTTTAGTAACAGAAGAGGCATTAGGCGTGTAACGGTGCACTTCACAGCACCTTGTCAGGTTAGCTTCTATATTTATTGTTTTCAACCAGGTGATCTCTTTCTTGTGTTTCTTCAGTGAGGGTGTGAACACAGAATAGTACAGGGTAGAGGAAGCCTCCAGGGTCCACAAGTCAAACCTCCTGTGTGAAGCAGGTCCAGCTGGAGCAGGCTGCTTACTTGAGTTCTTCATGTTCATTCTCCTGATTATTAATTTTAAATATTCATTTGAAGCAGCGAAGTGTGAAGGAAAACACTTTAAAACAGGTCCAGGTTGAAAAACCAGAGAATTGGCAGCAAACCTGAGGAGCACATTCAATACCTGTATCAGCTGGAACTTTATCAAATAAGTAAGCAATTGTCTAGACTTCCAGCCACCCTTGCTCATTTTGCCTGAACAAACTTTATAAAATTCTGCTCTCAGGGGAGATTTCCTAGAATAAAAAGAAATGTTAGGGTCTTTTTTCAGTGTGGAGTAAACCACTCATTTTTCTTTTCCAGCCAAGTAAATTTCTTGCAAGAATATTGGTTTTTCCATGTTTTATAAGGGCACAGAAAACCAGATGAAATAGTTGAATAAAATTGTGTTTCCTCCCAGAAAAATTGCTTGAAAAATGTAATGACTCTTCATAACAGTAACTGTGGGTCCAACTTCTGGTAAAAGTTTGTCTCGGTTTAAGACAATTTAAAAAGTGGACACTGAAATTAATTACCTCCCCTTATAGTTTTAAGCAGTCCCTTTCCACTCTAAGGAGAAAGGAATATGAATAGATGTAAGTGAAAAAAATAACAATTTACTAACACGCGAAACAGAAACGGACAAAAATCAACAGTGAATAACCACTGGATACAAAATTGTTAAATCTCACTGGCCCTCCAGCAAAAAAGAGAAACTGAAAAAGGTGTAGTGACTGCCCCTCCAGGATGGCGGCCCCCCGCAGCCGGCAATGCGATTTGAAAGACAAAGGGAAATTGGTGGAAAACCTCTCCCGGGAAGGTAAGAGCTTGCGAAGTAGTTCTGGTGGCAGACGGAAATCAGGGGCATTGCTGCAGTGCGACTCTGGCCCCCGGGGTCAGGCTCTGGTAAGCTGGGTGTTGGTGTTGTTGTCTCTCTGTCTCCTGTCATCCACGGGACTCCACCGGCATTGATGCCATTCCTGAGCCATGGGTGTGCTGGGAGGGAGCAGGAGGGAAGAAGCAGTCTCTCAGCACTGACACGCGGTGACCCGACCCTGACTGGCTCAAGCTTTGCACAGTCGACAGGTTGCCAGATTCACTCTGAAACAGGTTCTGTTTGTAAAATGCAGCTTTTTGGGTTGCTACCCTTGTGAGCCCAGAAAATCCACCCKATACAGCATCTGGCTTGAACAAATGCCAGGAGGGAAAAGAGCACTTGGCTTGGGGACTCCAACGTTTTAAAGGGATCTGTACCACCCTCACCTGCCCCGTTTTTGGCTGTGGCACTGGGCTTAACGTGTCAGTAACAATTTCCGGCACACATAGGTGTGGAATCCGATAACATTTTGGGTTGCCCAGGACAGAGTATAGCATAAATATTTCTAAAGTCTCAGGCAGGAATTCTCTACTTTCAAATTCCTGTTGGAATATGGCCACATTTCTCGCTTTTTTTTTTTTTTCCTGCTAAAGTTGCTTCCTAAGGCCAATTCTACCTAATTGGACATTATCTTTTCAGATATTCTGGCTTTAATGCTGACCGTGTTGAAGTTGACCCTRCTGACTAAATTCCCTTCAGTTAAAAGAGGCCAGATTTCAGCACATATGTTTATAAAAGATTTCTTCACAGTACCCTCAGAAATTTCCAACCTTTTCCCACCTGTCTCTTGAGTTTACCATAATTTATTACCATTTATTATCTTCGTGACATACCTTATAAACCTTTGCAGCCACATTCAGGAGTCTTCAAAAAGACTTTTAATATTTTTAGTTGGTTTCCTGGGAAAACAAGGCTTACACAGTTATGCTGCCTGTTCCTCTGTTTGCTCATCCCATTGTCTTTGACCCTGTTTTTCAATTTCAGCCAAATCTGATGGAAAATAGAGGTCTTACAGACATTACATCCATTCAAGTGGAGTGGAAACACACAATACAATGCTTGAAAGTTAATGGTTCTGTTATTGTAGCTTGAGAACCTTGTACTTGGCCTGAAACAAGGCATAGTGTGCTCTGCATCTTATGCAGATGAGTTCAATAGCGTGGGACGCGGTGGGACTTCAGTAGCATTACCGAGGCACAGGTCCTTTAGGGAAGGCGGGAATGCAGCCAGCCACTGTAGATTCCAAGCCCTCCAGAGCAATCCGCGGTTGCCGCGAGGGTGGCAGCTTGCTTTGACAAGTTCACGGCCTACAAACAAGACTCGTGATGATGGGTGTTTTAGGGCTGCCTGTGCGCTCCCACTTAGGAGCCAATGTCCCCATGGAGGCTGCGGGGCTGAAGAATGACAGCACAGTGAGGGCTCAGGGATGTGACTCAAGGATTAGCACCCGTTCCAGCTGCCTGCCGGTGGGCCCCGGGGCGGCTCGGACCYGTCCCCGCCGGGGTGCAGCCGCAGSCCTTCAGYAGCCGCCGCTGCGGAGCCCCGCGGGAGCCCCTCAGGTCGCAGGGTGAGGGTCGGCGCCTTCTCCCAGGCTACCAGCGGCGGGGCGAGAGGGCACAGCCTCAAGCTGTCACGGACCGTGGGAGTGTTTAAGGAAAGACTGGACGTGATACTCCAGTGCCATAGTGTAGCTGATATGATGGTGCCCGACGATGGGTTGGAACACGATGGGCTGGATCACGGATGTCTTCCTCCGCCTAGTTCGTTCTACGGGTTCGCGCTGCTCTCGCTGCGAGCGGAGCGGCAGCGCTTGGCCCCGCCAGGCCGCCGTCGGAGGCGGACCTGCGCCTCAGCTATGGCGGCGCCCGTCGTGCCGGAGAGCGACAGGTACCGGASCTCCGCCGGCGCCGCTCCCGCCGGGCCGGGCCGGGCCGGGCCGTGCGGGGTGGGGCGAGGAGGGGCGAGGCGGAGCAGAGCAGGTGCTGCCAGGGTGCCGGGGCTCAGCGGAGCCAGGGCGCCTCTGACCCCTCTCTCCTTCCCTCCTTTCTCCCAGCATCCGCAGGGCCGTGTCGCTGCTCAACGCCGTGGACCCGGGCCGGTTTCCGCGTCTCCTCTCCCGCCTGCTCCAGAAGCTGCACCTGAAGGTTGGCGGGGCGCGGGGAGCTGGCTGGGGGTCGTGTCGCGCTGCGTTGGGCGGGGCGGGAGCGAAGGCTCGGCGGTGCTGGGAGGGCGCGGGGCCGGGCCTGCCTGGAGCTTGGGCATCGCGGCTGGGGAGCTTGAACAACCCTCCGTCCCTCCCCCGCACCGCCCCTTCTTAAGGGCTATAGATCTTGATTTMATTCATAACTAGTTCCCCAGAACTATATCGGGGAGATGAAATAAAAGCCAGTAACGAATGGCGGAGAATGCGAACGGCATTAGAACGAGAGATGCKTGTTGTAGCCCGCTGCCTCCAGGTGCTGGTGCCTCCGAGAGCGCTGAAGACACGCGAGTTGCTTGGCCTTCTGCACAAACTCGTCCACAATGTTGTCCACAAAAATCAGATTTGCTGTCCGGTTTGCTAAAAGCCAGTGCTTACGCACTCGAACGAGACGTTGATTACTTATTTCAGAATTGTGCAGGCCCGATTTTCAGTGGTATTCCCCAAGTCTAGCACCCAAACCATCAAAACTTTTTACCTTTGATACATTTTAGCAAACAAAGACTTTAGTGTTCTTTGGCAGCAAGTTACATAGTTCTTATTAGTTAATATTCTGTGTTCTACTGGTTAATGATTCTCTTGCTTCCCATGCTAATTAGTCTGCATGCTCAGTCTTTCTCTTCTTGGTAGTCAGTGGGCTTCTTGGATTGGTGGTCACAGATTCCCCTGCAGGAATTACCTTTTACCCAGTCAAAGTTGATTTCATCACAATTGCTGAATTGGCTTTATCAGTTTCTCCTTTATCTTGGGAGTTCTGGCAAATGTCCTTGAAGCCCATAAATTCTACATTCTTTGTTTTCTATCAGTGGTACATCCTTCTTCCTAAATTTTGTTAACCTTTCCCTAGGTCTCAGGTCACTGAGGGCATGTCAAGCCCTAAAACTTAACAAGGCAATTCTTCCAACAAATAATTTGTCTTTCTGAAACTTGCACATCACTTAGAGCTTATTAGCTGATATATGGTGGATTAAATCACCTTTCTTATTGATTAGGCTTGAAAGTATATGAAGATCAAACATCAAGAACATCCTTTCTTAAGAAAATGTTACATGTTCCACATTTTACAACACAAAGGAAACACTAAATGGGTGTTTTGTTTATTTTTCTGCATTTGTACATGTCCATCAGCTAAAGGCACCTGTGGAATTTGGGATAAAAATGAAATCCAGAGCTTTTAGTGAATATTTCCATTGTCTTTGCAGAAGATGTTTTTGATTGCAGAATTAAAAAAAAAGAAAAAAAGTAAATCAGAAGTCAGTTTAATTTCACAGTGCTCAAATGTCAAATGCAGGCTAACTCTAAACTTTGTACTAAACATTACATGGGAARCCATAAAATGAATCTTATACCAGAAATGATTGTGTTAGCTTCATTGTATTACATTGTCATATTTTGTTCATTCCATTGTTTTGTGTTTAGAAAAAGTCCCATAGAAAAAGAAATATGTAAATTTTTTTCTATACACACATAGGTATAGACTAAATGATAAAATATTACAGGAGCAGCACGGAGAAACTGCAAATATATTAAAGATTATAAGTGTGACACTGTAGGGATTCACTTGATTCAACTGCTGGTTTGTTTTTTTTTTTCTATATAAGCATCACTAGCTTAGATGCAGAGTTTTCTCAGTTGTTTTGCATGGATATTAACTGTTTGGTAACTGGAATGTGTCACCAAACTTTTGGTTTGTTTGGTTTGTTCTTTTTTACTACTCTGTAGCATTTTAGTAGCTCTTCACAGTTTTAATTGGCATTTACATGAGCTGAAGYGGTTATTCTAATTCAGCCCACTCAATCTCATGAATAGTTTTACGTTCTAAAGTACCCAACTAAATAACTATTTAAATTGCTGGAAGCTTAAAATTAATTTCATTGCCTTAACAAAGCAGACACTGGGAGCTCTGTGTTCCCATTTAACAACTAATGATTCAAATAATGTTTCAATTTTGATACTCTTGTTATAAATGTTGTGATCATTGMAAGTTTTGTATAATTGCCTTATTTTTTTATTTGGACAGCTAAATTGTTTTGTTTGTCTGCTTTGCAGTTTTGGATTACTAAGTGATCTAAATGTGGTGTTTGTTACTAATTGGGTTTTAAAAAAAGGCAATATCTGAATTTTAAATTACTATTTAATTTGCTGTAGTATAATAAGTATAATTGCTGTATTTTAAAAGTGCAGCACATTCTCAATTATCTTCAGTAACATATAGTAGGCTGTAGATTCAAATTTGACTTTCAAAATAAATATACGTTAGGCCTTTATTTCCTTTGCAACAGTGTGGGTGATTTTTAGAAGGGTATCCAGAATGGAAGAAGCATACATAACTGACTTAACTACAGTTTTACCTTCTGTTGTCTGGGGTGTGATTTAAGTAATGCACTTTGTACTTGCCTTATTTTTGTTTATATAAGGTTGTTGGAAATCTGATTATTGAAAGAAGAATATTTCTGTTGTGTCTGTTTCTTCTGATGTATGTCAGACAATCCTGTGGTACTGTATTGGCTTTTAATTTTGCTTTTCAGTGAGAGGAATTGAATTTGCTTTGTTATTTCTTTTTAGAAACAACTGGATAGCCACTGTGTGTATAAAGACTAGGAGAAAGTTTTTATTTTGGTCCTTAAATGAAATGTCAGGACTAACCATTTTTGTGCTTCAGGCTGAAAGTACCTTCAGTGAAGAGGAGGAAGAAAAACTTCAAATAGCTTTTTCATTGGAAAAACAGGACCTTCATCTGGTTCTTGAAACGATATCATTCATTTTGGAACAGGTATCTTKTTTTTGCCATTAGGCATTGATAACTGTGTTCTTTTATCCAGTTATAGCTTTCAAAAATAGGACAGTGAAGTTAAAAARTGAAAATATATCTGTATTAGTGAAAATCTATCTGTAGTATATTTTGTATGTTTTGGGGTTATGATTTAACTGCTTTTTGTTTCACACCTTTCTGATTTGGATGGGACTAGGTGCCTTTGTGCAATAGTTTCTCAGCTAATGTAAATATTAATAGTAGAAGTGAGGACTCCATGACTCCAAGGGAACTCTTGGTAAATATGAGATATAGAATTCTCTCTTATTCATTATATCAAGCAAGCCATGTGATTTTTTAAGTTCTTGTGAAGAAAATCCTAGACAACATTACTGAGCACAGCTTAAGTTACTTTAAGAGTCAGTTGTGGAAGATTTTCATGCACAGAAGCAGTCTGTACTGAGGTGAACAAGCTCAACTAATGTAGCTTGAGTATTTGGARGAGTGGATGACTGCATGGTGTAGCATGGTGCAGTCACCTTGTAAACAGAGAAGGTTTTCTGATTCTGTGGTCTACCTTTTCTACRTCTGGGAAGCTGCCGTATAACCCAGTAAATATGGTAACTGTTTTAAAAATTGTTAAGCTGATGATGTTATCCATCCATTTCATGCAAATATGGAAAGTGGAGTCTTGTGCAGAGGGCATGCATAGTGATGGTCTTTTGCTGGATTTAAATCTGGTCCTTCCTTACACRTGTCATTTTATGATCAGTTCACTTAATTAATACATTCCACTGCATTAGAAATAAAACAAACAGGTCCTTCTCATGGCTCCCCTCCACCAAAAAATCAAAATGAAACCTGAAGTCACCTCCAGACTGGAATTTTTAATTTTCATCTTGGCAAAACAGCAGAATTACCTGTCTACTGCCTTGTCCTGATTTCCTCAGACTGCTTAGTTTATATTATAATTATTGAAGATGAACAGAAAAAGCAGTTAATTCTATTTTTGCTTCTTTTGCATTAAAAAAAAAATTAAAAAGGAAGAGTATTAATATCTGCAAAAAACAAAAAAATAGAGTCCCAGATGGACTACATATTGTATGAGAACTCTTTGTTTTACTGCTGATAGCTGTGCTTCTTGGAGCAGCTGCTTGTTCTGTCACATAATAACTGTTTGAATAGCCCTTTAGTCTGAGGAGGCACTATAGATAAAAACACTGCCATACAGTCTTTGCCACATATGTTGTTTCTTTTTTTAACCTGACACGATGGCACCACAGCCCTGTGGTGAAGATCCATATAGTGTGTTCCCCAAAAAAGTTGATGCTAGTAGGGAGGTAATTCACTCAGTTTAGGAAAACTGTTCTTGGTTGTTCAGAATATTATCTCATATTTTGGATTTGCTTGGATAGTGTGAATTTGGAAAAGTTCTCCTTTCTTGATGGTCACAATTGGCTTCAAAGCCCATACTTTTTCATTGATAGCTGCTTTGCCATCATGTACAAATGTGGAATATTATGTACGAAACAGTGGAAACCTGTACATATACTCAGATCTGGCTTGTGTCTACTTTTTTTTGTTTGTTTGTTTGTCTATCTTGAGAAGAGCCATTTGTAACACTGCATTTTRAGATAATTACAGTTTTCCGTCTACCAAATAAGAGGGTTAAGATGAACAGTATGCATATAGTTCTCCTAGTGGAGTTTCTGGTAAAAATCTTGTGTGACCACAGTGGCTATTTGTCCTAGAACATATCTGCTATGACTTGTAGAACAGCACTTGGCAACAACATTTATTTTTCCTTTAACAGGCAGTCTATCACAGTTTGAAGCCTGCTTCATTGCAACAGCAGCTACAAAGCATTCACCTGGATCAAGACAAAGCAGAAGCATTTGCTAGTGCATGGGCGACTGCAGGTCAAGATATGATTGAAAAGTTCAGGCAGAGGGTTTTGACACCTCAGAAGGTAATGTGTGTGGTTTTTCTTTTGAGAGAGAATAAAGTTGTATTAGTTTTAAAAAGTGTATTGTATTAGGTTTAAAGCAAGGAGTTTAAACTAAGGTGCAAAGTTTGTGACAAGGTACTTTGTCACTTACAGGTACTAGATATATTTGATCCAGACAGTTGGTTCTGTTGTCTTAAAGAGATGTTGCATGTTACCTGAGCTGCTGTAACTGCTGTGAGCTGGCTATATGTGCATTATTAGCAACCTGCATACTGTTTGTGAGCAGGCTTTGCAGCATGGCCAGGGGACAATGTGTTCATGAGCATTTGAGGTGATTGAGCTCATCAGGCTGGTCATTCTCTGCGCTTGTATCTGAGCTCCTGTCATCTTTAATTCTGCAAGCTGGTTGCGTGGTGAATTTTGCAACTTACTTATTGCAATTTTGTGGTGTTTTTCTATGATGGCATATAATCTTGCTTCCTATGTGCCTATTGCCACTTAAAACCTGCTATATGCTTTGGAAGCCTCGTTGTATCTTTAGACATAGATGTCTATATCTGTGACATGTATAATAACATTTTGTTGATTCATAATAACCCTTCAAATGCATAAGCAATTGTATATACAACACACTAGTGTCAACTGGGATCAAATTTTTATACAGAATTGTGAAATATGACTCAATTATTCTTCATTTTTATCATGGCTCTTATATGGGATAAGAGTCAGTTTGCTAATTAATGATTTTGTGAGTAAGATAAACATAGAAAATAGATTTTATATATTAGGTATACRTGGTGCACAGAGAGAACTCGAACAATTGGTGCCAGCCTGCTTGCTCCTAAAAAAATCTAGAATTTCACTTAGGTGCAAAATTCACATTTTGAGAAGATGAGGTATATCTGTGGAACAGATCAAAGATACTCTGAATTGTATCACAGTTGATTTTTTTCAAAGTATTTAAACTTGATCCTTTGTAAAACTGGGTAAATTTAGACACAAAATTTACAGGATTCTAATATGCAAAATTATTTTTACTCATTAATCTAACAGAGTAAATGGTAGTATAATTAGGCCAAAAAAAAAAAAAAAGAGCAAGATGTCTTGGGTTTCGGTTTTTCTTTTGAAATAATGTTACCAGTGCCAAGTATACAAGTCCCAAAGTTCAGATGGTCAGTGGTACCTGACCAGGTATGACTGTCCATTGAATGAGGTAAGTACTTTGAACACCAAGTGAAATAATGAAAGATTATAAACTTTTCAACATGCAGAGCATCTGTGCAGAATGGAAGGCAATTTTGAAGACAGCCTACAAATCAGATGTCTTTAAAATTTTTCTTCAGGCAGACTATGCATTAATATGTATTTTACTGCTGGCTTCTCAGCATATGAGAAATTAATAAAAACACCTTTCATTCTCTTTCATTTCCAGCTTGTACCATACATACCTGTGGTCATTTTGTGACCTGGTTTCGGAATGACTGTGAATGTRATTGTCTCTGTGAGGCCTGTAACATACAATATTTCTGGTGTATGTTACAGTTCAGCACCATCTGCTAATGCAGTGGTGTTTTCCCACTGTATTGCATCTGATACAAAGAAGTTTTAAACTGTCATTTTTATTTGAGTTTGCAAGAAAGCAACTGCAAAAATATTGTAGTGCCATTTACTCGCTTTTTRGTGTGAAAACAGGTTTAAATACAGATGTGTGCCCCTACATATGTTTAAACCATAATTTTTTCTCCTGCCTTTTTGCCCAGATAACAAGTTGAGTATCAGTTTGAGTGCAGTTTAAGTTGGAACTTAGATTTGCTTTCTCAGTTTGTTTTGGAAGTTTCTGAGGTATTACTCCTGTAGATTTGAAGTTCTTGAGAGTTCTCCTTAAAGATTAAGTTCACAAAACTAATTGCTGAATAAAGAATTTATTCTGCTAGCAAGAAGTAAAATATTTTAAAAATTGCATTGTGATGGAAGAACAACTTGCCATGTCCTTATAATCTTCTGAATCCCTATGTAATATCTTACGAGTGTAGTAGATGTCTGTGTTGTTTCCTTCAATACTGTGTGTAATTGCATTTCTGCATGTATTTTCTGTGTTACCTTTCCATACCTTGAAAGACAGTGGGCAAAATACTCTCTTGTGGTACATGGCTGTACTAGCCAATTTTCTGTAAATATTCATCATCATCTCTTCAATTAAAGTTCCAAAGAAGTTATAATCCTGAAAAATACTTAGAGAAGGGTGATTGCTTTTTAGATTAAATATACAATTTAGGTATTTGTATTGATTTAGAGATTATATTAACTTACTTCTTTGTAGTTGTGTATTGAATTATTAATACCGYCTTCAACACATAAATGTGGGCGTAACATATTAAATAGTTGATCCTATAAATATGCCCACTATATCAGTATTTGTTTTCATGGCCATATAAGAGTTCCCAATTTACATTGTTCACTTCCCTTCCAGAAGCAATATTCTATACAGTAAAAGAATGGAATATTAACACAAGTTCTAGTGTCATAATCCACAGAATAGTTGAAGCTGGGAGGAACCTCTGGAGTATATCTGATGCACCCCCTCTGCTCAAGCAGGAATATCTAAAACCAGTTGCTCAGGAGCATATCTAGACAGCACATGAACATCTCTGACAATGCAAATTCCACAACCTTCCTGGGCAYCTTTTGTCAGTTCTTATCCACCCTTGAAGTGCCTAAATGTTTTCCTGTGTTCAGAGGGAGCCTCCCATATTTTAGTTTGTGCCTGTTGCCACTTGTCCTATTACTGGGCATCCCTGTAAAGAGCCTGGCTCAGTCTGTATAGCTCTCCTTCACATAAGGAGTTAAAAAGCTGTCCTGTGGCTTCTTCTCATATGTGAGGTGCTCCTATCCCTTCATCATCTTGGTTGTCTTTGCTGTACTCTTTCCAGTACCTACATGATTCTTATACTGTGAAGCCCAGCACTGATTATGCTACTCCAGGTGAGGCCTCACTATTGCTGAGTACAGGGATCATTTTCCTCAGCCTGTGGGTAATACTCCTCCTAGAGCAGCCTAGGATGGCTCACGATTGACCTGGTGTCCACCAGGAGCCTCAGGTTCTTTTTCACATGGCTTTTTCCAACTGGACAGCATTCAGCTTGTACTGGTGCTTGTCCTCTCCAGTGCAGAACATCTCACTTTCTCTTGTTGAACTGTGTGAGAAGAACTGTCAGACCATTTCTCCAGCCTGTCCAAGTCTCTCTGGATGGCAACGCAACTCTTTGGTGTACCATCCACTCCTCTCAGCTCTTCTCAGACCTCTCCTGGAGTATTGCCTGAGGGGCTGGCTGAGCGGTTCCCAGCACGAGACAGACTCAGATCTCTTGAAATGCGTCCACAGGAGGGCCACTGAAGTGATRCAAGGGCAGGAACACCTTTGCTGTGAAGACAGACTGGGAGAGTAGGGATTGTTTAGCCTGCAGAAGAGAAGGCTCCAGAGAAACATTGTTGTAGCCATTCTTAAAGGGGGCATCCAGAAAGGATGGAGAGAGATGTTTTACCTGGGCATGTAATGGCAGGACAAGCGACAAAGGTTTTAAATGTAAGGATTATGGATTTAGCTCTTGATGAGGGTGGTGAGACACTGGAGCAGGTTGCCCAGAGAGGTTGTGGATGCCCTCATTGGAAGTGTTCAAAAGATTGGATGGGGCATTGCTCAACATGATCTAGTGATATGACCCATGGCAGGGAGGTTGGACTAGATGATTTTCAGAGATTCCTTTCAATCCAAACCATTCAGTGAGTCTATGAATGCTAGTTGTTGGTTGGTTTTTCTTTTCTCTTTCATGTTCTTTTAAAAATACATGCAGGTGTTTTGGTTATCACTGCGCATTTGGGAGGGTCTGTTGAGGTGGTGTACAGCACTACCTATGTATTACATTAGTAACTCTGAATTCTCTTTAAAGCAGCTTTAGTGGTGTGTAAAGGGATTGCTTGTGTGGATCCAAGTGCAGAATCAGGGTCATGATTAACATTACTGAGGTCTTGGTAGTTCTGTTCCAACACATACACAGTGTCCTTGCACACACTCACAAGAGGGAGTTTATAAAATAACTAAGAAGGATATATCTGGAATTTTGTATTGTGTTTTACTGAAGTCTGTGTGGCAAAATAATTCTATGTCTTTCCTTAACACATGGTACTTAGAGAGGTTGTCTAAGTTTCAGAAGTTGAAATGCTGGCAGCACAGTATTTTCTGTTGTGTACACAAGAAGGACTGGGCATTAATCTTCCATTTCTGTTTCAAAACAATAAGAAATGGCAGACAGTTGTAGTTCTTTTTGTTGGGGGTATGGTTTACACATTAAGAAAACATTGAAACGTGGGATTGATTACGTTATGCTCAAAACTAGTGGGTAACTGAGCGTCTAAGTTTGTTATTTCATAATAAAGCTAAAAAATTTGTCTTCTGCCTTTTTTGAGAGTAGGCCAGTGCATCTTTTGCTTGCATAGTGTTGAGGTTTAGACTCAAGACCACTAGTTATTATGAGAAATAATTTCTCCACAGAGAATTTGTCTGTATTAGCATTTTAGTTCTCTTAAACCAGATTCTTTTCTCGCCTGCAAAGTCCAAGTTRTTAAAAAGTAGTATTATGAGTTCTGGGCCTGTCAGTTCTGTGCAAGAGGTGTAGGTGGTAATGTACTGGTTGATACCTTCATTAGGTTGACAAGTCAAATTGTGTTAGTTAGAGCAGCATGAAAATATTTTCTAGAATACTGGTTAGGTGAAGTTTTCTGTGGCGTATTGGACACTATGTCTAATTGTTTGAGAAAAGCTATTCTTTTTTTGAACATATGTTTTTGAATTTTTTTGTGCAGACTGCTTAGTAGATAGACATGTTATTGACTTGAGAAATTAATAAAAACTGTGGAATTAAAATAAAGCTGTACTGTTTAAAACTATTTCTCATTTCATCTCATTTTTCTTTGCTGAAGTATTGGCAGTCTTCAGCTGCTCAGAGGTATTAATTATGTATATTCTGCTGTTGCATTAATTGGTTCTTTGGCAATTCTACACATAAGGCAGTGCCCTTATTATGTTATTTCTCTGATGATAATACAATCTTAGTTAATTAAGATGATGGTATTTGTATAGTTTTTCCTTTGAACACATTCTTAATCTGGCCTTTAGAATGATAGGCCAGTGATAATAATTTGATATCAATCTGATCCAGTTTTTAAGTCTTTTTTTGGTAATGTATAAGTTTAGAAATGAGGACACACTGATCAGATGAAAATGTATTTTTTCCTCCCTGCAAAGAAGAGCTAGATTTTTGATAGGGTTCATTCTGAATTCTCATGGCAGTTTTACATCCGTTTTGTTGCTTTTCTCTGCTTCTCCCCCTAATATTATGTTCTCTGTATGTGTTTTGGTATGCTGTGCAAATCTCTGTTTTAAAGGCAGATCAAGCTAAGTGCTTCGTAGCTTTCTAGTTTTGGAAAACTATTCAGGGTATCCTTAAAATATAGATAATGAAAAAGATAAAAGTCCTATGTTGCCAAGCGAGAGGAGTTTTTTTTATAGCTTTCAGACAGCATTGCTTAATATAATGATGCGTGGGAATGCATCTAGTGAAGTTATGCACCTAAAATTCTTGACAGAGCTGTCAGTTCTATATCTTGAGTGCCTATTTGAAGCCGTATGGGAAAAACTCTGAAAGTGATTTTCTCAGAAGCTGGCCTTCTTGCTAATGGGTGTATATGTAATGTTAATATGCTAAATTCCCTCTGCTAAGTGCTGGCACATCTACAGAAATACTCTGAAACACATGCATCCTGTGGTTATGCCAAAAAAAGAAGAAGAGAATTGGCGTGCTCGTGTGTGTATATGTCGTGGCAGAAATTTTTTCTGATACCAGAAGAATGCAAAATAAGGGGGAATATAGCTCAAATGATAAGAATTTTACAGTTTCTTGTTAGTATCTGATCAACTAATCATTCTTACAATGACAAGCTGAGGTCACAAAACAGTTTTGTACTTATGGGCATTGTCACAGTGAATTGTGAACCAGCTTGCATTATGTGATGCCAATACACTCACAAAGAGACTGCAAATAATGAAATACAAAGTAAAACCACAGTTTTATACTTAATGAGATTATTTTAATCACCTGCTACAGTACAACTGAGTCTTACTCTTTCACTTACTCTTTGTTAATAGGAATTTTAATTGGTTACAGTTTTAGGTACTACTTCTTAAAGAATTTTTAATGAGTTGCTTCCTATCCTTGCCGTCTTCTATCCTTGCCCTTGGTCTTCTACCAAGAAAGTGTAAGTTATGAAGGTTGGAAGGAGGTACATTTTGATAATGTTTAGAAAGATCTGCAGGGTTTTCTTCTGTTCCTAGATGGAAAATAGCATTTTAAAAGGTTATAAAAATAAGTACTGTCCTTGTCTTGTGTAACTTCTTATGTAATACAAACCATAATTTTTCCTCAATATGTAAAGGAGCTTTTGGATCAAGGGTGTGGTTGTCAATTCAAGGCTTGAAATAACAGGTAACTTCTGAGGGTTTTTTTAATAGTTACTAAAAATGTTTGCTTTATCTCTAATTAAAAACTGTCCAACCTAATCTTTTCTTCATTGGTTATATTTTCTGCTAGATGGAAACACCAGTCAGCCATGACTTAATAAAAGTGATCATAGACTGGCATACATTTTTACTGTAACTCTGTTCCCACAAATTTGCCTTAGACAGAGCACAACAGTACATTTCCCTTTTTGCACAAAGTGAACTTCTAAATGCTATGGTTTTTGAAAGTGGAATGCTGTTTCTAATGTTTGACATAGAGTCTTTTCCTATTTGCTTTTAAGCTAGCTGTTTATCAGTAAAAAACAGTTAAAAATGAAAACTTGCAGTGACTTTAATGCAGTCTCTTGAAGTTGTTATAGCTTAGCAGTAGTCTTACTCTACCGATGTCGTGTTATTTATTTTGTATCCTTTGTTTTGAAACATACTTCTTTCTGGAGTGTGTCTTTTTCCTGATCTCCAAGGTTAAAGAGGTGAGGGGGTTTGACTTGAATATCGAACCAAGAAGTCTGAAAATACCACTTTTCTTGGTATACATGCTAAGTAAAGTTTCCTGAATAGAAAGATGATTTTATCCTTGAAGACAAAAATGGGAAATCAGAAGAAATTAACCTCTAGCTAGTTTCAGATCAAGAATCTAATTAAATATTCAAAATCAAGTGGATTTAGGTATACAATTTATGCATATTTTCCTTTTAGAATTAAATCCTAGTCTCTTCTATTTTTAATATGCTCTTAATGTCTCTGAGAGGTGAGTGAGGTACTGGCTCTTTGTTTTGTTCCTGTTGTTTTTTTCTAGCATTAATTACTAGCTGAAACTTAACAGTTTGTAGAGTGAAAAAACTTACTGCTCTTCATTTTAATTTTTGTTGCTGCCTTCTTAAGTTACTGTTGTTATTTGGGAAAATTATGCTGAGGGGTTCAAGACACACACATTATGTTTGCATGGCAAACATAATGTGTGTGTTCACATTAGTGAAGATTCTTCACATTCAGTGTCTCTATCTCGCTTGGTTTAATCACTTGACCTATTTTAAGTCTCTTGCTCATAAAAGTGCCTTCTTTTGAGGCTGAGATACTTTTCTTCCCCCCATGGAAATTGTGCTCCATTTGATCAATATTTTACACGATTCTTTAAATTCACTGGCTGTCTGCCTAGCCCAATCCAACTCCTTCCTTGCATTTATACTACAGCTTTGTAATCACAGTTGGAATAACTACCTTTATTTCTAGTTATTCTTGTCTACTGGTAAAAAATATAGTGCCTCTTTTTTTTTTTTTTTCCTTTGCCTGTTTGCTGATGGTCTCACGGTATCTACAAGATTAAGACAGAGTCTGGTTTGACATTGCATTCTAGTATTGTGTCTGGGTAGATAGGATCCATGCAGTGATTCTTATTTTCTTTTGTCTTCATGACTGAGAAATATTGCAAAAATATCATTAAAGTTTCAAAGTCCAGTCTTAAAAAATTAGTGTGAGTCACTGTGTAGTTGACTGTGCCACTTCTGCTTAACTTGGCTGTGCATATGTGTTACAACTGACTGTAACTACAGACTTGCAGTTCATAAAAATCTTCAACCTATTGTATTGAATCTGTTATGTGGGTGAGTGGCTGTACCTACAGTTTTGTTGATAGTTATATACTATTTTTATGGGGACTGCTCCAAATCTTGTGTTTAATTTGAAGATTTGCATAGTAATGTCAGCTGAAGGTGCTAGTCACTCATTTTTAATTTATAGATACAGATAAAATATGAATGGTACACATTTTAAACCTGCCATTAAAAAGTATTTATCACTGAAACTACAAAATGCCTCAGTAACCCAGTTATGAAATGGGAATACTGAATTGCATTGAAGTTGAATAAGTTTGACCAGTAGAGGGACAGATTTTTAACTACCATATACTTTATTTTCTATTAAAAAATAGAAACATTTTTCTATCGTTATTAAAAATGTGGTAAAGGACTGTGGTCAGAAATTCCATGCAACCRTATGGAAACCCAGCTGTTTCACTGCAGGATTGCTCACTTATGGAGCAATTGTTAGGCAAGACCTGCTGAAAAGAAGCTGCAGCATCTAGAACTTCCTTCAAAGGTATTCATGTCATTTGAGTTCAACTGAAGACAGCAGCAACAATGGAGAATAGAAATCAGTGTGTTTGTGCAGTCATCTCCCATGCTCACAATGCTCAAGTTTCCCATTAGTAGAAAACTAGTGTTTGATCTCGRGCTTATCTTAAAGGAAACACTCTTCCTGATTATAGATTATTTCTGTGATAAGGACCCTATCTATGGTAATTGGCAAAYTTTGCCTGTCAGTCATTGCCTTCTCTTAAAAATTTGCCCCCTTTTTTTCTGTTTTAATATTTATTTWCTATATTGAGTATAGTTTTGGCTACATCCTGCTGCTGTCTCCTGTGCAGGAATAGTCTTTTCTTGAGATGGAGAGAGTTTTTGAAGGAGTTCATAGGCAGGCATGTTTTGTTGCCCTTCAATCATTCCTAAATTATTTTCATCACCACAGAAGGCAAAATTAATGTTTTCTTGTCTAATTTTGATTTTTGATTTTTGATTGCTGAGTTTGCTGATGAAAAGTGGAATTGGTACCTCTGGCTGTAAATTTTAAAAGAATTAATAGTTTCATCTAGTTTTATGCTGGTGTGATTACTCAGATATGAAGTTAGACTAATGCATTGTAGACCAATTTTTTTTTAATATATAATACACATCTAGCCCTCTCCCATCATACAAAACTGATAGTTAATATATTAAAACTATACATATTGTTTCAATACTTTCTTTAAGTGCAAAATATTTATTTATTTAACTGTGAGTTAGTGTATTTTTTCTAATTAAACTGAAAGATGAGGGGGAGAGATCTCCAAACTTTAAACATGAGTATTTTGATTTTTGTTTTCTACAGTGAGTTGAGGAATATTTTGTCTTCAGTGCAAGAACTAAGTATGGTAGTTACTCTTTCAAGAATTACATTGAGTGAAAGGATGGCCATACTAATTTTCCTCGGGGTTATTTTCTTAGAGCAACTGAAAAAATACAAGTGAAAGAACTGCACTAGAAAATATCTTATGTTGAGGATTATATATTTCCTCAAAATACCTTGTTGAGTGGACAACATTTTTAAATGTTTTGTTGTCAGTGTGATATATACTACTGTAATAATGTGAGAAAAAGATTTCCTGAAGATATTTTTCATATCCCATTATCTCTTCACTGTTCGTAACAGTTTCAGTTAAGATAGTATGGATGGCTCAAATTACATAAACAGCTCTTTCAATTATTCCAGGAAATGTTTGCTTTTTAAAGTTGGACTATTCCTTTCAAATTAGAGGGAAAAATAACTGAAGTGAATGAGTTAATATCTGAGATAAAATGACAAAATTCTGATTTCATTTGTTAAAATAAGATGTAATTTCTCTCTTTCTGTAATTGTTGTATTTGGGACATTATAGGTACCTTGCTAAGGTATGTGTGGGCAGAGTYGTTGATTTTCCCCGTTACTGCAAGCAGCGATGTTATGTATTGCACTTTTTCAGTTTGTCAGGCTTCATTTCTAAGGTACAGTTTTTGCTCACACTGGGGCTATTTAAGGGTAGTTCTTTTTTTTCTTCAACTGTGAGAAATCTACTTCCTCAAGAATAGGCTGATGACTGGGTTTTCATCCCCCTTTTATGCACACTTCTACAGTGTTATTTACTCATTCTTAAGACTGAAATAGTAGGTGTTTAGACTTTGCAATCTTAAGATGTCAGTATTTACCTTTAACTATGAATTAAGGTAGCCTATTAAGTGAGGAGTGGTCCAGCCTTGATGTAGTGAAGCTGAAYTTACCTCCAAGAGTAGCTGCTGTGTGTAAACTGATACATGCTTTAAAGATACACCACATTTAGTAGAAACAGATAAGGAGACTATAACTTTGAAAAACAGTGCTGTGCACTTGTGCATTATTATAGTGTTTTTAGTGGAAAGAGCTTCAAGCATGCCAGTTTCTCAGGCTGTGAAAGGCATAATCTGATGTTCAGTAACACTGAAGTTATCACAAATACCAGATCATTTTGGACTAAATGGTTTCTCAAAATAATGATTAAATTGTTTGAAAATCAAATGGGTGGATCTGTATACCAGTGGAGCATAACACTAATTTCTTACTGTAACTGACCTACTTTATCTGCAGTAGTTTGTTAGGCTTCAGCCTAATGGAAGACTGTTTTCTCTGGTACCTGTAAAAAAATGAGCCRGTAAGAAGTTATTGGTGTCCTGTTTCCTTTATGCAGTTTTTAAAAACCTCATTAAAAATTAAGTCTATTTCAGTACTTCAGCATGTCCTCAAATTAATCAGACTGCCTGAGAATGGAAGTAACTAGATGCACTTAAACTACCTTGAAGTCAGTCTTTGAGTGTGGTCATAAAGTCGTGAGACCTGGATGTTATTTTTTAGCTATGCAAATCTACAGAAACATTTTGTGCCATGGAAAGCTGTTGGCAACCAAGAGCAGGAGTGTCCATGTTAATCAAATCTTTCAGCACCACTAGTACTAGAAGGGGTCGACCCCACTAGGGGGTCCTACCAAAGATCTGGGGAAGAACTTTTTACAAGGGCATGTAGTGATAGGATGAAGGGAAATGGCTGAAAACTGAGAAAAGGGTAAGTTTAGTTTAGATGTTATGAAGAAATTCTTTACTGTGAAGGTGGTGAGACCCAGCAACATGTGGCCCAGAGGAGCTGTGGATGCCTCATCCCTGGAAGTGTTCAAGGCCAGGCTGGATGTGGCTCTGCATAACCTTGTCTRGTGGAAGAGAGGAGAGTTGGAACTAGATGATTGTTAAGATTCCTTCCAACACAAACCATTCTATGATTAGAAGCACTTAATTTTCTGCCAAGATTTGAATTTGCAGAAGGAATGATATGATTTCTTTTCATCTGTGCTCATGTTACTGGCTTTTAATTCTGACTGAGGGCCACAAGCTCTGTTTGCTCTAAAATTATCCTCAGTCGTTTTAGAAAGCTCTAGCAGTTCATTCACAACTTTGTGGTAATGAAGRTCTTTTGCTACCTATATAGGCATGTTGGGGAGTTTTGTTGCTTTAAAAAAGTTCAAGCAGAAACTAAATCATAGCCCATTGACAGTGAAAGAGATACTGAATTGAAATCATACTGTTGAAAAACTGTATTATATAGCTGATTTTCAATTATATTTCAATTATATTTCAATTACAATTATATAATGTAATGTTACCACTGTTATTTACCAATTGCCTTTAAGCTATACTGAAAACATTTGTTGTTGTACTAGTAGTAGACTTCTACAAATTGGATATGTTGGTTTGCCTATGCTGGGTGTTCCTTTCCCATCCAGGGCTTTTTTCCTTCATAAGCATAGAACTGCAGGACAGTTGGTGCCAGTTTAGAATTACTTCTGCATTCTTTGCCCACCAGGCTTTTTAACCAGTTTAGCCCTGAATTGTGTTTTTCTCCCCTTTTAGATTTAAAGATGAAACACTGATTTTGAGCATGTTTCTTGCTCTTTGCTAACTAATCAGCATTTATTGCTCTCTCTGTAGAAATATGCTCATGGTCATTTGCTTGCCAGAGAGGCTGAAATGACAGGATCTTCATACTCTTTCCTGTAGCCAAGTTATGACAGGGTCTTCATACTCTTTCCTGTAGGCAGGTTATCTGTAATGGATTGTTAAGTGGCATTTAACCTGTAATGCTGATTAATTGTCCACATATTTTGAATCAAGTATGTTTTCTGAATATAACATTTTATTCTATTTAGTGAAAGCTAGGTGTTCTGAAAATAGCAAATCTTGCCAAAAAAAAGAACCTGAACAAAATAATTAGATCTTCATAACAGGTTAAATTTGATCTGTAAAGTAATTGGCTGTCTCATACCATAAATGCCTGGTGGTTATGAAAACCTCAGTGCAGTTGATTTTATGCATCCAAGCAGTATTTCCATAGTGTAGTTCATTGGTTCATTGCTGTGTTGAGCAACTCATTGTTGCTCTTACTTTCTATGAGTCTATGCTTAAAGTGCTTTCTAAGGGACAAACAGGTGCCAAATTATGGATGAGAAAGAGTGGTTTGCATGGTATTATGACATCCTGCTGGCACTGTGGTAAGAAGTTAGCTGCCCCATCAGTTACTTCTGAGAGCCATATAATACTGGTCTTCTGTAGTTTCTGTAAGGATTTGTTATGACCCTTCTAGAATCAGGTCATTTGTATAAAAATTCCARTTCTCTGCTTTAAAATTAAAACAAATTTTCAGTCGTTATGGGTGTAGAGACAGACAGGAGGTGTGATCTCAGTTTATCAGCCAAGACCAACTGAAAAATAGCCTCCTTTCTCCTCTGGTACTGACTGAGTATTTAAGCCCCTTTTTTCTCTTGTCCTTTAAAAATACTCGACTCTGCTTCAGAAGTTTGTCTGAAGTAGGAGGTACTAGGTAAGAAATTTTAGGTGAATACCTATTTTCTGAAATTCTGTTCCACTTCATTGTCCCTGTTTCACAATACTTCCCCTTATTTTGTTTCCTCAAGTTAAGTCCTTGTCAACCATTTTTAGTGTCAGTTTCTTGTTCACATGGGCTTTGTCCTTGCCTTTTTCAGGTTGGAGCCCTGCAACATGCCTRTGAGTGACATTCGTTCTGCTTTTCTTCTCAAAGTTGTAGTCCTTCATTTTGAGTCTGATAGCCTGATTCTTGTATAATTAAGATGATTAGCCTGAAATTCTTTGCCAAATAACATTTATTTGATTTCTCATTGAAGAGTGTAAAATAAATATATCTATGTAGTTGAGAGAAGTATTTTTGACAACTAATATAGAAACTTGTCATATTTGACAGACTTCTGAATTTCTTCTCAGTTTAGGTTTAATTAGTAATAAGGTTTATGGGCAGCAAAAAATKGAAGTAAGGAACTGTGGTGAAGATATTCTGGGAAGAGAGTATGTAAAAACACAGTGGGCTGTAAGAGAAATGGCAGATTCTGTGGGTGTTAATTTTGTGATCTGTTTGAACCTTGATTTAGCTGGAGATTGTGCTTGAGGTTCATATCAGCTGTAAAGGCTGCCTTGACATTTAATGCACTGGGCTTTCTCAGGAGAGTGACTTTCATCCAGATGCTTTACCATAGTTATGTTAGATTGGTGATGACCTTGTCTTACTGTGTAAAAAGTACACTTTTTACTACTTAGCATAGAAAACAGTCTGCTGGACARGGCTTGAATTGGAAAATCCGATGCTTTACACTGTAGGCAAATGACTGTGGCCATCACAGACAGACCAGCAGTGATGTTTTTATGTAAAGGTGTGGCTCATCTAAAGCTGAAGAATCAGATCTTCTTATTGTAGGGGAAGTAGCTGCTTTCTAGTGTGAATCTGCCCTGGGAAAGCTGTGGATGGCCACTGAGAACACTGTGGGTGAGGGAGTACAGGGCTGGTTCAGCAGGCAATGAAACCTTACCTCTTCTACAGCTGGTACTGAGTGGGTGCTGGCATGGGCAGGTGCCTGAGTTCTTTCTTCCATGTCTTTTAGTCTTAAGTGCCAGACTAATCTATTCAGAAGCCTGAATGAAACAAAATAGACACAAGAACTGAGGATTTACAGGGGTTGTTGAAAGCTTCCTCATATTTTTGTTGCCCTGACTTATTTGCCAGAGAGTTCATGGAACAGATCTGAAGCATTTTCATACATTCTTACTGTTGGTTTTGTTTAGTATCTATGTTTACTTCCTTTCCTTTTTCTCCTAGCTTGCATCTGTTTGTTTTCTGTTGTGTTTTTTTCTTTTCTAAACATAACCTTGAAGTTAAATTAGTGCCAGAGATATCAGTAAGAATTTACAGCCATAAACCGTTTATTTTCAACAGTGTTTAGTGTTGCAGTGACAAGGTAACTTGCACATTTCTGACCTGCTGATAAGAAATTGTGAATGGAAGCTAAAGGTCTACAGTGGCTAAAACCATGGCTTTGTTTTCATACTAGGCATGGAGAAATACTTCTCCTCTGCCCCAGTAAGCTTTTCAGTTAGTGTATCACAGATTCTGGCATTGTTCTATCATCATTCTTTTTTCTGTAAAAAGTTTTATACCAGAAGTAAAAATAATTTTATAGTCCTTTCATGTTTGSAAAAAGTTGCCCTAATGTATGTACCGCTTGTGACTAACAAATCCTTTGCCTTGACACAAATGCCATGCAGAAATGCGTCGCTACTCTCAAAAGGTTAATTGACATCGCAAGGTGTTGAATGCTTCTAAGTAAACAATCACAACCATTGCCAGATACATGCKGCATTTTTCTTTCAAGAAAATGGACCATTTTGATGCCTTAGGCAGCATGCTATTTACTAATTAAAACTTATTCTCATAGATATAACATAAACATATTCTGTGTTTGAAACAGAAAACAGGCACGAATTGTGTAGGAAAACAAAGTAATTTTTAAGGTAAAGCAATAAAAAACAAGAGTTACTGCTGCTCTTCAACTATAAACTCAGGCCAGTGTGCTGCGACATGTATTTGTTCTGAGCCCTCTACAGTATTCTGGAATAGATGTATATTAAAAGTAGAATAGAAAACACAGACTTAAATTTCCTTTTTTTTTTTTTTTTTTTTGGTGGTTTGTTCTTCATGCCTCACAGACTACTAAGTGTTTAACAGCTTCAGAAAAGTTTTAAAAGTCAGGCTTCCTTGGATACTGTTTTTCTCTCTAGTGGCATTGTTTTATGATCCTGGGTAAGCTGCTATCTTGTCAAAGTCTTGGTTTCCATATTACAGTAATAAATTGTTTAAGTAGATGATAGAAAGTCCTTTCTAAATTGAGGAGTTGAGGSCTTGAACCATAGTGGCTGCAGTATGAAGAGCTGTTACATTCCACAGCTTGATRTCTCTGTGTTTGTCCTTAATGGTTTAGGTGTTTTATCAGTACATGGTACTGTTCCCAGTTGCCTGCTTTGGCCTGCTTCYACCACTATAACCCATAACTTAGGATCTGAGTCCTTTTCTGTTGACCATTATCAATTTTCTTAACTGAACTATACTTTTTTTTCTTGATAAAAARCCTGAAGTTTTTTTAGTTAAGTTTTTCTTTAAGGTACTGTCTTTATGCTCGTGAAAGTATCAGAGTTAATTTCTCAATTTCATTGAAGTTTGTGGAGAGAGAAATGTTTTCTAGTTGTATCATTCTGGTATAATTTCCTGGAAAATACTGGCTACCACAGGGGATAGCAGAGTTGTCCATTGGTGTGGTTGATTTGAGCATGTTGTCAGAATCCACTCTAGATTGTTCTGTGCTTTTGGGTGGAGTTGGCTATGCACTATCATTTTCAATAACCAAGATGTAATCMAGTTAGAGAAAATGAAAGCAACGTTATGATTAAAAATTCATCTGCTTTTTTGTGACTTTTCTTTAAAGCATCTTTTAATTCATAGGCTGTGGGCCTACTGTTATAAAAACTATGCTCAAAATGAGGTGCCAGACTCGGCACATCTTCACTGGGTCCTTTTGTGTGGTCTTCATGCTTTCATGGATTTGATTAAATGTAAACTTCCTTATTTTTAAGACAAATTGAAGTTTGAATGGTGCATTGATTGCAGAGCAGCTGACAGATTGCATGCTGACCCATTGGGGTTCTTCCTGCTGTCCTGTTCCTATAGCTGCACACAAAGTCARTCTGAGATGGTGTCTTTCCCTTAACTGGCCTTGACTAAACTCCTTAGCCATCTTATAGTGGCCTTGGTATAAATATATATATATACATATATATATACACATACTGGCCAAGGTATATAGGTATTTCATGATACATAGTTTTTGTTCTAGTATACTTAGTTATGTGGTGGCCAGTGTTTGCTACATAGTTGTGCTATTGATATGGCCTACAGGTAAATGCAGTATAACATGCATTAGTATGTAAGTGTAAATCGTATAGCTGGAAGAAATTTTGGAAGTTCTGTCTTGGAGCTGTGTCTGTGGAAGAAGCTTTTGCCATCCTTTCCTATCTTTTGTCTAGAGATTACTGTCACTCTAGGATGCAGGGCTTGTATTGCTGTTCACAATACAAGGCCTTTGGCATGGCTTTATTGTGTTAATGTTTTTTGCTGCATTTAGCTGTTAGATKGGTAAGAGATTAACCAAGATGTGACACTCTTCCACTTTTACCACRTCAGCCACAGTATTTACTAGAAGAGGGAAGACTCTAGATTAAAAAGAATTTATGTGTAATTTTTCTTGGCAGATGGTAAGACTTTGTATTTCCACTTCTTTTTGTTCACTAAGGCCAGGAAGATAATTTTGTGGAAGCCTTGTAGTTCTGTTGTTGTGTACTTCATTTGTACATGAGCAGTACCTTAATAATGTTTGAATATAACTTCGGATTCAGGATGAAAAAAGAATTTGAAATTTATTTTTTAAAATTTTTCTCTGAAAAATTCTATTGCTCACATGTTTACCTGGGTTTTGTCCTTTCAGCATTAATGGTTCAAAAAGCAGAATTATTTTTGTTAGGATCTGCATATGGTACAGCACACATGAGTAGATCTGTGGGTTAATAAATCACCATTTTTGGGTAGTTTACTATTTATTGGGTAGTTTACTATTTATTGGGTTATTTTACTTTTTTTGTAGAAGTAAAATAAATATGAAATGAAATTGAATCTGCAGCTTTGCTGATAAATTCCACAAAAGAGGAAGCTACCATATTCTGGATCCTTAGTTGTGTTCTATGAATTGGGTCCATCAGATATGAGGTATAGGAAGTTCCTTTATTTGAGTGGTCATAAGCAGTTTGGTAATTTTGGCAAGAGAAAAGCAAATCTGCCGTAAAGTCCAGGATAATTGAGGGAAATGCATTGTATACAAATGCTTAACATTCATAGTGTGACATTTACACAGACCACTGTCAGTTTTGAAAGTTGACTTCAGTGCTTGTGTGCCATCTGATTGTCATCTTAACTTGTGTTTTGTAGCTTGAAACTATTGGATGGCAGCTTAATCTTCAAATGGCAGAGTCCATGCAAGCAAAGCTGAAGTCTCCTCAAGCTGTGCTAGAGCTGGGAGTGAGCAATGAAGATTCAAAGGTAAGAAATATAAGTCAGCAGAGTTGGAATGAATTGTGCTGATGGTCTTACTTTAAAGTTCTATTAAAGGCAGTAATTGAAACTCTTAATTGTTATTCTTGTCATTATTTTAGTTTTTATATTTCATAAAGGTTATAGTGAACACTTGGAATTGTGAAATACTGATATAATAGCATAAATATTCAGTAGACTGAGAGCTGTGTTACCAGCTCTTTGGGCTGTAACAGGAGAAATAGGGAATATGGTTATTTTAAGTCCCTAGAATGTTTTTGTAGATAGTTTATTTTTATCACATAGCATATGATTGTAGTTCTTATGCTTTTAATACATAGTAGGTTGCAGCCTTCTACCGTGTGTGTAGTTATGTAAGACATTGCTCATCACTTGCAACCTTTCTGTGCTAATGATGTGTTTATATGAATGATGACACTATGTGAGGCCACAGAAACTCTACCTTTTTAAGATGGAATTCTAAGTTCAAAGATTTTAGTGACTTGGTGGCATATCAGAACCGAATCTCACTAAAGAAAATAATTTTTAATCCATAAAATCTGTGTCTTCTGTTAGCCAGCATGTTTCAAATTAGAGACATGATTTGGTTTTAACCTTATCTTGCTAATGGAAATTGGAGTCTTTAGTACTGCGGTGTCTGTCAGAATGTTTACCTATGAAAAATCCAGTATAAAGAGTTTGAGGGGAGAAATCAGAACTCAGTGTTGCTTTAGCACTGCATTTAATTCACAGTAATTTTACTAATGTGAGTGGAATTTCTGATTTATGGTGAAATAAAACTGAATACACAGCTTATGTTTGTGCTTCTCACTAAGACTTGCAGTAGTTGTATTTTTTTCAGCATTTCATTGCTGCAGATACAGGAGCTGGACAAAATTTTATGCCCAAGCTGCATTGGTGAGCACTGAATAAGATTCAGTTCTTATGGCAAAACTATTAAAAATATAGAGAGGAAAAAAATGTCACTTTCATGTAAGACAGAAAATTCATCTGTTTCTCGTACAAAAAGAATTCAGATAGTATACTTCTTCTATTGTTTCCTCTCTTACTTCTTTTTGTGGATATGTTTAGATACCAAGATCAGAATTACTTTGTGGTAATTATAAGCCTAGAATAAACTCATGATGGGCATTTAGACAAAACAGTGCCACAAGAAAACCGATGCTCTCGCATTAAAATTTAAAAATCTGGGTTGGTGTGAAGGTCCTGTGCAACAGGATTACATTCTAGTACATGAGATTGAATAATATTTGCTCAGTGTGGGTAATTTTTCTGATGTATCTTTCATCTTTGTGATCTCTTGGTGCATTAAGTATTGTATCTGAAAATCGTAGCTACTAGGTACATTTTCTTTTCCTCTACAAAATTATGTATGTGCCTTTTGTGTGGAAATGTGGCGTGAATTTAAAGTGTATATTCTTAATGATTTATCATTTTTTCAGTTTTTTTTCCATAATTCATGGATATAATGACTTGAAGACAGAATGTGTGACAAAGGAGTTTTTTTGGTCTGGCCCATTAGGGGGCAGTAGTGCTCTTTGTCATCCTGGTTCCCTGCTTTTTTTGAGATAATAGTTAGAATACATTCTGAAATCAGTCATTGTGGGAAGTGTTTAAGTGTTTACATTTCTAATCTGTACATGACAACAGAAGTTTCTCTTGTGTATACAAAAAAATAAAGTCTATTAATAAAAAACCCTTACTGAGCAAGGTAAATGAAATGGGCTATTATTTTCACTTTTGCTAACTGAAATTAATTATGCTAATACATTAGTGTTTACTACAAATCACACTACTTAAAGAACATTTAAACAGTTCTTATTCACAAGATGACATTTAAAATTAGTATTTAAATTATCTTTCCAGGAGAGGTAATCATAAACCTGTGGCTATATGGATGTTACTTGTGTGTTGAGAAATAAAAAGAAATCTGCTATAGTCTGTATAAATATTTATAGAGTACATTTTGTCAGCTTCAGATGAAATGCAGAGTCCCAGAGGAATGAATCCATCGAAATGCAAAAGTAGGGTGTTCTTTAGTTCTTTCAGGTTCAAGCTGCTAGTGATATTTGCATTTCCCAGGAAATACACTGCTTGTGACTAGCACGGATTGTGATCAGAACCCATGATTTTTGTTAAACTGGTTTTTTATAGGTTTTTATTACAGATTTGCTGTTTGGTTATATTCAGATGTGGAATTATGCTTGTGATAGCCCCAGTGTGAGCAGGGGGGTGGCTCAGGCAGGCTGCCAGACACAGCCTTCCAGCCCAAGTTGTTCTGTGATGTAGGCTGCTTTGGTCGCTGCTGCTGTTTTGTATGAGACAGAGAAGAAAGGAACTTCCAATTAAAATTCCAATTAACAGCGTTTTATTACAATGATTAATTTTTCAAATATTTATTTGCATCTCATAATCTGAGGGAAATGAAATGTCTATGAACTAGACACACAAACAAACCAGTATAATATGAAACATGTTTTTGATTTGCAAGGTCCTTTTGCTTCCCTTATGACATTTTGATGAGTTTAGGTGACGTTTGAGAAGTGATGTGTAACATACCAGCTTGTATAAGGGTTTTTTTTAATAGTAAGTTTGGTTTCAGATTTTTGGACTCTTGATTGCAACATGATAATCTGGAGATTCTGTACAGAGTATCATTATTTTTATGGCTATAGGTTCAATTGACCAGTAGAATTAACAATCCTGACAACCTATATTCCTAATTTARGTTTTTGATTTTCAAACAAAGACTGATCCCCAAAAGTGCTGTGTTTATTTACTGTTTCTTTCCTCCAGAAATCTSTTTAGTAACCATCTGCATAGACACACAATCTCACATTCCTTCTCACTGTTAATAGCAGTACTTCCTTAGGCTAGACTTTTTTAATAACTGTGATAATTTTCTGTAACCATAGGAGGAGCCATATAAATAAATAAATAAATAATATCAAAATGTTTGGAAAGATTGAAGGGCTTGAGATGTCACACAATTGGTGCTGAATATCTTCAGCACCAATTATATGGTGCTGAACCATATTAACCAAGGGTTATATGAGAAGTAGGAGTGTGTTCTTAAAGAGTTGTTGCTATTACTCATCATTAAGAAGATCCAGTAAGGCACATTACTATATAAGGTACTTGTTACTCTGTACTTTCACACATGATCTGTAGTTACCATTTATGCTTGAAAATCGTTAGGATAAATAAATTATTCTTGCCCARTGTTGTCTCTTGATAGCTATCCAATTTTCTTCTGTAAATCCACTCCACAGATTTTATTAGATTCAGTTATCTAATTGCAATTTGTCCTATGGAAGGCTTTGCTCTTTTCTTGCTTTTCTTTCTCCTTATTTAATCTGTGAATTTATTCTTAACGATAAAGAACTTCTTGGGGGAACTCTATTTTTCAGCATAAATACTATGTAGAGATTCCTAAAAACTATGTGAATAATATTTTGCTTTTGTTCCTCCTTCTTTATAGATGTATTTGAAGAATTTTTACAGGATTTTGTCTGCTAATGCAAGACAAGAAGTAACTGGTAATTGTGCTGGTTTGTTGAACCTGCTAATGTAATACTTTCGGCAAAAGACACATCGTATTAGAATTCTGTTATCCTGATTTACTTTTATTTCCTTTTAAATAATTTCCCCTAACATCAAGATGTTTTAACAGGGGAATGTAACACATGAGAAACTGCAACAAATTAAGAGAGATGGGCAATCACTAACCTAATGAATTTTAATSAGGACAAATGCCAGAATTCTGCTGCTGGGATGGGGCAATCCTGGCTATATGGACACACTGGGGAATGAGATGCTGGATAGCAGTGCTGTCAAAAGTGATGTGGGGGTTGATGACAAGTTGAACATGAGCCAGCAGTGCCCTGGCAGACAGGAGGGCCAAGCCTGTCCTGGGGACATTAGGCCTAGCATCACCAGCTGGGCAAGGGAGGGGATTGTCCTGCTCTGCTCTGCTCCAGGGCAGCCTCGCCTCGAGTCCTGGGGGCAGTTTTGGGTGCCACATATAAAACAGAAAGTTATTAGAGAGTGTCCATGGGAGGACAACAAAGATGGTGGAAGGAAGGTGTAGAGGTGAAGTGATAGATGCTGCAGCTGAGGTCACTTGGTCTGTTTGGCCTGAAGAAGAAACTGAGGAGATTATCTTGTAGCAGTCCAGAGCTTCTTTGTGAGGGGAAGAGGAGGGGCTGACACTGATCTCTTTTCTGTGGTGATCAGTGACAGAAACTGAAAGAACATCATGAAGCTGTGTCAAGGGAAGTTTTGGCTGGATTTTGGTAAAAGGTTCTTCACCCAGGGGGTGGTTGGGCAACTGGAACAGGCTTCCCAGGGAAGTGGTCACAGCACCAAGCCTGACAGAGCTCAAGAAGCATTTGGGCAATGTTCTCAGGCACATGGTGCGGCTCTGAAGGGCCAGGAGTTGGAGTTGGACATTGATGATCCTTGTGGGTGACTTCCAGCTCAGAATATTCTATGATTCTATGAAAATCAAACTGCAGTCTGAGTACATTTGAAACTGAGCTGATACTACATATTCATCATTCTACAGAGTAAGTAGAAATCTAGAAATCCGGAATTATTATCTTTTACTTGTTAAAATAACAGCATATGTGTTGGGCTTCTTTTCTCCTGGTTTCTTCAGATTTTCTGTATATTTCTGGTCAGTGAACAAAATTTATACCTTTTTTGCTCTCTTTACATCAGTAAGTAMGCCATTCTCCTTTTTGAGTTTGCCATTGTGATTACTTTTCCCATCTTTTAGAAAAAAACCCAAAGCAAAGTAAATGAGAAACAGATCTTCTGTCAAAGCTACATAAATTCCTTAATTCACCCTGTAGATCCTCTGCAGCCTATATGGCATGCAGGCAGGACCTGCACAATGATCAGTGTTTAAGGAAATATGGTGGTACTTCCCCTTCCACCTCAGTTAGCCCTTAAGTTTTTCTCTGAAAAGGATTCATGTTTGTGGAGTGGCACAACAGTGAGAGTTGGTGGATGCTAGTAATATGATCCCACTTCTGAGATGTAGGAGGTGGCAGAATTGAGCATGTACTCCTTTCATTTGTCATTTAAGTCCTTGCATTTGGGGATGATGCATTTAGGTGGCTTTTTTTTTTTTTTTTTCAAAATAGAGGAGTAATTTTTATCTGTAGGGCCTTCAAAAAAGAGGACACTTGAAAGTAATAATGCTGAAAGAACTATGATGGGGTCCAAAGATGAAACAATTGTAAATTGCTTCCCACGTTCATCAGCTCTCTCTCAACCACTTTCTTTTCTGATGAGGACATCACCCTTTTTCTTCTCAGAGCACAACCAACCTTGTATGTGCACCCTGGAACTGAGCTTAGTTTTCTCTTGGATGAATGCAAAAATGTTTAAGGATTAGATTGAGAGAAAAGGCTTTCTTCTTCATTCCTATTTGGAGAAGTTAATTGGAGACCTGGATAGCCTTAGACAACACAGTCCTGGTTCAACGTTTTTCTGTACTTCTGAATAAGCAATGTTGCTGCTTTTGGCAAGGTGTACATAATGAAATKAGTTTTGTTCTGCGAATTAAACCCTAATAAACAGTGCTGCGGTTAAGAAAGAAGAAAGTTCCCTAACAGGAGGTTTCAGAATATGAGAAAAGTCCTCGTTATTGCAGGAGTGGTAGTAAGAATGGCAGTGTAATCCTAAATGTGTGGAGCAACTCAGAAAAACGAGCCTGAAATTTATAACTTGATTCCAGCGGTCACATTGCTATGGAAAATGACAGAAATTTAATTGCTCCACCATGAGTGACAGTAATTCTGCACTTACGATGAAGAGCAAATCTTACATTAGACTGTTTGGTTTTGATCTATCATAGTTATTACCTCTGCTTAAATCTATTTAATTAGAGAAAAAAAATTAAGCTGTGGTCCAGAATTTTTAAAATGCTGAGAGGACTTTTTTGTTTTCTTACTAGCATAGAAGTGGGTGAAGTGGGTGCCTGTATGAGCTGTGTCCTGTTAGTTGGGAGTAGTTTTGACAATTTTCTTAGTAACCATTTATCAAATGGTGTGGCTCCAGGAGTATGCACTCACCTCTGGCAATTGTACTGCAGTGTGTACTTAATTCTCTGACTTAATTTGTGATTTTACATTATTCAATCATCCAGCTTATAGTAAGGATCTCTTTACAGTATACTTGCATTTCTTTCATGTGGCTACATACACAATTTATGAATACAGACTATATCACATAAATTTACAAACCCTGTAACTGGTTACAGCCTCTACACATGCTCTGTTCATGGCAGAACATTTTAGGACTGTCTCTCACTGTCTCTTTGTGTCTTGGAACTAAAGAAGAAGATGGTGCCTGTTGAATGTTTATAGTTGGTTGCAGCCTTGGGCAACCTCAGCCTACAGTTAAAAATGAAACTCTTTGTTTTGTGCAGGAGTGTATTTAATTGTCTGTAATGCATTGTTGTACTGTTATCAATCTCAATAAACAGCAGAAAAGTAGTTAAAATACTTAAATTTAAATTTAAACCAGAAAGATCTGGTGAGCTTTTGTTATTTAATGCAGTTGTTAATAACATCTTTTTTCTTAGAAAGCTTATTTCCGGTTTCCCCAAACTCATTTTGTAGGTTTGGTGCTTCAGTCTTTTAAGATGAAGAAGACACATCCCTGGGATTCGTGGCAAATTCTCAGGCATTTATATACTTTCTTAACTGTTATTCCTAGAAACTATGCAGTGCCTTAACAGATGAACTGTTGCTTTTATTTGTGTGTAGCAATGGAAGGTAACYCTATTTGTTCAGTACTTGTGCTATGCTTTTGCAGAACTTCTGGACATTATTTTTCCCTCTGCTTTACTGAGGCAATAAGCTCTGTGGTACCTACACAAATATGTTAAAAACTGTAATCTCCTATGTCTGTTTCTTACTGCCTCTATGGTAGAAAGATAAGGTAGTCTAAGAAATGGGTGTGGTTGGGGAAARATGAATTTGAAAGTTGGACTTGCTCTAACAGCAAATCTAAGGTTACCAATGTTGCTCTTCTGTCTTTTCCTCTGTCACACTGATATTGACTGCTGCCTTTGAGAATTGGAGGCAGAGGCAGTGGACACAAGGTATAATGAAAAGTAGAGCAACAGAGCTGGTGAAGGGTCTGGAGTCTGAAGAGGAGGGGCTGAGGGATCTGGGGATGTTCAGCCTGGAGAAAAGGAAGCCTAGGAGAGACCTGATAGCTCTCTACAACTGCCTGAAAAAAGGTCATAGCCAGGTGGRGGTCAGTCTTCTCCCCAGCAGCAAGTGATGGSACAAGAAGAAATATTTTCAGTTTGCACCAGGGGAGGTTTAGACTGGATATTAAGAAAAATACGTTCACTTAAAGGGTAGTTAGGCATTGCATATGAAACTGCTTCATTTGAATTAAGAAATAACAGATTATATTACTTTGTAAAATAAGTAAAGTWAAAACACTGTGCAGCCCAAAGGAGAAAAAGTGATCTGTGTCAGAGCATTTGCATCTTGCCTGCATCAGGCCCCACAGCTTACTTTGGGACCATTTTGGGGCTGTGCATCCTGTACCTAGTCTTGTTTCCTCCTCCATACACAGTCTGTCACATCATGTGGAAAGATATGTTCTTATCTTTTCTTACTATCAATTCTAATATCAGAAGAAGCTGTGAAAACAGTTGAATGGGTTAGCAAGGAGCAGCTGCCAAACCAATTCAATATTGTGCAAATCATACCTTGCTTTTGTGTCACGTACCTTTAAAAACACTATGGTGAGAATGGCCATTTCCAATTACTTGCCAGCAGTTCTGTATTGCTTAGACTATTACAAACTAATTAGGTGTTTTATATGACAGGCATCTCACCAGGTCTGCTCAGAGCAGTACAGAAGGAGCCCACACTTGTTAATTTTGCATTCAGTTTACATTTGTGTTCACCACTGTAATTCTCTCCTGTGCTTTACTCTTTCTTTGTGAGTTCTTTAAATTCATTGTTTTGTGAGTTTTGGTRCAAAATGCTACTGTCAAGGAAAAGTAATCTTGTGGTAATGAGTTTCAAACCAAGCATCTTTAATAGTATGGTTTTGAATTTAAAAGCAATTTGATTGCCCGCTTTGCAAAATTGCTGGACTTGCTTTCCTGTTACTTTTGCTAATTTTTTTTGTCATTTTGCAACTAATRTAATTGCCAAATCTGGCTTTCTGGAGAAATAGTATGTCTGTTATTGAAAGAGTAGAAAGTTATCATTTCCTGCGTTGCTAACATCTGTTCTGCTTGAGACAATAAATATGCAGTACATGCTGTCAAACAGTATCAACGCTGAGCATTTGACATTGAACAGGTGTCTAACAATATTGTGACACCCTTTCCAGTTTCTCTTCAGGTGGAAGAAGGTAGGTCATCACCTCAATCATATGCAGAGGAGACAATTTTCACTGGTCTTGTTTCCTGCTGTTACCATGACAGGAATCTGGTATCTGAAAGTGTGTGGCATCTCAGTTTGTGCTATTTGGCTTTGTATGAATGTTTAACAAACTTTAAAAGCTGCTATGACAAGTGACCTTTCCACTGGTTAAAATACATGAAATATGACCTCTTTCACAGGAAAACCACAACCCACAGCATGGCCAGCAGTCTCTGAAAAAAAATCTTGTTCAGTATGATTGTATAAAATCGCTACAAATGAAATAAAGCATATTTCTTGAAATGCACACTCAGTGGCATGACAGTAATAGAAAGAGATTTCAAGAGAGAGAGGAAAAAACATTTTTTTCCATATTGAGACAGATCCCGTTACTAAGAATATACTTTTAAGCCTTGGAGTGATGAAAGGATAATACAAAAGGCAAAATGTAGCCAAAACTACTGGAAATGCTTGTCTCTCYCTTTTAGTAATGCCTGATTTGCAGCTTTTTGTATTACCTGGTGCATAGAGGCAGGCAGCAGACTTTTTAAAAGGTTAAAAGTACTAGATTATTTCTCTGTCCTGTTTTGCAACATTAACAGAAACAAAAAGTTGGGAGATGCCTATGCTTGGAAATAAGTCATGTTATGAGAATGGGAATTTGACAGCAAAACAATAGCTAGATTACTATGCAGTCTACTACTACTCTACTGTTGGTGTAYGGTTCTTTAATTAGGTACTTCAGCATTAAAGGGTTGACTTGTCTACTTCATGGGTTGGAGAAATGTGTTAAAGAATCACAGAATTCTTAAGGCAGGAAGAGGCCTTCAAGATCATCAAATCTAGCCAGTGACCTAGCATTGCTAACCTGTATCCCCCGTGCCACATGCATATTCTGTTTGAACACTTCGGGTATGGTGACTCCACCAATTCTRTAGGCAGCTCATTCCAATGCGAGATCATGTCAGTGAAGAAATTTTTCCTGATATCTTTAGGTGAGTCACAGGCTTAAGCTTTTTGGAGGATGGACACCATGCCTTAGAGGGCTGCCAACAGGTAATATAGATGTGCCATCATGCCTAGTAGTTCTGGAAGGTTTGCAGCCTGGAACTGAGTATAGGATTCAGTAGCTGCACGGAGGAGTTCAAATTCATGTCATCTTTAGTASTGTATTCTGAATCCTAAATAAAAGTTTCAAAATCTAACCATACACATGTGAAAACAAATCTTTTGTTCAGGAACAAGTGCATTTTCAGGCAAACACTGCCTGAAAATACCTGAATTTACTACTAGAAGTAAGTGCCTTTTCTTAGAAGATCTTAAGAATATCTCAGGAGGAGAAGGTTTATTTGAAGATGCAGTTAGAGGCAGGAAGAAAGCCTTCTGTAGATTCAGGAAAATCCTACAGAGAAACAATTGACTACAGAGAAACAATTCTTGAGCTGTTTTTTTCCCTTGTCATTTCTAGATCACTTTGCCTCTTCACATTCCYATTCCTTCTTCCTTTTTGCCATCTCATCTTCACAGGAACAGATGCATTGTTCTACTATCAAAGAAACRCAGCAGATTCCAAAATATTTTTGAAATTTCTCCAGTGTCAGAGTTGCCCTTCAAAGTGGGGCAGAATTCTTCAGTTTGATGCTATGTCTAATAAATTGAAGTGATGCCATAAATAATTAGTAACTTTTTTTAAATGGTTGTTTCAATTTATTTTATTGTTGAACAATGGCTGGTTAAGTAATATATCATTATAATCCTTTATTATGTAGGTTCCCTTTATTGTTTAGGCCTTAGAGCCCTTTTTATGCTGTAGGTTATCTTTTGCTCCAAAAGGATGTGAAGCACAGTGTTATATAAATGCAAGATGTTTAGGCAGTTTTTACACAGCTTCAGAGTTTCTGGGTGGCAGTGTATTCCTGTCTGTACTTTGAATGCTAAAATTTACTAGGTTCTTGAGTGAGCATTTTAGTTTCCTCCTTCTAAATTTGTATCCCATTTAGTGAAAACGAAAGTCTTTCTTGTGAAGACCAAAATGGGTTGGTAATAATACTGATGAAATGAAGAATAGCCCGGTTTTAGTATTGAAATTGATTTCTTTGATTTCTTTCCAAGTGTGGATGTATTTGAGACACCATACAGGACGAAAAGGTAATCGTTTTCAGGAGAGGTGTTTTGCTGTAGCAGCAAGGCTCTGTTGGAGTGCATTAATTTGCCAAGGGTACTGTAGCCAGGCAGATTCAGATAAGCTGGCACAGTGATGTTTGAAAATGGTATAACACAGAGCAGAAGCGCATGAAACAGATTTGGGGAGGTGGAGGCATTAACTGCAGTGAAGAGCACAGAAATGCAAGAAARTAGTATTCATTGAGAGCTACCTGAAGTTGAGTTGAATCTGAAGAAGTTTTTTGGAGTAAAATGGAGGATGATTACCATGCAGGAAAATGATGCACTCTGAGAAGGCTTATGCAGCATGATGCAGTGCTTTGTTCTCAAGCACTGAACAGTCATTCTGAAAAGCTCTTGAAAATTCAAGTAAATCATAATTTGATTTTATTTTTTTAGTGGAATTGCTTTAAAATTCACATTACTATTTCAAACTGCAATTGTRTGCTTCTGTGGCCTTCAGGGAGTCACAAAACCATCTTGAAACCATCCTTGACTTTGACATTGAGGACTGTGATGCTTGTCTACGATGATGTATAAGAAAGTTCTGTTTGCAGAAGAAAAGAACCTGATTCATTTTTATCTGAGGGACTGCATTTCAAGGATGAGCCACACACCAACAGCAGATCTTTTGAGGAAGTGTGGAAATAGTAAGGCAGAGGAAGGATGTGGCAACAAAAACTCCAATTCCTCCCCCCCAAATTACTAAGAAAAGGTATCTGTCTGTTCTTTATGGATAGACAGATGAAACGTATTTGTCAATGCAGAACATACAATGTGCTGTGCTGTAACTGAGGCACCACAGTGAGGCATCACGTTGTGGATACTTGTTCTAAACTCCTTCTTTCCTTCTTTGCAATAAAATAAATTGTTTCCAAAACATTCCAATCCAACTTGGCAGACTGCTGGCTTTTTATGGTGATGTGGCTTTAGATGCTGGAAAAATAAATAGAAAAGGGAATTCTGTTCTTCTCGCTGTTTTATGAAGCAGTTCAGTAATCTGCTTTCATCATTAGGGTTAGGGTTAGGGTTAGCCTTTGTCTTTTCTCCTTTTTCTTATTTCTTTTTTTTTTTTTTTTAAATACAGAATTGTGGACCAAACATGAATTAGCCTATAAATAGCTTTGAATGTCAGAACCAAAGTGCTATTATTTTAGTATGTCTCTTTATATGCAGATAAGCATGTCCTATTTGTAGAGTTATGTGAAATTTCTATGTGTTTAATTCTGTCAATAAGGTTGCAGGAGTAGGGCGAGTGTAAATGTCAGGAAGACTGCACATTATTACCACTGGAAACAACATCCAGTAATGTTCTGTTCTAGCAACAGGTTTAGAACAATTGCAAAAGTAATTTGCCATTGTATTTGTACATGTGTTGRTATCTTCATATTACCTCAGAGCGTGAAAAACTAAATTATTCTKTGGCTTTGTGGCAGCAAACTGTTTTGTTTTTTTTAAATGACCTATTTACAAGGAATCACTGTTTCTTTATTTGCATGTAATTTCTAAGCTTCTTGTAGAATATTTGAAGGTTTTTTTGTGTGTGTTTTTTTGGTGTTTTGTTTGTTTGTTTAGAACTGTCTTTGAGGGGGGAGTTTGGGGTTTTTTTTTGTTTTTTGTTAAAGAGTACTAGTATCTTTACTGAATGTAAAAGTGTTGAGAAGAAAGCCTTCGTGGCTAGAAAAGTGTCTTGTACTTTGTGCCACAAAATGCCTGTCAAGCTGAATTGACCTAAACTGTATAAAAATTACCATTCCATTTCTGCTGATGTTYTCATAGAACTCTTGGATTTTTGCCCAAACACGACAAAAAGGTCGTTATTGCCATTCTGATTTAAGGTCAGGCTTTGATGTCATTAAACATCACGCTCTTGGGCATTGTGGGGAGCACATAGTCCAGGTGCTGAAAATAATGCGCTTTGGAGCAGAAGAGGGCTTAGYGCTGCTTCCTTCATGCCTTGAATCTTAGTGCAAGGGAAGCAGTTGCATTCCCTCCACTTTCTGAAGCTGGTATGTAAAATAATGTAGAAAATGATGGCTGATATTCCCACAGGTAGGTGAAAGCTCTACAGAAAATAAAAAAGTCCAACATTTCCAGGGAGTATAAAATGACCCACTCATGCTAGCAGAAAGATGTGTGACATGGCCCAAAGGATTTTCCCTGTACTTTTTTTGCTTGCACTAAAATAATTTCTTAACAAAAGTTTAATATATGTATATGAAAGTAGCAAGGAACTGCATATGTGCTAGAGACAATAAAGTCTGTGTTGCTCTCAGTTCTCTTCCTCTATCTGTGGCCTGCATGGCACCTGGAAACTAGTTCAAAATGGGACAGGAAATTCTAGACCAAGGAGGAGGTTACTTCTGGAGCAGGCATCAAGGACAATAGCCCATCATGGGGAGTGTGGTTTCCTTGACTGTTCTTGTTAGAAATGTTTTTAATCCTTAATGATGCTTAACTTAAGTGGTATTGTTTTTAATGTGAAAGTAGATACCTTTGTTAGCAGTTGTCAAGTATCCTTCAAGGCTAACACAAAAGCAGTAGAACAGACTGTGATTGTAGATAGAAACCTTAGAAATAAAAACAAAGTCCAACCCCTTTCTCCTTCAGGCATTTGAGAATTGTGTTGATTCTCCCTCTAAATACATCAACCCCCGCCAAGTGTGTGTTTTCTTCTCTAGAGGGTGAATGAAGTTCACATTCTCACAGTTGAGCCTGTATGTTTGTAAAGCTGTGCTGCAAAATGGAGCCCTGAAATTAATTAGAAAATGAAACAAAACTGATGGCCTAAAAGTTTTTAGAAATTATGAGATCTTATGTTTCTGGTGGGATCTACAGACAAATTGTACTGGCACTGAAAGGAATAGACWTATTTGCAGATGGTTGTGAATTGTTAGCATGGGGAGGGGTGTGACAACACAAAGAAAATGCAACTTTAAGCCGTGCCCTGTTTTTAAGTGTTAACACTTCTTTTTCACAAAATAGCAGTTATCTGCCAGATTTTAGTAGGCATTTAAAGACTGTCTTTCTGCTTTACAGATGTAGATGAAAGTGAGGCTCTTAAATATGTATGTTTGTCCCTTTAGTATTGCTACTAATGTAAAGATTAGGATGATTAAAACTTACTCTTTTTAGAGGCAGGCAAGATAAATTACTTGCATGGAATTTGTTGAAGTTGATGCATTGGCATTTCTTTTTAATGAAATCAGGTAGATGGAGAGAAAATTAAATATTTTTAAAAATCCAGAAATTAAAAAAGCAGGAAATTGGCACCTTTTTTTTGTAATCATGTTTGCCCTTGTTTGTCTGGAGTGCTATTTGATTAGATTGTTTTTGTTATTAGTAGCGTTGTTCATATGCTCAACCTTAAAATGACAATTTTTAYCCCAAGCAATTCAGTTTAAAAGGGCTGTCTGTATGAAGTTTGTATATAAAGTTTTAGAGATGAACATATCTTGTGCTACCATAGCTGTTTTAAAATAATTTTCTGTTGTGTCCAAACATAAGCCAAAGAATACAATAAGAAGAATCTGATATGTGAATGAAATACATAGAACTAAAGGGTATGAAATAGCAATGATAAGAAAGAAAAGATTACATGGTTGTAATCAGCATGTATTATAAAAGAGAAAACAGGAGAAGAATGGGAATTATGGAAATGTCAGTGTGGATCATATTTAGAGTAAATATTGGGCAAATTAGTAATAGATAAGATTAAATGAAGCCGAAATACTTTTAGTTAAAGGATCAAGAGTGACATGAAATGTATGAAATTGACCAAGGCAGAAATGAATGCCTGAGAATCAAACTCTCTTGCAGGAATTGGCCTACCACTTTGTTTTTGCAGCTAATAACTGGTGTGTATCTAAGGGAACTAAGGAAATCATGGATGAGAGGGATATTGCTTGTAAGATATCCAGTGATAAAAAAAAAGAAATTATATAAGTGTCAAAGAAAAGACAGAAAAGGGTTGCAGTGATCAGTGCAACAGCAAATGAAATGCAGAGATTCTTGTCTATGATTATAGTGATTATTATCAAAAGGATTTCGATGTAKTCCTTTAGTATTTTAAGTAACATTTTCAAGGAGAGGAAAAAAACTGAGAACATCATTGGTAAAGGCTATATATAGTTTGGAAAAAATGGTTTCAAAACCTGAAAAGTTTGAAATTTTCACACTGTGAAAGTGCTGTCCTCAACTAAGATGTGAGAAGTAGATATTTGTGGGATATATGTTGAAAATTCTCTGTAAGGCAAAATACTTGGACATGCAGAGGTATCCCTGCTTTGAGCAGGGAATCTGGGGCTGGTTGGGCCAGATGGCCTCCTGAGGCCTGTTTTCAAGGTAAATTATTCTGCAGTTATACAGAGGTTTCATTTATGAAAACGTAAATGGACTCTCCTAAAGAACCCTGAAAAAGACGCTGAAGAGATTAATGATAATTCTGTATTTAATCTGCTCTGTTTTGCTTAAACAAGAAAAGTAGATAGAGTATGTGGGTTCCWAAGATTAATCTTTTGTGGAAGGTTCCTAATTAATTTTGACTCTTTCTAAAAGCCATGCTGTACTAGTCAGTTGGTCACATTTTCCATTTTGAATTTTATGTTAAGATGTCCAACTGAATTTTCCTTAGAAATGCTGCTTAATGGGAGATGTAAATAAACTCCCATAGCATTGCAGATCAGTTCTTCAATGAAATTGAGTCTCATTAAAAATCACTCAGTCTCTATTAGATAATGGAAAAAAACAAGCAGCTCATAACATGGCAGACTTGGGACYTATGTCAAACATTAATCAGTAGTATGATAGTTAGCATAGCCTGACATTATAGTAATGATGTGAAACATGTACAATAAGGGACAGTTTGAGAAGAATGAGGACCAAAATGAGGTAAAAGCTATTTACAGGATAAAGGACCGAAGACAATACTTGTGCCTGGAGTGCAAATGCTGTGGTATCCCATATTTAATGTATATGAAAATAGATTTGGGTATATATTTGTGGTTGCAGTTAGTCTGGGCATAGTCTGTGCTTGTAGTTAAAAAACAAACAGTTAGAGACCTGGATTCTGGTCTCATGTTACTCTTTATGTTTATTGACTTAATTTATTTTCACTAGAGTAATACTAGAAATTTAAGTTTGTTTAGTACCATAAGCAGAGTAGCATTACAATGAAATTTTTTTCTATTTCTTTCATGAACTTGTAACCTGATTCTGCGTTTTACACTGCAGGATTTGGTGAGTGAGGCATGAAGGTTAAATGTTGAAATTAATTAAAGTTTTATCCCAGAAAAGTTTCAACATTTGAAATGTTGACCTTAATTTTGCTGCATATTCCTCTCCAAACTCTGCAGTGTTCTGTATGGAGAAAACACATTGTTGTAATAGGTWACTTATATGATTAATTCCCCTTGGAAGGTCTGAAATTAGTGGTAGATTTGTTTTAACTTGTTACTTTGTGTGTAAATAAGATAAGCATTTGTAAATTCCTTGCAGCCATGGTCCATTTCTGTTGTACTTAAGAATAGCAGATTTTTACCACAATTGGAAAATGTTCCGCCAGACTACTGCTAAAAGCAGTTCTTAATTTTAGTCTAGCACTTTCATATTTCCTCATATCAGTGTTCTAACCTGTTTGCTGTTGTGCCTTGAATTCTCTCTGCTGCTTTCTTTAGAATCTRATTTTAATACAGCACTAATGCTTTCCAGAAAAATTGTGGAAATGCTGTGGAAGTTTTTGATTCTGTGTAGCTTTGCCTCCCTTTTTCACAAGTAATGAACAGCGGTATCCCGTCTGCTAAAATTGCATCTTGACTGTACTTCAGCGTGACAAGCTGCACACCCAGTTAACACCTGCGCCGAGGCTGGTGTGTGTCACACACGCCTGTGCTCCACTGCTGGCTCAGGGCTGCTTGGCAAACAGGTCTGCTTGCTGAAGCCATTGGTGGGATGTGCAGTCCCAGCATGTCCCATGGCACCTGGCACTGCACCTGTGCGCTTGCAGTGCCTCCAGGAGCAAGGCAGGCGTCAGGAGTGCGCTAATGGAGCTTCCCTTAGAGGTGCAGCCAGAACACTCCACTTCTCTCAGCCCACTGCAAGCACCACCAGCACCAGGGTGGTGAGTGAGGGCAGAAGATCTGGGCAGCGTGGAGTAGTGCATGGCTGCATTGCTGGGGCATTGCTGGGTGGTGTGTGTAGGATCACCTTTTAAACCTACTGAAGGTGTTTGTAAAACGAAAAATGTACAAGCCAGTTGTTGGACTGAGATCACATTTAGTTTTCATGAAGCGTAATGAACAGAAAGATGGTAGTGAAATGTTACATTGCTATAGTTTAGAAATAAAAAAGTTTTTAGAAAGCTTATTATAAAATAAAAAATATTATTATTAGGTTAAGCTTGGAAGCAGGATTTTGCTTGGATATTTTTTTTTCTTTAACCATGGTAATCTGCCAGTGGAAGGTGCTTATCCTAACATGCAGTGCTTGAGGTGATAAAGGTATGTTGTGCTTTTGACAATACATAGTGGCAATAGTAATRCTGTTGCCTTCCTCACTTATCCTCATAAAAATGATGCTTTTATTTAAAGTTTAAACAATTACCCACTGAAATGTGTGCCCTACCTCCCTTTGGGTCTTGTTTATTTTATTGATTGCATTCTGAAATCAGACTTGTGAAAATTTTGGAAATGCAAAATTAGTCCTTACTTTCTTTATCATATGAAGCAACCTTTGCAGTGAAGGAGGAGTTGAGGTTTTTTTATCTCCTAATGTTCTTGTGAATTAGGAATGGAATAACTTTTTTCTGAGAATGTGTTTTCACATAAAGTTATAGATTCTGATGTTAAATTTTCTATATAATTCCTATTTGTAAAGTGTTAAAAGTTAACAAAAAACAAACCAACAAACCAACAAACCCAAACCAGAGCAATCATCCTGAATTCTGTAATCTGAAACAGACTAATGCATACAGAGGTAAAATATTAGTAAATGGTCATGCTGCAGTTTGGAATAAGTTCAGGAATAGAACCCAAGCACTGTCTCTTGGATGCAGTATGTCTTAATTCTGCTTCWTGTGAACAGAAGGGAACAAGGATGTTTGTGATGTGTTTTGTAATGGTCAGTGGACTCTGAACTGTTCTTACACTGTCACTGTCAGATTCTCAGAATCTGTCTGAGGCATGGCCACTTAAAATAATGTTTTTATTGTGTTTAATCCTGTGCTGTAACCATTCTGTAGGTGTGGACTGTATTAGTGCAGCTTATTCCTTTGTTTTACTTTCAGCAATGCAAATACGACATGCAGAGCAACATGGTGGGGGAGTAAAGGAATGGATTTTGATAGTCATGATGTTTATGGCACAGTTAAAGGAGTATAAATGAAATTTTAGATTTGCATCTCACTGGGGCTATATGTTGTAAGGTTTTATAGAAGTGGATAATCTGAAGAAATCTTAAAATCACTGGGGTGTGTTGCCTTGCTTTCTCTAAGATTTGCATTTACAGTGGCCATTTGTTCCTACCTCAGAGCAGCAGATTTTTTCAGCTTCTTGTGGCATATGAGTTGTGGTAACTTCTGACAAAAGTGAAAACTAGGCATAATTTTTAGATTAGATTTAACCTAAGAGTCCTGTCTTTCAGGTCTTTGGGTCATAGACATATTCATTATTGTTTGAATAATTTACTACAGGCACTCTTACCAGGATATGTTATGTATTATTCTAGTAATTTTTGACATCATAATTTGATGGATAGCTTGCTTGTTGAAAGTAGAAAGCTTCTGTATGTTATTTACTTTTTCTTGATTAAATTTTTTATGAGCAAGGGATTAATTAATTCCTTGTGCTTTATCAGCCCATCTGATCTAGTTTATTACATTATGTCCGTGATACCCATGACCTTGGAGAAGCCATAAAAATTTCAGATGACCTCTCCTGTTTGCCCATGTCACTTTAAAGGACAGGCCTAATAGGTTAAATGGCAGCAAGCAGAAAGAAACATGCTGCATAGCAAACAAATACATTTTTTTTTTCTTGCTTCTGTATTTAGGCTGGAATACTTAATTTGTATTTTCATACACCAGGTTTTTATAATCCAAATAATCTAATTAAACTGAATTCTGCATTTGGAACATCAGTTTTAGTAATTGACATTTATATTCATTTGTGGACCACGTTTCGACCTTTTTGCAGGAATCAGAGAATCAAGAATTCCTCAGTGCAACAGATACTATGAGAGATCTAAATATATTTGTGGAGGTGGGGTTATAGCTGTCTGTTGAGAAATACTGTTTAACTTTGTCCTTAAAGATGCTTTTCAATTGGTGTTTAGAAGAAATAAACCATTGTTTCCTAAATTTCAATATTTGTAAACAGGACATTGTGATTTAGTGGAACTGTGAGTAATGTGGCGGGCAGTAATTTAAATTCTGGTTTAGTAGGTGTTTTTGCCTAAAGGCCTTTTTTTTTAATGCTGTTTGATAATTTGTGAATCATAAAACATGGATGGAAGTTGGAGCACAATTTTTGTGCACTATGGAGATACCCGAATATAATGTTACTGCTGTCCGAAATCATAGGAGTAGTTCATTGAAGAGAATAATTGCATGCAGTACTGACTCAGAAGAAAACAGTTGTCGCTTGTTTATCCTTTTGCTGTGGCCTCTTTTTTTCAGTAGCAATTAGAGAATGTGTTAAAAYCAAGTGAAGTGCATCACTGCAGGGCACATGTGGAGACTTTCTTTCCTTAATCGAATGCTACAGCTTAGCAACTAAGGTTGCATAACAGATTTTATCATTACAATGTTTCAGACTTATGTTTTAGTTTTTTCTGGTGTGTGAGTGTAAGATCTACACCTTGGTTTTGTTTCTTTTTTTGTAGTAGTAGTAGTGGTAATGTAAAAGGTTAAGGAACATTTTACATCTAAAGTTGTGTTACTGATGAACTCCCATGTTCCCATAGCAATTTTAGTAACCACGCGCTGTTTAACTAGAAGAGTGACTTGAGGATATTGCCTGGTTTCTCTCTACCTCCCATGGTAAACCTTCTGTTTGTTTTGTGAATTTAGTAGTCAGAGTTGCGTGGATAAAACTTGCCATCTCCTACTTAATGACATTTCACAGCCAGTAAGGCTGCCAAACTGCTATACAACTTTTTACTTCATTAAGCAACACAGAGGAACAGATCACAACAATTATTTTCTACCATAATGCCTCATGTTGACTGAAACATTTAAGCCTTAAAAATAGATCTGTACTGTGGAATAAAAGGCTTAAATGGGAGATGGACATCTTTACAACTCCAAATCGGTCTAAAGAGAGAAAAATTGCAGAGACCCAGGTTAAGAATATTGAGCCGTTTCAAATGAATGAAGCATGAGTTGAAAATGGTGAGAAAAGGTTAAGCTGTGCTTATTGTCGTTTATTGTATTAGAGATGAAATTTAAACTTTTTTTTTTTTTTGTTCAGCACAACCACACTGGAAGAACAAAATGGAGCTAAGTGTTTCTGCTTTCCTAGTGGCAACACTTGAACTGTAGTGACACTTAAAATAATCTGTGCTATTTTGCAAAGAACATGACTGTATCAAAAGTTCTTTAATAGCTGTCCAACCAACCTGCATCTGTGATGTTTTAAGGGTAGGGCAACAGTAGTCTGRTAATCCTCTTCAGATATCAAAATGGCTTTCAACATAAATTGTTTGCTTGTGGTTATGGAGTTTGTGATTTCATATGTGTTTTTTGATTTTCAGGAGTGTAACTAAAACCCCCCATAATTCCTTCTTTCTCCTTGTCTTCTCTCCAACAACAAAATTTGCCCCCCCCGCCCCATTCATCTGTGATACTGATTTTGGCACATGGTGTTTTGTTTGTTAAAAGGCAAATAGACTCAGTGCTTGTGTTAGCCCGGCTTCAGGGTTTTTTGCCTTGAAGCAGCAGATCAGATGAAATGTTCAAGAAGAGAAGGTGAAGAGTGGACAGTGAAAAAGTGTTCTGTGTGCAGACCTGTGTATCTATGGAAAACACTTCTGTGGCCTTGGGAGAAGCCTGCAAGTCAGAATAAAATTTGATCTCCACAGTATGTGATAGGATCACAGTTAATGACTAGACTGTGGTGGTGGTGGTGCTGTTAACTGAGCTTGTGTCTTGCTTAGAACTTACTTTGCTTGCGAGTTCCAGTTTCACTGGAAATTGGGTAATCATTGTGATTATGCATTTGCAGGAGAAAAATTGCCACTTCCATAGGTTTACAATGTGACAAATTGTGGGCAGCACTTGGGGAAGGCTGGGACGGCTGCTATAGTTTAGTGTTTTGACATTGCTTTGAGGATAGACTGTTATAGCAGAGGATAAATATGTAATGACTCTTTTTTYTTCTTCTTTTTTTYGTCTCTTGTCCTATAAGGAGAGTATGTTCTGGAGCTTTGTCCTTATAATTTTTCATTGGTAGAAGACCTGTGTTACTCCTTAATTTACATATTGATGGAGCTTCCCATCAGCTGCCTTCAGCGTTAAATCAGTAGCATGCAAATTACTTTGATAATACTACCTGAAAATACTCCAGATCACACTGCTGTGGGATAGAACACACTGAATTAATCTCGTACTTGAAATTTAGAGCTCTGCAATTGTGATTGTTTTTGTCCTTCAGACAAAGCAGGACAAAGACAAAATAGGAGAACTGACTTGCAGAAAGCAATTTTGAATTGTTGTGCCAAATTTCCACTATTTCTTTAATTGTGCTTGTTATTTTAACCTGCTTATCACTTTAAATTTAGGTGATGATTTCTAAAGTAGTGTCTAGGCTGTCAGGTTATGGCCTTCTGATAAAATAATTTTAGCTCTGAAAATTTGACATTTCCTTGTCTGAGATTCTGTTACTTGTTCTGGCTTCATAAATTTTACCCCGAACCTCTGGCCATAACTGCTTATTTTTCCAACACAAACCTGAAATAATGAAAATACTGAATTATTTGTATTGAAAATGTTGAAATTGGGCTTTGTGCAGCAAGGCAAGCCATGACTTAATAAGTAATCAATTTTGCTAATTCTGCATTGAGAGAACCAGTGGGAATTCTCTTCTGCTATATTTTAGGATTTTCCCTGCATGATTTTCTGAGAGGAATCCATAGAGATCACTTTGTTGAGTAATGGGTTAATTTAATTAGTTGAGTAGACATAAATTCACCTACTGCATTTAAACTAATGAAGCTGCAAAGAGGCTGGTTGTATCCCCCTGCTGCAACAAGCAAAACCAGGAGATTTTTTTCATGTGATTTTGAAGAAAATGTGTAAGTGCAAAAACTCCTTTCTGTTACTGTAATAAAGGCATTACAGATGCCAACTTCTCATTAGGATGACACTCCATAAAGCATACAGGTATGCCTATGATGTGTGCTGACTGACCCAGTGATAACTTGAAGTACTCATACAGTGTCCCAGAGCTGTGGTGGATAGAGTGGAAGAAGACTAAACAATGGAGAGCAAAAGGAAGCAAGTTATTTGAACAGGAGAGCTACAAAGCTTCTCCTGTTAAAATACCGGGTGTTATTTGCCTACTGTGTGACTTAATCCACTGCAAAATACTCAGTCATGCTTCTTAAGAAAACTAAAAGATGCYAAACCAGAACCAGACCTACCACTGAGCTTCTGGTTTATTTTTATTTTCTTGCTTCAGGAGATTAAAAAAAATCAGCTACTCCTACTTCTGCACCAGGAGAGGAACCAATAGAAACAAGTATGCAAGAGCCAGTAATAAGGGTTGGCAGTGCAGTCTGATAGTGCCATGAGAGATCAGACTGAAAATGTTAAGCTTTTTAAATAGAAGCTTTTTATTATCCCATTATCTTGTTCCTTAATTAGACTCTAAATCAGGAGTTGTTTTAATTACCACTAGAGATTTTAAAGAAAAAGTATGAGCTGATACCTTGTTAGTGTTACTGTGGTGACTGGCAAATCTGGTAGCATCAACGACAAGTTGTAGAACCCTATTCATTATTGAATATAAACTTAGTAGATCACAGGATATTATAAACACACTACTAGTTTTCTTTCTTGTAAAGTTCAAGTGTATCCATTGTGCATGTTAAAAGTGTCTTGGCTTTGATTAACTCAGCCTGTGGGGTGAAAGGAGCTGTAAGATAAGAAGAAAAAGTATACAAGTGGTTCCTCACAGTTGCCAAGTTTTTCTCTAAGTTCTAAAGTGAGTTTTTGTATAAACTCACAAAATGATTATGAAGCAAAGCCTAAAACTGAAGGCAGAAAGAGTGTCTTCTCGGATTTGGTCTTTCTTATGAATTTGTTATGCTGAGCTTGAAGTACTACAGGTTTTTATAAGAGGAAAGTGAGATTTACCCCCACATTTGCTGGAATTTTGCATTATTGAAGTACTTTTTTTTTTWAAAAAAACAACCCTATGAAAGGTAATTGTACACAGTAGACTAAAGTAACATTTGCATCACTGGTTTTTTACTTCCTTTCACTACATTTGGGTTTGGAGACATTTCTGAAAGACACCATGTCTGAGAATCCTGGAATATTGTGCCCCAATTTGATATTTGTTCAGTGCTTGCGCTGTACAGCTCAGTGTGAGAAGACATGATTTTGGGACACCATGCAACACTTGAGTATTAAGTGCTGCAAGCTTTGGTATTTTTACCATGAATTTTTCAATTTGCCTTTATTGTCACAGCTTTTATGTGAGAATCTTAGATTTAACTTCGTCTGAAAAGGGGTGAGCTCATTTTGAACTGAAACCTAAGTGCCTTTTCTTGTTCCTAAGGAGAGCCTTTACCATGAGTGCCAGATAGAAACCTGAATACTTGCTTACAGTGTTTCTTTTGAATATTGACATGCACATAGCTATAATTGGATTGCTCATAAGGAGTAGCTATTTGCTGGAAAATATGGAATCTTTTGTGAGGAGAATGGTGGGTAAAAATGGTAAAATTCAAGAGGATTTATTTGACCTTYTTAAAAAGTTTCAGATCAGAGGTTCTGTTTGCATGTTATCTCCGAGTTGGTTCAAGAAAAAAATAAAGTATTTATAACATCTATTAATTAATATTTGATCAGTTGAGCATTGTAATGTCTGGAAAGTTGGATAAAATACTGGAACATAGCTGGATAGCTATACAAATATTGTTTATTTTTTTATTGACAGTTTTAACTGATGATATTTTAAAGTGCAAATAATCTACACATAAAAATTTGTTTGTGTGGAATAATTAGTAGTCTTTTTAAAATAAATATGTAGTAATTGCCAAGACGGTATTGGGAAAATAGACCCCAGCCACCTTCCTTGAAAAATAAATAATAAATCACTTAGTATTACAATTTTTTTTAAAGTGAAGACAAATCTTAAGCAATGCTAATGTTCAGATCAAAGTGGGAATTCACAGCACATGTGGTCTTCATAAACGCAAAAAGCATCCATTGTCTGGTTTCTTCTAGTTTCTTGTATTTGCATTTAATTGGGTTTAACATTGTGAAGTGTGAAACTGGTTTAGGTATGAGGGATTTCTTACATTCTGTAAGTTTGAACTGTACGTGGGAAGTACTGAACCATAAATAAAGAAAACTGCATGTACAACCTATTCACTTTATTGCACCTAATTACTTCCAGATAAAAGGGAGTTTTAATCTGGAAACTGGTATTCACGCTTTCACCTCTGTGCAGTGAAGAACTGTCTGCTGTTTCATTAACGCCTATTTCAGGCAAACRTTTTTCCTCCTGGTTTTAGCCATTACTGTCACTACACCACAGGTGGTAAAACAGTAGAAAGTGAACTTTTGTCATCTGGAATCACTAAATATAGGAAAGAGAGAGAATGATGCATTTAAAATGCTCCTGTTTAAGATATGTGAAGCAGAAATAAAATTTGGTTTCTTATCAAAGTGTACAGCTTCAGCACCTGAACTGACTCCAGAAGCAAAGCAGCAGTATATGAAGCAATGCCACTTTCAGGCAGGTTTAGCAACACACACACAAGCTTCTTATCTTGGTGTCTGCCTTTCACAAATGCATACAGTGGCCTACTTAATTCTTCCAGTTATTTTAACAAATTTCTAAATGCCTGTAAGCTGCTATGTGGGAAAAAATACTCCCCCACAGCAAACCCAGCTGAAATGCAGTTGCAGGTTCATCAGCTTTTTCCTATTGTAGCATCTTTTGCAGTATTTCAGTTTAATTAGTTTCAGAACTCTGTTTGAAAGAACACKGCTTTATTTCACGTCCATTGAAGCTTTTACATTTCTTTGAAGTTTTCACAGTGTCTATAAAGAGTGGGAAAGGAAATACTTCATTAAATTTTGCAACGAGGATAAAATATTAAAAATACTTAATAAGCTTAATAATCATAGGAAAAGAGATTTTTTTCCGGTTTTTTTCATGTGTACATTTTAGAATTATAGCTTTAACTTCCATAATGCTGTTATTAAGAATGTATAATAAACTATAAAATAGATTTCTGAAATACAGCAAGGACATCCAATGTTCATTTCAATTGTGATTTAAATTATACAGTGTTCTTATCATACATCTTATTCCAGCTTAGCTTCTAATTAATGRTGTATTTGTTGGAATTTAATATCATGGCATGTTTTATTAGGAAACATGGTTTTGATTTTAGAGGGTTTTTTGTTTACTCTCCAAGGAAGAGTTTGGTGCTCCCAGTCAARTTTCATTGCTTCCGACTTAAATTTCATACGAAGTGTAGGGAGGAAAGATCRTTATGATGCTTACATTTTCAAAAGAAAGAATCCTAGGAGAGAAGCTTTTTTTAGTAGCATCCAAAAAGCAGAGAATATTGAATGCACTTGATTTGTATTGTGCAGTATACCTTCATTTGTTTTGGTATTTATTATCACACAGTGGTAATCTCCATCAAAGGCTATGTTTTAAGGTTTCTGGTCTGGATGCTGTTTGCAGCATCTTGTTCATCTCCATTCCCTGCTATCCCAAAAGTATCACGCCAGTCTTCACATCAGGGAGATAATCCTGATCAGTCACTGTAGGAGGCATCACGCTGTCTATGCAATTGCCTCGTCCCAGTGAAGGAGTTTGTACTGGTGGTTCCTGTGCTTCCAGGTGAAGTCCTGGGGATCTCCTTTGCCTAGTGGTTTTCTCTGCTTTAAGCCAGTGCTGTTTGGAGCAGCTTTCCTGCTTCTGGATGAGATTTTGTCCTTTTATATTCCAGCTTGAGGAAAARGAGTATTGCAAAGGGAGAGTGGAATTACTATGTTTTCATAATAATTCAGGCTAATTTTGAACCATGATCTATGTAGTAATTGCAAGTTGAACTCTATCACAGGTAGTCATTTTGGCCTTGCAGTAGAAGGACATTATGAATTTTTCTGGTCATGGGCTTGTGCTACGTTATTGGACAATTGTTTTGGGGAGAGTAGCAGTAGACCAGGGCACTTTGCTGTGTGTTTCTGTTGTTTGTAACAAATTGTCATTTTATCTGTGCCATAACATCTGAAAGTAATATATTTGATTTAAGCTGAGTATTGAAGTGGTATATRTAAGGTAGTACATACTCAGGTACCTTGAGGAAAACACTGAAACTTGAAAATTGCAGTGGAGATATAGACAGTTTCTCAGAACGTTTTGCTGGAGTGTTTAAAATACAAGTTTTGGACAGAACAAACTGCACTTAGGAAAGAGAACAAAAAAAGGCAGTCTGTTGTAAAGCTGTCATCTTGGGGTGCAGATACATATTTTTAGGCAGCTGGTCTGAGATTGTCCTATATGTAGCCACCAGTAGCTAGTGGATATTAATAACTTGGACAGTTTTAACAGATGCTGTGATCAGATAAAGCTGTCTTGAGGTTGTATTACACAGATTTATGTCACTGAGAAATTGAAGCATATGGAAGAAACCACCAGAAGGTGAATATCTCAGCTACTGATACCCTACAGATCCATACTGTGATTTAAATAATTGTAATGTCTAGTTGGATTTCTGTAGGATGGAGCACACGTATAACTTGTGTTTTTAAGCTTGTGGTTCTTATCTTGTTTAAATACTATTTTTTTTAGTTGTATTATCTTGTATTGGTATTTTTATGTTTTCTATCCACAAATGTATGATATGCTTTAGGAATTTAGGGAAAGAGCTACACAAAGAATAACTAGATTTTCAGTGTCATGTTTGATTTAGAAGTTTGATATGTTATTTTTAGCCATTTTCCTTAATCATGATTTCTTTTCAAAGACTGTACCATTAAAATAAAATCCTTCTTCTTGATCTGTTTCAAAATGGACAACAGGAAAATCACATGTTGTCTTTTTGTAGCTGTAGTAGTGTAGACACTAACATGAATGTCTTCCTCAGGCTGGCAGCAGAAGGAAAAGTAACAATGAAACATAAAATTAGTGACAGTGTTACTTTTAAAAGGTAACTTGAAAGTGACAATTTCTAAGCAAAACATTTTCATTTAAATTATTATTATTCTATCTTCTTCGTTTGTTGTCATGGAATCCTTCATAATGTTAATGAATCAAGTAACTTCAGTAATCAAATATTTCTTGTCAAATGAGTGAGAACCAGTGGAAATGCTGATATGTGAGATTATTGTATACTTCCAAAGAAGACTAAATATATTTAAGCAGTGAATGCTGTTTAGCCTGAAAGGACAAATCTCAGTGAAAAGTCATTGTTAAAGATACCTAATATTCTAGTGATAGGTGAAGGGCTGCATGCTGGCAGAGTTGAAAAGGAATCCAGCATGTGTGCTGCTCAGTCTAATTATAGCATTACAGATGGCCATTACATAAGGATTGCCTCCAAATCAATATCATCCATGCAGAGAGACTTCTAAGTGTATACCTGATCCTGAAAGAGCAGCAGCTTGCTATTTTTCTCCAGCAATGTAGCTCTTGAGGCAGCAAGGAACACCTTCCCTTCTAAGGTACTTTGGTTGCACTGACTTGGTATTTACATTTGATTTTCCCTCCCTCATCACTGTGCTACCTTCCTTAATATGGTTTTCTTTTAATTGTATGCATGTATCAGGCTGAGCCACATATTACATGGAAACAGTTGTGCTGCATTAAAAATAAATGATCTATACCCTGGTTAGGATTTTTTCATTAGAAGGAAGAGTATGGTGATGCAGAGACTGAATTTAGCTGAAAGGAGTAAACCAAGCTAGCAAGGGAATAATGTACAGACACCATAATTGCCCAAGCTAAATTTGTCTTCAAGTGCCTACAGAAACTGGCAGTGAGCTTTCAATAGCAGCAGTAATTAAGATCAGTGTGTTAGTGCACTGTCTGTAAGCACATGTTCTAGCAAACTGGAAGGAAAAGTAACTGTTCATTTGAGTAATACAACTCAAATGGGAACTTGGGCAAACAAGTCGCACGATTTATATGATGTTTAGGTCTAATACAGAATTAGACATTAAATAATCTAGCCTATTYTCATACTGGATGAAAATACCTCCCCATCTCAAGGTAAAGAGCTCATCACCTTTCCTGCCAGCTCTGGACAGCCCATGAAGAGGATTGTGTATCATATCAGTGGTTCATATACTTTACATTTGTAACTAAAATACACTTCTGTGTTTAGTTATGTTCAATTCTATTGCCATCCACTTTTGAAATATAAAAATACATGCTAGTTTGATGTTACAATCTGCACAGGTTTGATTGGTATAGTTTTCCACCTGTGTCTGCACAGTTCTAGGGTATACTGCTTTTCTACAGCTGACTGGGTAGAGAATTTTGAAGGGTCTGAACACCAGGGATTTGGGATTTGCCTGCGCATCTGTCTTGCTGGATGCACATTCATAAAGTAGCCAGACTAATGCAAATAAGTAATGTGCTATGTGAATCAGTTTCATATTAGAGGAAGACTATTCCTAGTCTGCTTGGATTTCTAAATATATATATTTTCATAGCAGAATACTCTTCATTAAGATAGTATGCAACTTTTGGGTAGAACAAGCAGTGTTTTTACAGTCTGCTGCCCTCCTGTTTGAAAATAATAGGTGCCCTGCTAGGTTGCCGTGCATAGGTTCAAATCAGTATGACGGATCTAGTCTATGGAATAAATTGAACATACTTAGGCATGATACAGATTGCAACAGTGCATTTCAAGCTTTTGTCAGGCCCCTGTAATAGTTGGGTTGCATGATCTTGGCTGCTTCTAATGGTGAAAAGTTACTAAACAGCTAGTATACTCTTTTCACATGTTACAACTTTTATGCACCCTCATTTATTTATCTTTAAATGGGGACCTTATTTTTAAAATCCATTCTCTTTTTAGCATTTAAATAATGAAATTTGTTATCAAATGATAGTCTTTGTACATAATGACACATTGYATTATTGAAAAAGTTATGCTTCTTGAAAGATTGAAATTCTTACATAAGGTGCTCACGATGCCAGGAGTTTCTTACATTAAATAGTGTGGTTAGAGTGCTTGGCTAGTTGATTTAGTTTGTTCTACATTGCAGTATGGAACAGCTGTTAATTAATAACAGCTGTTATKACTGGCTTTCTCTGGGATTACAAGATAAGAATGGGGAGAAGAAGCTGGAATTGCCAAATTGGTTAATTATGCAAAACAGCACAAGCTATAAAGTTGATGTCTGGGGTTGCTGCATTGGGATGTCTTGCAAACATCAAAAGTACCCTAAGTTTCTGTTTACAGGTGAACCTGACAAAGCCACCTCTGCACCTTTAGGTGCAGTAGCAGTTAGATCAGAAAAGGTTTTAGCCTTTCAGCTAGAGTATTCAAGGTGAGGAATACCTCAGAGTGAGAAGGTTTTGTAGGGAAGAGTGTGCAAATGGTTTTCCACACTTTGTGTATGAAAGAGAAGATGTGACAGAAACTACAGAAAAGTGGTGTGTGAGTTTGGAATATGAATAAGGTACAGGCCTGTAGAAAAACAGATTACTGAGATCTTCTGGCTTTCAGCAACAGTAGTACTGTTAATAACCAAACCAAAAAAAGCATCTTGCTCTTTGTGATGTTCCTTGCCTTAATTACTGCTGACAAAACCTGTTCAGCATATTGTTTACCTGATGATGAAGGCTTCCAGTTCCCAGCACTGTTTGTTAATACTCATTTCTTGTATGCCAGTGTTGCCTACCTCTTAAGAGCTTTTCTCCTTCCCTTTTCTTACATCCCTGGTTTGTTTAGAGAGAGTACTTACTGCCTCTCAGCTTTCATTTTACTAGGCTAGTTAAACAAGCCTCCTTGGTATTGTCTTTTTACTGACCTCGCCTCACTTCTGTGGTTATTCTTGTAGCTTTCCCCTGCAYATGCTGGAGCTTAAATCATGAACTTTCTAAGACAGATGACAAAACCTATTCACAGAGTTCCAGATGAGGCCTTACCAGTTTCTTGTAAAGCATCCCCATCTCTACTGAAAATTTGTCCCTTGATAAAGCCTGATTGCATGTGCCTTTTTGACAGCTGTAGCTGTTTGACAGGTTGTATTCATCCCAACTGATTAATACATCCAAGTAATTCTCCTGCACTATTATTTTGATTTGATGATTCTCTAGTAGAATTACAGTAGAAATTTGTCCTGTTCCTAGAATGTTTGACCTTGTCTTTGTGCTCTTGTATTTTATCATTATTATCTCTTTGGTCCTCAAAGGCTATTCAGTTCTTGTAATGTGGTATTCTGATTTTGCTCTGTATTGATACTAGTTAAAATTTAATTCTTTTTTTAACCATCATCAAATATCATATTTATGATCTAGGGCTTTTTGTTCATTTTTGCTACAAGGTAATTTCTCACCACAGTTTGTAAGGAACTCACTTTTTTTAGTAAAATCCTTGCTGTTTTGCATTCAGTTTGGTTTTTTGTGTCTTACTAGTGTTCCTACAATTTGGTATTATAAAACTTAGTGAAGTACCTGTTTTTTTAAGACACACTGATTTCAGTTGTCTCTAAATATTAGTTACCTCCACAACAACAAGTTACCCTGGGCTCTTGTGCTTCTGTGTGTGAACATAACTAAGTCCAGCCATTTTTGTTTGGGTGAGGATCTGTTCATTAAAATGCAATATGAAGTTGATGAAAATGCCAAATGAAGAAAATGAGGTTCTTCAGTGTCAGAAGACCCATTAGTGACTCTTAGCAGTCTCTCTGAATTTCTTATGAAGTTTTCTGAATGTAAAATATGCTTATTTATAAGCTTGTCTATGCCTTTTTATGAGACCTTTGTTAATAAGACTGTCTAGGCATACTTTTCAAAAGTGTATTAGGTAATTGGAAACCCTGGTGACATTTCATTTTTGGATTATAAAATTAATATGTGGGCTCAGAAATACATTGAGTTCCTGCTTGCTTTATGCTGTGAGAAAGAGGCAGAGCATTTTACAAAAATTTTTGTAAGATACTAAGTTTTTTTTTTATGATGACAAAGAATAGCAAGGATATTAAAAAAAAAAAAAAAGCCGGCAATGTTCCACTAGCAGTCTAGCCACAATATTGCAGAACATCTTAATGAAATACACTATTCAAGCCTGTCTTTCTTGAACAGAAACATATGCAAATCTGCTGGAAAAAGCCTGTATTGGTGTATGCCTGCCTTAACCCATATGACTGTTAGACGTGATCGTGTCAATCTTGCTAGCCTTCATCTTGATCATACCTAACTGTCTCCTTTGTATTTAAAAATAGAAATGACAATCTCTCCCTCTGCCTTTTTAGTTGATTAGTTCATAGTTGAAAGTGTGAGACACTTGAGGGAAAAGCTAAATTGAAGGGTTGAGGCTCCCACTCTGCATGTGGTTAAGATGCATTGTTCTTGCAGGAGCAATTGCTACCATCTTGTCTTTTGTCACAGTCACATGAAAGTCTTCATTTCAGTGCTTTCTATTGTTTGTCAGTTGTGCTGGTATGGGAGATAATGGCTGTTGTGCTGATGGAGTAGGGAATGGAGAAGGAACCCTGCCTTTCAGCAGCCAGTGCTATAAGAAACACTGGGAGAGGCTTAAGGCTGTACTGAGAACACAGCAAAAGCTGCACCAGAGCAATGGGCACTCACCTCCTGTGATTTAGGCTTTCTAAACACATTTATATATGAACTGTATTTCTGATAATGTGCTTGCAGTGTTTTTCATCAGCATGACTTAAATAATTCAAGGGGGCTTATTTTTTTCTCTATCATGGGTGATGATGGAATGAAAGGTTACTGTCTATCAATGACTGAGTGATTTTTCTCCTGTTTTTRTCTTAGTGTTTAGAGACACTGACACCATCAATATGTGACGCTAAGCAGCAGCAAAGAAAAAGTCACTGTAGATGCATCTATGAAATAGCTGTTTGAGTGGTTATACAACAGAAATTGATGGGATAGGCTTTGTGCTAGGTAAAGAGACAGTGTTTGGACAGCATACTGTTTAAGGAGAAAAGGAATAGAACTTCCTTTGGGGTATTAAAATATCTCTTCCTTCCCTATACTGTGTAGATCCTATCCAAAGAAAACAAAGTATGTGCTTAGTTCTTTCTCATGATTCCTCAAAATTGTTTTTAACACTGGAAGTGACACTTCTCATTACTCTCTGTGTGGCTCTAGTCAACATTATTGTAATTACTTGATGTAATTAATTTTTTTAATGATTCCATAATTCTTTGCGAGAGGAATCTTGTTATTTACATAATATGAGTAGTAGCTTATGAACAGAGAGGAGAAAACAGATAAATTTACAGAAAATCTCATTAATACATTCTGAGTTCTCTGCATTGCAAAAATGTAATCCAGGGTTTTGTCTTTTTGGTAACTGAAGCTGTTAGAAATATGTGTTTTCACCTTATTAGCATCAGATGAGTTCAAATGCACTAGGGTGAGTCTGAAGTTTTTGTGCAACTTGGCAACATGGGGGACGGTGTTTAAAAACAAGACAGTTAYAGGAAAGAAACACTAAGAAAACGTGTTCATGTCACTTCAAGCTGTGTATAGAAATACAATCTATAGATATTCATCCCCTCGTTCAACCAAATATGCTTTTCTCTTTGCCAACAGAGGGCCTTTAAGTGGCTGTGTGTTGCTACATCTCTGTGTTGAAAAGTATGCTACCCAGGGGCAAGTTGTGATCCTTCCTTCAGTGCTGTTTTGGCAATTATGAAATGCATGCCAGAGAGGGAAAAGATAAAAGAAGAGAACTTGGTACATTTTCTCATGGGAGGTAGGACCCAGGGCACAATGGAAGAGGCACTAAAGTGATGCCAAACAAACTTCTGGAGCATTCAAGCTCAGTTTATCTCCTCTAGTAACCCTGCTTCTGTGAAAAAACTCCCAAATGTAGCAGGGAGGGAGCATGGCCAACATTCTCTTCTGACAAGTTCGGTTTAGCCACTGGCATTGAATGTTAATAGATTAATTTGGAAGCCTACTCAACCTGAAACTTAATCTAATAGAAAAAAAAATGCAGAACTATATTATGACTGAAAATATTTATTCTGATAAATTTTGCAGATGCTGCAGCTTAATAACCCTCTGAAAGAGATGTATTTAAGCCTTGTATACTTAGGTTTTTGTACTGGTTTGAAAGCAAAACCAGTGAGAGACTAAGTCAGAAATACAATTTAATAGGAAAACTATAAAATAAATATAATAGTAAAAGGAACAAATGAAAAGACCCTTGGCAGAGTCAGAATACAACCTGACACCCTGTTCGTTAGCGTGGTGGGTAGCAGTCCGAATGAAGCAGTCTTTTTGAAGTGGTGATCCTGTAGAAGGATCTGGCAGCTCCTGTCCTTTGGGAATCCAGTTAGTGCCTGTGCTGTCCCCAACTGCAGAGTATATCCAGGTGGGAATGCTTGGCTCCTCTCCGCTGGGCAGAGCATCTCACAATGGGCTGATATCATTCTAGGAGTCATACAATGGGTCCTTGATTGCCCATTAAGCAGAGATGGCTCCCGAGGGGAGTTACCTGTGAGTCAYKGGSCARGGCATTGATGGGCCATTAACAGCAGATAGTCCAGAGGGAGGGGGCAGGGAAAACACTGCCCCACCTGGTTCCAACAACCCATGAAGATGGTAACAGAATACATACTTTTGGCACATCTTACATTGCAACCTAGGACAGTTTCATACTGTCATAGACCTGTAAGTAACAAGGCAGTCCTGTCCTACAGAAATATCCCTGTGATGTCAGAAACGCAAGACAAAGAACAGAGAATTTCTTGAAGCCATATTAGCAGTGGGTTGCCTCTGTCTTGTATCAATAAGAGGACTTTTTTTTTTTAAGGATTTTGTAAGGCATAGGAAGTTGATGCACAAAGATAAATATGGGGTTCTGCTTGCTTATTTATTTTGGGCTTCTGGGCTTGGAATTTTTCTTAAAATGTGAAACATGATGTTTGTCTCTGTACTTTTTTTCCTACCTGAAAAAAGTAATCTTCAACCTAATTGCTCAAATATCTCTTATATTAAGAGAGACTTTTGTTTTTGCTGTGATGTGCTTGGAGGCTATTATTTTTGTTATTAATAATTATCACTGTTATTATTCAGATATGCTTGACCAACAGTAGTTTAGTTCATTGCATTTTGGAGTTAATCACTRTTTGCAGTTAAAACCAGAAGTAACAGGATATGCCTTTTTTAATGCAGTAGCATCTTGAATCTTTCTGCATTACACCTAGGTCATAAAATGGAACTTGTGAGACTCAAACATAATGAAGAAAAAGGAAAATACAAAAAAAGAGAGCTCAGGAATAAAAGAGCTGGATGCATTTAGGATAAGTCTGATGAGTGGGAAGGAAATAGGTGTGCCAAAACCCCAAGATTTACTTCTCAAACCCCACGTGCTTTGGAAGAAGCTAACTCAATTGCGTTAGACTGCAAAATTCAGGAAGTTAGGGTGGACATCTAAGAAATATGGAAAGTAGTTTAATTTTCCAAAATCTTCTCATTGTAGAATACAACTAATGTACCAAAGTTTCTGTTATGAGACTGTTGTAGCTCAGGAGAGGCCAGTTGTATTTGACTGTGAAATCAAGGTCTGGTTAGAAACTCTGAAGTTTTATCACTCTTCATGTATCTAGGGAATACAGAATTATGTTTCTGTCTAATCCTATACACATAGTAGAGTATAGTAGTAGTATACTGACCATTATAACTGTATTCCTAAAATCTGCTTAAAAAAGCAGTACAGGATGTACTTATCTTTTTATTCCTTTTTTGGAAGTTCCAGGATCAGTATTGTCCTTTGTCTTGGTGTCCAGTCATCATATCTTGTAGTTGGTATTTAGGATATTCTTTTCAGAAATATTTGGTAACTAGAAATACATTTCAGTGAAATTGCAGAAAGATAGCATTTAGAGTTAGGAGATGTAAAAATAGGTTATAATYGGAGGTTTATTTGATTCTGGCTTAATATAAATGTAATCCATTATACATCTAATATGCAGATCAAATAAGTACTTACTTATGCAGAAGATTTAATTAGTGTAGTAGCAATGTATTAATTTTCAGATAAGTGTTACAGGTATACTTGTATGCATTCTGGGCTGACCATATGGTTAAAATATTCATTAGTATTTTATATATTTAAACACTTGGTACTTGTAGGCACTGTTAAACATTCCTATATAAACATCCTTAGTGTAAATGTAGATGGAAAAAAAAAAAAAAGACTAGCTTCCAAGTTGCTCACTGAATTATTGATATTAATCTAGCTATGTGCTATTTGCTGATTCTGCGTTGTGCTGTGAAATACGTGCCATGATTGCTGCCTGCCATTAGGTTGGAGCTGCTAGCAGTGATGTAATTTCATCTTTGTGCCATGGAATCGGATGCAGCTACTTACTTTAATTGAGGGGTTTTTATTCTCAGTACAGCTGGAAAGAGCACCTAGTTGGATTGCAGGAAAATACCTACCTTCTAGCAGGTTTATTTAATGCATTAAATTGGAAGTTTCTGTGTTAGTTACTTGAATCTGACCACACTGATACRGTTTCTTCATGAAGCTTGTGTCACCTAACCCATGATTTGCAGAAGACAGAAATACTGCTCCAGTCTTCTTGCTTCCTAGCTTTTTAATGTATTGCTTTAAAAAATCAGTGTGAAGGATTTGCCTTAAACATTCAAAGCTTTAAAAACTGCTTCCAGTTTTTAAAAGTTGTCTCTTTGTTATTTATGAATAAGCCAAATAACTTTGTTCATTGCCTGTATTGTATTGGAAGAAGAGAAACAGTAGGGATTTTTAATGGTTGTAATTTATTTTTCTTTCCTTTTTTCCACTTCTCAGTACAAAAATATTGATAAACTATCTCTTAGAGAGCATCAACAGCGTTTTATTCCTAAGTATATCTCCAGTTAAATAGATGTACAGCCAAGGTTCAAGGATAGTAGACTGACTATCAGCAGAAGATGTGACTGGTCTAATGGAGAAAGAGACTTACCATTTTTAAGTGAAGGAGTGTACACTAATTTGTCCTGTATTTTGTGGTTTCATCTGTGGCATTTGCCATAGTGCTTTTTTATAGCATTATAGCAAATGTTCAATAACCTGATGATATAGGCTCCTGCCTGTGCTTAGGTTCCCTGCTACCAGTTTTCAGTTCAGAAAAATCGACTTCTGGTTTTGTAGTATTGGATTTTTTGCTGCTATACCTTCATCCACAACACATACATGGAAGAAGTAAAGCTTAGTCTGTTATAATCCAGATTCATCATTATTTGCAAACCAGTAGGAACCAGACATTGTGCTTGGCTGAAATAATTTATGAAACTCAAGGTCCTTTTTCACCATGCTAATTTGATCTTCTATAAATGCCTCCAAAACAAATGACAAAGTAAAATGCCACATGCAAGATGCACATATATGAAAAACTGCTGCAGATAACATTGACTGCAGTTTTTTCACCACAGATGCTCAGCCTTGAGAGTCAGTGCACTTGTTTGAAGTGTTGCTGTTTGTGAGAAGGAAGATTGAGCTGTCATTTCATCGAATATCTAATTGTGGATTGATGGGGGAGCAGTTCTGTAGAATTGATGCATGGTTCATAAATGATCCTGAGTTAATTACTTATATAGCATTGTGGAGTTTAAGGCTGCAGATTCAGGCACAGACGTTAAAGGATACGTCTGTGTAGCATTCTTTGACTACAGGTCAATGTGCTGTTTTTTCATAGCATTTCTCTCTTTTGTATAATAATGTCTGCAAAGGTATCAGGAAGAAGAATAACAGTCTTGATACAAAGAAAATTGAATATGCTTTGAGAATTCTTGGAAAAGCTAAATCAGTCTTTGCCAAAAATTAATTGAGTTTAAAAGCCTGAATAAAAAGTCTGAGGCAGACAACTCCATGGAAAATTTTAGCCCAAGAATTGTTTTGACAATGTTGCCAAAGCTCGTTAACAAACCCCCAAAATTCTGTGTATTTTCTTATGAAAACTGGGATTGGATGAAGTGGTGTAGTATATATGAAGACATTAGATATCTTGAATGTATGTATATAGTCCTGAAGAGAGTTGACTTATTTCTTTCAAGGATCAGTAGATCTGTAGTAATTTTTAATGAATTCCTTATATTGGAAGTTTATTTTAGGTTATGTGTAAGACTTTGAATCTTAGTTAAAATGAAAATGTCTTGCAAGCTGGTCCACTTCACCTAAATTGACTGATGTGTATGTGTTACTCTGACCATTTTTGTGTCAGTTAATATCTTAATACATCTACTGTAGGAATTATCTTTGCATAGATGGAAGTAAGTGGTTATCTGAAAATCAAACACATTTGTCTCTCTCTCTATCTAAAATATATAAATGTGACTTTTAAGTACAGCTGTTGTTTTGGAAACTATAATTTTAAAATTGTTTTTTATTTATACCCTTTTCAAAATTTACCAGTAAAATAAAATCTGCAGTCTAACGATGAACATCATTTCTAGACAATAAATAAATTTTTGAACCACCACACCCTAGAGACAAAAGGAGGGAAATAGGAAAAATTAAATGAACTTTCTCTTCTTGATGCAAACACAGCAAGCTTCTTGCCCCTGAACTGACACTGATCTGTGTACACCACAAGGCAAAAGCTTTCTTGCAGAACTTTTTGGATAACTCTCCAAGGCTGTGATTTGACAAAATACATGTTTAGAGAGAGAAGCTGTTATTTCTTGGTGACAATACATAATATTCTGCTGAGATTTAGTTCCTTGTAGCTAGTAGCTAAATTTAAGGCATTTCTAAATTCTTCACAAAAAGTTTCCAAAATACTTACATCCAGTTTTTATTACTTCAGACATGGTTAAAAAAAAAGGCACGAGATGCTTAGTTTTAAACTATGGTCGTGTTTTATTTTATCTTATTTTTGAAAAGACAGGATTTTAAAAAAGAATTTAATTGGAAAATTATTTTTTTTCCATACATAAAAAGAGTGCTAAGCACTAAACAGTCTCAGGCTTTGTAAATTAGTAGATAAGAGATTTTAGTTTGCATTGTGATTTATGGGATCTGGAATTTTAATGTGGTAGTTGTTGACTAAGCATTTTAAATACAAGTCTAGAACGGATTTGAAGCTGATAGTGATAAAATACTGCCTGTCATTAAAACACTTCTTAATAGACACATCCTAATAGATACACRCCTATAAATATAGTTGCCTTTCATTTTTTATTTCATAACTATTGCATCATTCATTTTTTTGACTTTTATGGGACAATAAATTGCAAAAAGTTTATCACTGAAGTCAAATCTTCCTCTAAAACTCTCTCAGTACATTTTAAAGTAATTTAATCTTTGTTCTTGTCATGTGCATATTGAAATTCGTTTTTTGACTGCAACATTTGTTACATTATTTTGAAACACACTAAATTTAATAAAAAGTGAAAGTCTCTCCCTGAAGAATTGAAAACGCAAATAAATTATAGATAGCATTTAATGTAGAACAGAATTAGCGATTCCTTTATAGTCTGTGCATTGGCATTGTTTGACATTGCCCTGTCTTTATTTTAGATTTGAGTGCTTAGACTTAAAATGCATGACATTACTTATCATAATTTTGCAATTACATTGCGCTGACAGAGGTACCTAAAATATAAGTTGGCTAACCAAATACAAGTTTGTACTGTCGGGTTAAACAAACCCCAGGCTTTCTTAAAAGTCTAATGGAATTTCTAGTGATGCCTGACTGCTGTGGTCTCATTGATGTGACTGGACAGCTCTTACATGTCTAGAGGCTCTGTTTAGATGTTTAAATAACTTACAACAGAATGTGTAAATTGGATGGTAATTTAGATTAAAAATGTCTTAATTTCAGCAGGTAGGCACTGGGATTTAGAAATACATGTTAGAGGAGGGAGAGTAAAGTATATAGGGACATCCCTAGGTAGAGGAGTATTACAGGAGAGCAAAAAATAGAAGCTGAGTGAATGAAGAAGCAGCTCAGCTGTATTGCAAATTTTATGATGATTTGATAGAAATCCAATGCATATTTTTGATCTCTAAGTTCTGATTGATGCAGTCCATTGTGCGTGCAGTATCTTGGTCCCTAGTAGATTTACAAAACTTTATCTTATCTGACTTCCTTCATTATTCAGTTGTAACCAATTCTTGAAAAAACAAGATTTTTCTTCCCAGGAGCAGAGATTACTTTGCTATGGACAAAATGTTGTGTATACCAGAAAGATACAACACTTGTTGTTCAAGAAATAGTGAAAGTGCAAGCAAGACAGCTCTTCAACTTTTACTCAGTTACAACTAGAGAAGCATTTAGATTTTCATTTTTTTTTTTTTTTTTTACTTTTAAATTCTGAAACTGTTTTTTCTGTGGCCTGTGTATGATGAATGGGAAACACAGTCATGAACAAATGCCTCGTTAACACTTTTGTTTTATGATCAGTTCATACACTGAACCTTCCTGTACTGGCAAGATGGGCTGCGTAAGTCAGATGGCTATTATGGTATTGGGATGATCTTGGTGTTAAAAAACAGTTTGTGAATACAACTGTATACAGTGCTGCTTTTTCACTGCAGCACTGCTTTGTTGGAATACAAAGGAAATGTATTGCTTGATTGTTCGCTTTCACTATGTAGTTACAACAGTAGTTTGTTTTTCTTTTAGCTAGTGGTCATTCATTTGATCAAGTGCAGCCTGAAGTTACGGTACATGTGAAAATGCATACTGATTTGGGGAAGATAAATTTCTCATAATGACTCAATTCCTCATAAGGCATATTAATAAATAAATTTTTATTTATTAACTAAATCCTTAATTTATTCAGCAAACTTTTATTTAGTGTTCCCTTATGGCAGATTCAGACTTTCAATCAGTTTGGGAGTGACCAAATTTGTTGAACACACAGATCAAGCCATTTTTGACAGTGTAARACCTTGAGCAGGGAGTTTGAACTGTATGTTCTCCAAAATCCCTTTCATCTTCATTCACTGTCTAAATCTGGAGAGGGTTCTTATATTGCCTGCTTAGATGAAAAAGTATGAGGAAGGACATGCAAAATAGGATCCTGCACTATATTGCTGGATTTGCATTAATTCTGCATTACTGCAGAAAGTTTACTGATAATTGTTTCTCTAGGTACAGGAGTAGCTGGCTGCACATGTTTTGGGTGCAACATGTAATGGTCTGGCCTGAAGTGATGCAAAGCAACAAGATAGAGTCTTTGGGCTGCWTATAAAAATAGCTATGGTAACTGCCCCAGTTGTTCTGGAAGCTACTCTACATTTGCATGCTTCTCTCAGTGAAATGGAGAAAGTGGTAAGTAGGAAGTAATTGCTGGCATCACCACCACACTACCTGTGTTTGTATTTTTGAATTTAAGTGGAGGTGATGAGCTGGAGAGTGAAAGCAAATTCACAGAAATTCATGCTTAAACCTTTTTCAGTAAATAATTCTTAACTGTTGTTTGCATTTCCCAGTGGCAGAGATTTTTCAGTTTCTTCTGTTGAGGCAAATTTTCTTTCCAGCTCTATGGATATTAAGACTAAATCTCTCTGCAGTTTGGTCTGTGTAGTAGTTTTGCCATGAAAAAGGCCATGGAGCACAGATCTCTCTTGTAACAGTCTTCTGAATTTATCAAATAGTGAAATAAATGCCCTTGATCAATTATTTTATTATAAACAGATTATTTTCCCAGTTTTTTAGTTCATTGTGTTCTCTGAACATTACTTCATGCTGCTGCTTTTCCCTGAATTCATTACAGTTTGTGCACATTTGAAGTAAAGTAACTGAAATTGGACACAGCTGCTGCTTTTTCTTCTACAAAGAAAAAAACCTAAACAAAAAAACCTCTGTGTCTTGTATGCAGCACTTCTGTTAATGCGCTAGAGAGGGCAGCATCATCCCACTGTTGATTCAATTYGTGGTCTTAAGTAGGTTCAGGATCCTTTTCTACAGAAAGAGGTCACCTCTGAACATTGCAGCATTAAATTTCTTTCAGTGCTGGTGGCATGGTTCCTTTGTTGGCAGTGGCTTTGTTTTTGTTTCCTTCAAATCTGGAACCATTTTTCATTCTGTAGCAAAAGAAAAGGAAGGGGAGCTATCTGCATTTGAAACCCTTGATATAAGAGTTCTGAGAGGTTGATTGCTTTTTTAATGTTTTTCTTCCTGTTTCCACTCTTCTCCATCCCCCTCACCCCTACCTTCCAAAATCTGTGACACTGAAAAAGAGATTAAAGACACTGCAGAGTCTGACTGCAGAGGTCACTCTTCTATAGAGAAAAGGAAAATCTAAGCCTTATTTTTTTTTCAAGGAGAAAATGAAAAAGTTTCAGGAAAGAAGACTGTAATGCAAATCTTTCCATTGGAAAGTCTCTGAAAAGAACAAAAGCTGGCTTAGGAAGATCAGAGAATTCTTCATTCATTTTTATGGCAGCAAGGATGGCTCTTTAGTCTTGGAGCCAGAGCTTACAGAGAGAGCTTTTTTCCCCTTAGGAACATTTGAATCTATTCCTTGGGTTCTGTTTCAGATCCCATTTCCCAAAGAAACCTATGAAAAGGATTAATATATCTACATGTAAATCTACCATTTTTTGTAACAAATTGTCATTAAAAATAATAAATAGAGTCAATCCAACAGTATCTAGAGCATCTAGTATTTTCTGCATCCTGTGCAGGTCTTGTCTGCTGTGACTAAAGGATGCTCTGTGGCAGGAACCTTGAAAAAATAAAAGTGATGAAATGTTTGCGTGTTATATGGATACTGCATGAAGGAGGGGAAAAGCGGGGAGGGTGGAAATTGCTTGTGTAAGTATCTTGCCTGAATTGCACATCAAATACATTGTAAGTCTAAAGCAAAAACAGTGATAGAGATTTGTTAGCCACAGTAAAATTAATATGCAATTGACTTCATTTGTGTGCAGCATTGTTTTAACTTTACAAGGTATTTTTCCATGGAGAAGTGATATTAATGAAACAGTGGTTACAAGGCACGCATCACTTTTAACTACTCATGTTTGTACCAGTCAAATGTCTGACACATATCAGCATAAATGTTCTTCTGTCTGAGTCCTCATCAGAAACTTCTGTTGAAAAAGATCACTTCAGCTCCCTGTGTGGGTTGGTAAGGCACACTGTTAAGTATGGGTTAACATAGTTTGGATAAAAGCAAAATGTAATTGTATTTGGAGTTTTCCTTACAATTACAATAAGATGCTACGCTCCCTAACAGTTATCATGTTGCCTTGTCTGTGGCCATGAGCACAGGATTGTGTGAGGATATAAAATTGCTGATTTTTTTTTACATGGAAATCTCTGAGCATCATCCTTTAACTGAAAAACCAAATAGCCTTATTTTTCTTTCCCTCTTACAAACTCKTTGAATTTCCTATCCTTTAAAGCTCATTATCAAGCTATAATCACTTTAGAGACTAGAATTGAGGGGAGGATAAAGAAACAATGGCATTGTTATATGAGTAAAATTGTGTTAAGAATAAAGATGATATTTATTGCAAAAGTAAACTCAGTTACCGGAAATTCTTCCCCCACCCCTCAAGCTTTTGTTGATCTGCAAAACAGATTTTAAATAAGTAAATGAATTAAAATATAAAGCAAACAAACAAATTGACATATGCCTCTGGCCCATTTTTAGTTTCAAATGAGTTCTGAAATTTGAGATTGAATACACTTTCTTTCCAAAAAAATATCTAGGTATGCTGGTTTATAACTTTAAATTTATCATTTGTAACAGCTGCTAGGATCTGAATTTTCATAAGGCCTKAATGCTGCGATTCTGATTTCTTGAAGATTAACAGGTGTTATTCTCTTCAATCTTCATGTTCTTTCATTAAAGGCAATGAAAACACTAGCCCMAAAGGCCATAAGAAGCATTTAAAAAATGGTGAACATGCTTATCCTCATGTTACTATTCTGCATGTTTAATTTGCAAAATGGAGTCTTACTCTTTGTCTGTCTCTTAGAGCAATATCTGTTTTAAAAATCAGGACTTGGTCTTCTTAATTCTTGACTCTTTTTTATTACACATTGCTGTTGGACATCCCATCAGGATGGAGTTACATACTTTCCTGACAAAGCTGAAGACAAATACTATCTTTCTTTACTTAAGGATATTTGATAGTGAATATTTGTGGCCAATATATAGCCAACAGTGTAGGCTAATTCTGAAGCAGACTGGAATTTTCACTTTTGGAGTAATCAGTGTCCTGTTGTTTGGTTTTTTTTTTCTGTTTTCCATGTGTCTTTGGATTCTACATATTTATCTTCAAAATAACTGAAGAACAGCATTATCCTGAATTTCTGTTTTTTAACCTTAGTCCATTGTCAGATGTTAAACTGTGATCCTGCTGGCACAAGAGCTTTTATTGCTGTTTCTGAAAACACAGAACTCTTGYAGTAAATCAGTAAAGCACAGCCGGGTACCTTGGGAGGGGCTGTCACACCTGGTGCTGCTGCCTGTTGCTGCAGGCACGGGTTTTATCATGACCTTGCTGTATTCTCTGCCAAGGCCAGGTCTGAATGATGCTGCTGGATGAGGAGTTGGCTTCTGCTGGCAAGCAGGAATGCTTGCTCTATTCTACAGAAGTTGCTGTCACAGTCCTGTGCATCTCTTCCAGTAGCAGCATGTAAGTTGGWTACTCTACCAGCAATAAAAACCCACAGAAACTGCGTGGATTTCCATTGCTTATTAGTAATTATGCTGCAAAGATTTTTTTACCTCTTTCAGAAGCAAGTTGAAATATGCTCCTTTTTAGAATTGCTGATTTTTACAATTCAGAATGTGTATGATAGTCCCAATAATGGAATGATTTGTGTGACACCTCAAACCTTTGGTTTATGGAAAGTATTTGCATTGCCAATTACTGTGGGCACAAGTGTGAGAGAAAGAGTAATACCATTGTTACAGAGCAGGGAAATATACACAGGAATTGGAGAGACAGGAATGGCTAAAGAAGGTCCACAAGGTTATTAACCAAATCTTGGTCTTGAAAGTTTGTATTTCTTCACAGAAGATGACAGCAAAGAGATTTCATATGAATTTCTATTACGACAGCTGCTGCGCTTGTGGTTTCATTTTGTGAAGCCTTGCTATTTTGAACAATACTTCATATTTTAGTTCTGAAAGTTTTACTCAACAGTGGATATTTAAGGAGTTATTCAGCTTTTTGTATACCATTCCCAGAGGAGAAATTTTGKCTGGTATATCAACACCATATGTATTTCTCCTGGTGATTCATTAGATTTAAAATAGTTCAGATGTTGGAATAACACTTCTCTTTGCTAGTGGATATCTGTCCTGACACTGAGTCTGAAAGGGAATCTTCTGGAGACTTGCATATATAGTTAGAGGTTACATAGTAGATGACTCTGATCTTTTTCCATTTTCTACATTTAAAATATTAACAACTGACATTTTAAAATTCATTACCAAAGTCAGGTTTTTCCCTCCTGCTCCCAGTTATTGAAGATCTGTAATTTTTGTTACTGTAATTCTGATTTTGTAATCAGATTTGAGAGTTACTAAATCATATAGTGAAATTAAATTCCTTTTATCTTAGGGGCTACTAGTATAGCATTTAATTATTTTCATAGTAAAATAATATACTGTAATAAATAAGGCCATGGTTCTTTAGTTTATTTACTGCTGCAGCTGGTATGGCTATGTGTTTGAATGTTTATGCTGATTACGTGCATCTATTTTGGCATATAAATACTTTGACATATAAGCACAAATACAGACTGGGAAGAGGATGGGTTGAAAGCAGCCCAGAGATGAAAGATTTGGGAGTGCTGCTGGATGAGAAGCTGGATGCAGACCAGAAAACCAACCGTGTCCTTGACTGCATCAAAATCAGTGTGGTCAGTAGGGTGAGGGAGGTCCCTCTTCTCTGCTCTGGTGAGACCCCACCTGCAGTGCTGCATCAGCTCTGGGGTCTCAGTGCAGTAAGGACATGGACCTGTTGGAGCGAGTACAGAGAAAGGCCACAAAAATCATCATAGGACTAGAGCACCTCTCCTATGAAGAAAGGCTGAGAAAGCTGGGAATGTTCAGCCTGGAGAAGAGCAGGCTCCAGGGAGACTTTTTTGCAGCCTTCATGTACCCAAACAGGGCCTATAAGAAAGCCAGAAAAGGACTTTTGACAAAGGCATGTAGTGACAGGACAAGTGGGGATGGTTTTAAATGGAATGGAGGTAGATTTATATAAGATATTATCAAGAAATTCTTCTCTGTGAGGGTGATGAGACATTGGCACAGGTGCATGCCCCATCTCTGGAGATGTTCAGAGTCAGGTTGGATGGGGCTTTGAGCAGCCTGGGCTGGTGGGAGGTTCCTTCCCATGGCAGGGGACCTGGAACTCAATACTCTTTAGGGTCCCTTTCAAGCCATACCATTTTAGGATTTGATATTGAAAACAAAGTGTCATCTAAGGGAAAAAAATAATAGGTGTAGAATGAAACTGAAGGACATCGTGAGCTGTGTGATTGTTACATGAAGCTTTATTGTACTTGGGCGGTTTACCTTTGCTGTTGCAACAAAGTTTTTGACCAGTATCTATGCTTTGAGAACAATGAGCTTTTTTTATTTGATCTCATTTCAAAGTCTTCCCTCCTTATTTTTGTGTGTGTGTAAGTTATCTTTCATCCTAAGACTTTTCTGTAATGCTTCCTCTGACATTTAGAGAGCAATTTTATTCCCTAGTTGCCACTGTATTGCAATCCTGTACAAACCAGGCTACTTTTGTTGCTAATGTAAATAAGCTTTCCATTCCCAGAAATTCTTAGCATCCTTTTCCTGTTTTTCTGCCAACTTGAATCATATTTTTTGCAAATGGATCACTGGTTTTGCCTCTCTCATTTCTGATGAGGTCTTACTGGTACCCTGTGTGGTGGTTTGCAGTGTTCTGGCAATTTAATGGCTGCATTCCTGCTCTTGTCCTGTACTTTAAAAGATAGTAAACTTTGTGTCATCTGTATAGTCAGTGTATGTGTTCTCATCACCTAGCAATCTGAACCTCTTATTTGTTTACTTCTAACTTAGGAAAAAGGAGCAGAGGTAACAAAGATATTTTCTTCCCTGCTAATCTTGAGAGCAGCATGTAGAACATTCTGTAAATATTTGACTAGATGAAAAGCTAGAGAATGAGTTTACATACTATCTGGCAAAGAGAGTACATGCAAGAAAGAGAAGTCATAAATGTGTTATCTTACCTAGACCACACAAGTGTGTGCTCACAGGTGCATAGCCTGTTAAGGACCATCCTTAATTGTTATCGGTTCATTAGCTTTCCAAGTTTTGTTTTGTTTTCTTCACAAAGAAAATTACATACTCAGCAATATGAAAGATCTGTTTCCTTTGACTGCTATACAAGTTCTCAGATTTTTTGGTTGTTTTCCTGGTATGTTTAAAAAATAAGTCAAGGTCTTGCCTTTCAAGTCCTGAACTATTCAATAAGATTTCACTGTTGTTCTTACATGTTACTGTGTGGGAGCTCTGATGCAACAGACTATTTACATGTGGTACAAGTTGCACCTGTGATACTTCTGCTTCCTTTCATGGGACTGCTGASATATTTGAAAATGGTCAGATTTGTATATTCTGTTGAGTTGGATCAACCAGGGTTAGAAGATAAAAATTACTGCAGCTGCCTCAAAATTGCATGGGGAATTTATGTTTGTATTTTCTTAAAGTTTATCCATTCATCACCTCAGTGGAGTACTGAGAAAAATTACTTACACTTTCTGGCTTGTTAAGTTTTGTTTTGCTTRTGGTTTTGTTTTGGTTTGTTGGTTGGGTCTGTTTTTTTTTGTACTCTTGTTGGTACATCTTGTTAGATGGTGAGATTACTTCCATGCTTGAAAGCAAGGGAGTCTTCAATGCTAAATGTATATACTTCAAAGCACTCTAGGGTCACCTGAATCGTTAGCTTAAACAAATGACAATATTAGATACATACTTAGATAAAAGTGGTTTATTAGCTGTTAGAAGTGTTAAGAGTATTGAAATCTGTCAATAATGCACAATAGTATTGCAGCATCAGAAAAAGCATCTGTTGAGTTCTTGCACATTTTGTCACCTTTTAGAATGATCTTCTGAAACTATGGATTTGCTATATTTTCAGCAATAATTGTCTTTGAGTAACATCTCTCTTGATAAAATTCTAGTTATATGTGAGCCTGTATTGACACATCAGAGACATACAGAGACTCAGTTCTCACTGAAATTACTGAATAAATGAGCAGTAATAGCTGACTGTTGATGTTTAGGATTTTTTTCATTTTTTCAAGTGGATCAGTATGTCCATATCCATTTGAAATATATTGAAAAAGCAGTCTAAATAAAGAAGTCAAGCTATTTAACTGAAATGTGATTGAAACTGTTTAAGTATAGACAAAAGAAGTTATTTTTGGTCTTMAGAAAACAGACTGTATGTGAGTCTGGCAATTTTACGGAAGTGACATTTGTGAACAATAGTGTTACAAGAACTCCTCTTACGAGATAAAGACATGTAAGCACATACGTATTTCATGGATATCATAGTGTTTAGGGAATGCTTAAGTGTAAGTGTACAATCAGTGTTTCAGATTTGCCCTACTATCTTACTTAAAGTGGATGACAAATATAGCCCAGTTATTTTAGTTTTAAAAATATATTCAGTGTCCTCTGAATGGTTTCCTTTTTTATTCTTAGCATTTCTTTGTATTCTTTATTCTTGGCGTTTTGTATATTGACATGATATTATGGATATTAAGAGCTGGATTGTTAAGAAACACAGATTTACCCTTATGAAGCTGCTATGTTCAGAAAGAAAGCCTTTCTTTAATATCCATAAAACACCTTTTCATCTAATTTCTAGCTCTTAAATTAGCTTGCGCTGTGCACTTCAACATGTTGTAGGTCTTGTGATTCTCATGATGTATTTTGTTTTATTCTGAACTAAGGCTAGAGGGCAAAACTGTAATTTAACTTCATGGGGTGATCTTCAAGAAGCTGAAGCAGACTGAGTAGATTAAGTACTATTGCTACTTGTCCTTGAAAAGTACCTCTTTAGTTTTGAAGATAAAAGATACAACAGGGTGCAAATCCAAAGAAACTTACCTGTGTGGAATGAGTGATTGGTGTCTTATCATTTAACTTTTCCTTGGACACTGACCAYCTTTCTAAGAATGTTTTATGAGAAGGGCTATAAGTAATGTGATAAAATGAAAATGGAGAGTAGAGAAATCCTACTTTCAGTGTSCCTTGCTGAAGCATGAAAAAATTTCTGTTTCTGAATTCCTTTGGAATCCCTGTTGTGGTTCCCCCAAGTAGCTGGAGAGGTACATGGCTGATGGCAGCAGCATTTGGCTGCAATCCAGCTGTCAAATAAAGCATCCAAGTTCATGGGATAAAGCAGTAGGAGCAGTATTTCATAAATACAGTGCTGTCCCTGCCTCAGCAAGCCTGAGTGTCCCCTTCTGTGTGATTCTTTACTCCCTCTTAGCCACCCAGCAGCTCTCAGGCCTCCACTGAATAAACTCAGGTTCTGGGATTTTCATCTTCCTGCAAGCCATATGTTGCTTTATGGTGCTATAATGATGAACCAAATCTTCTTGATGAAAGCTTTTTAATAAAGGTGAATTTTGGACTATTACTGACATGCTGAAATGTAGTGACCAAATCTGAGAATCAGATGACACTGAGTGATACAGAAATGTAGCCAGGACAGTAAGGGATGGCCCTAAAAAGACAACTTTACTAAAGCGGTTTTATATTGTGGAGTAAAAGAAAAGTACTCTGGGAGCAGAAAAATTTCCCCAAATTGAATGAAAGAATAAGGGAGTGAGAAAAATAGTGAACATTTCCTTAATGATTGCATTTTGATGGAAGGTCTTGCATTTTTATAATGCAYCTCATGTGACCTACAAGGACAGTAATCTTCACAGGAGATAAGGTTCAGTAGGTGCTGTTATGTGTAATCCTTTTCTGGAATTGTGCGTCTTATGCTGACCAAGGGGAATACTGCTTTACCTAATGCCATTTTATAATTGTAATTATAGAAGTTTTCTGGAAACTCTATAAAAGAAGCTATCATTTGGATGAAAGTGCCATATTTTACAGGAATTATTCTTTCTTAACTATTCTCATTTGAAAGTTCAAGGATGCTGTGTCCTGCTGAGAAAATAGAAACTGGTGTTTCTATTTTCAGTACTTTGTGTGCTGCTTGACTCATATTGATTTCCAAATACTTTCATAGTGTACAAAACAGGAAGAATGTAATAGCCTCATGTGGCAACTGAGATGCTGGTGGGATTTTTCCCTAATTAAAGTATTTATTAAAATTGCAACAGGAATTGCTCAATGTAACAAGAAGCTGCATTTTCTCTGTTTGCAACCCAAGCTACTGCTTGAACTGATTCCAGCTGTTTCTTGTTATTGTTCAAGTGCAAGCATTATCTGCTGCGGAAGACAAGTAAGGGAGATCTTTTCTTTTAATGTCTTTTCTAAATGTAGGAACACACAATTTGTGCAGGTCGGAAGTGGTGAAGTCTAACAATACCAAATTACTGATGAAATAATAATTTTCCTTGTGTCTGTGTTATCATTCTTTGATYTATTTATTTGAATGTCATGATAATAATTAATATTATGGAATACCAACTTGCTGTAATTAGGGTACTTTTTGTTTCACTTACCCTGCATATTCTAAAATACACAACTTGGATAGAATTTTAGTCGTGGAACAGTGTTGCCAGTTCACATTTACATGTGGGTTTTGTTCTGTTTGTTTTAGTGAGAATGCCTRCAATATTTTTACTTCAAAAATAAGTTACGGAATGCAGGAACAGAGTTTTCTGCCTCTAATATAGATGGGYACCAAATACTTCCCCTTTTTTTAGGCAAAAAAAGTCCCTAGAGCACCTGTTTGGTTCCTCTCAGGAGGTCTTAAGTGCTGAGATTTGATGGTTCCGTGTAGCTGGTCACGTCCTAAGAGTGATCAACAGTCTGCCAGATTTCCTGCATAGACATTAACAAGTCTGGTGGAAATTATCCGGTAGGATTTATTTTTGTGCTCTTAAGAGACTTGATTCATTTTTTCCCCTCATCCACGCCTGTGATTTCTCTGAAGGGCAAAGACAAATATCAGAGGCTGAAGCCATCACCATCAGTGTGCACCTTTCTCCTGGAAAACAGAAAGCTTGCCTTTTGCTGGTTGCATAGTCCCCAAATTAGGAGCGAGAGGTGGGTTCACTTGTGGTGCTCAGTGTTTTGGCTAACAGCATTTTACAAATGTGCCTCTGGTTTTCACATACAGTTCATACCGTGAGTTATGTGTGGTTAGACACTTCTGTTGCATCTGAAGTCATTGCCTATTAAAAACTTAGGTCCCACAGAACATATCCTTTATTATTACGAGTGGAATTCTTGGTTTAAAGAAGGAAGCTATAAGTGATAATGTTGTATTTGTCAATATATAGGCTTTCTGAATCTGAGGAGTGCAGGGTAGTTTGGACCTCCTCCAAAGCTTGGTAAAATTACTGAGTTATTTCTGTAGTTGCTTGTGAACTGTAACAACAGCAGCTTAAACACAGGCAAATCGCAGGATAATTTCAGGCATGGGTAAGTTTTAAGCATTTTGCCCCAAACTTCATAATGAACTTGTAAGAATAGAATACAAAGTTGGAATTTCATAAGGCATAAGCCCTGCTTTTATCCATCTTCCTCTTGTACTGCTGATCCCCGCTCTTTCACAGCCTTTTAAATACAGCCTTTTTGCAAGCTGGTCCTTTGCTATTCTTGCATCCTCTGCTTTTCAGTTTTCCATACCTTTACTAAGATCTCTCTTTCTGGGAGAATACTTCAAGAGTGTGAACAGCAGAGAAATGGGAGGATGATGTAAGGGCAAAGAAAAGGGTAATTAGAGCATTCTGTATTCAGAAGTATCTCCTCAAAGAATTCACATAAATGGAAAGAAGGATTAGGCCTCTGAATTAAGGGTCTGCCAGGAAATCTGTTGCTTTGAAGGCCAAGGAAATAAATGAATAAAAGCTTCACTAACATGGGGTTAAGATTATTCATTGGTGCTCTGTAGTTTTTTAGGATGTAGAGAATAGCTAATACAAAGACTCTAGAAACCAGAAAGTGCATGATTTAATGTGTTCGGCTTCCACTACAGGATTTTAATTCTGAATTTCTGGAATCATGCCTTGCTCTTCACATGCTCTACACAGCCTCTGCAGGTGCTCTAACAGCTCTGGGCACAGAACACCTAGGCTCTTTGCCTGACAAAATTAGGATTTTTAAATAGGTATGGTAAGTAGGGGCTTTTCCCAGCACTGAGGTTTCTCTACACAAATTAACAGCTGACTTGCCTGGGGTTTCATTCTGAGATGCTCCTTTCATTTACCCATTGCTATACTTTCAGGATTCATTGTCATATATGCCAGTAGGCTATTAGTAATTCCATGACACGGAGGCATTTTTGTTCATCTCTAGGGAACTTTTCCCACACAATCAATTCAGTTCAGCCCTGAAAGGAGGCATTCTTGATTCCTTGGGATAAATATATACTCCTTTCAAATCACAAGATACAGCTCTTCCAGGCTGCTCTCACTAACAACTCTACTGGTTGCCACACTGAGTGTTAACATAGTGAATGCAGCTGGAGTGTTTGCAAATATGTGCCAGAATGTAAATGTGTGAATACAGCATAAACAATAACACATTGTTCTAGTTCATTCACATATCTATTCATGTATCTTCTAGCAATTTTCAGGCCCCTGAGAACCATCATCTAGTCTGGCCTCCTGGCTATCCGTTCTGTATGGATTTCTCAGGCAGTGGCTTTCTTCAGGAGTTCATCTTCAAGCTTCAGGAAATCATAAGATGGACAACATCTATTAATTGCAGAGGTTTTCCTATCCATGAACACTTGTCACTGAACTATTCCAAGAGACTGTTGGCAGGTCCCTGACTTCATTACCAATATCCCATTGCTGAGGTGGTATGTACAATATTTCTTCATTGCCAGTCTAAAAGCATCTGAGACACCAGTGGCACATTTGAACTGCACTAACTATGCTTTGTGAAAATTCAAAGCATACAGAGTTAAAGAGTGGTTTTTTTTGTCATATTTCTTTCCATCTTAAATTTTCATAGGAAAATGTGGAAGAGAGCACTAGTCTTCTTAAAATACAACTTTTAGGTCCAGGTGTAAGATAGCTGAAGTTCTCCTGCTTCTTTCCTGTGTGCATGGCTCAGCAAGTCCTTACAGGCTGTAATTCAGATGAAGAGGAGTTAGCACATGAGTTACCTTCAGGGGAGATCTTAAAAGGAGCCAGCTGAGGAAGAATACTTTCATTGAACTTGGGTTTTGAGTACTCGCTAATGCCAAACGTAACAAGGGTTTGCATATTAACTTGTGGACTGTGTTTTTTCAGAGTCTTGGCTATGCCCTTCCTCTGTTAATTTTCTGTATGTGATTGAGCTGTGTTTTGGGAGAGCCGTAGTCTCTAAAGCCTTAACACTTTGTATTAATTTATCCGTGGTACTTTGTCGGCTTATTATGAGAACAGCGTTTGCCAGTGCTCTCTATTAACTTTCATAGTTATCCTTGCAAACAGTAATTGATCTTTTTGGTGAATTTAAATATCCTTCTTCAAAGGCATGCTGGGAGATTTTTTCCTGTGGCTGAGTGATAATCTTATTATATTTACAACTTTTAACAAAGCTGTTTTCTCAGCTAATTAAATTGTGCAGAGTTTCTATCTTTTTTCTTTTAATAGAAATACTTTAATCTTTACTCTTTTTTGAGTATCTTTCTTGAGACATTTTTAAAATTAAAATGGTAATATGAAAAAAACATGAGACTTACGTTATCCAGTCTCGGTTTAGACTTTCTTGAGCCTCAAGAATATGTCAAGAAAAGTTTTAATTCACTTAACCAGAATGCTGAAGGAAATTTGTTCATTTTGACACAATAGTAGTCACATTTTAATAGAATTAACTCATGATCTGTTGATTGTGAGTTAAGATTGTATTAATTTCCTTTCTTCCATTTGCTGCATTTCAAATACAGCTTTTAAAAAATAGTGGTTGAGGGGTGCTATATCATCCTCCTCTTCTTTTATCCTGCATATATGCTGTGATATAGATTGCATTGGTGGAACTTCGTTTATTTGAAATAATGTCTGAAAATCTATAGTAGCATATATGTGTTTCAGAATGCATGGTTTTATATATATACATATATATTTACTTTCCTTTTAAATCATTGCAATGATCACTACTGTCAAACCAGGTTAAGTCAGTAAAAGTTTTTTCAAACTTGTTCTGGGAAGAAAAAGTAATTAATGATTTTTTTTCTAGATCAGGAAACTATTTCTTAATGCAAATGTGAGTTCTGTCTCACTAATGTCAATATTCTTATATCAGTTTTACATAGATTCAGCAATCAAAATGCTTTCTTCAGCAAAACAAATCAAAGTCTTTTAATTAATAGTCTTTAGGGCCTTTTCAGTATTCTGTCCTCAGAGTTGTAAAGTGGAAGGTTTTTGTTGGGGTTTTTTAATTAAGAAAATTAATTTTTTCTTAATCTTACAACATGTTTCACCCATGACATACTGAGCAATGTAATTTTCTTCTGCTGATAAGTGAAATATTCTAGAACTTTCTTATGTGGAGTCATTTGGCTGTGTTAAACTAAATACTTTGAACATGTCAATATCTGCTTTGTTCTCCTTGTTCTGTGTTTTGAGGAGAGGTTCAGCAACTAAGGCATCCATGAGCTTCACAAAGTAGAGACAGTTTTTTCAGACTTTCCTGTGCTGGGAAAGGCATCAAGATTTTGGTTTTAAGCATTTGGAATGCTTTAATTTCAAGGGTTGAATTTTGGGGATTTTTAATGAATTGTTACATGAGCTGGATAAACAGTAAAAGGATAATGGTATTCCCTTTCTGGAAGATGCATTTGAGAAGTTTAGTGGAAAGATGGGAGCTTTACAAATATAAGCAAAGTCTGCTTATATTGGGAATGGGGGAATAAGATTTTTTTTGTGAGCTGCGTTACTGAGGGTTAAAGGTTGTATCATATTAAAGAAAGGGTGTCAGAAATTGGAGCTTTTTGTATGTGGGTGAAAGCATATTTATGAGGGCTAAGCTACAGATTGAAAAGAAGGAACCCAATTTTAAATGGTTGAAATAAGTTGATCTTTACCATCATGTTCCAGGTAAGCATGCATGCTAAGGACAATAAGCCCTGCAGTGTAAATGAAAGTGTGTTATTAGAGATGCAGTAGGGCCCTTGGACTTAACAGTTCGTAGCAATAAATGTGCTTTTCCTGATCACAGGACAGTGATAAGGTGTAAAAGCTATTCACACTTGTCTTACAGAGTGACTTCTTTTATAACTAGCTAGAATTTATTGTACTGCAGCGTTGGATGGGTCTCTGAGTAACCTGATCTAGYTGGAGATGCCTGTGTTCTTTTCCAGGCGGTTGGACTAGATGACGCTTAAAAATCTCTTAAAAACCATTCTATAATTCTATTATTTATTCTCATCAGTAAGGCTAGAATTGAAAATATTTAGAAATCAAACCCAACCAGTCTGACTACAATATATGAATTTCATCCAAAAGAAGCCTGGAAGTCCCTTATCGGCATCTGCAGAGGGTAGGGTGGGAGAAGGAATGAAGACACCACTGCTGCTGTTGTGTGGTTGCTTCATTTTGGATGGTTTATACATGAAGACTGTGTTATGACACAGGCTGTGCATAGGCTGCTAAGAACAGAATGTATGACTAGTGGGATAAGCAAGTGTGCCTGATCTCAGGCCTTGATTGTACTTTGCAGCATGTGTAGAGAGCATACTGTCTCAATGTGAGCGTGTGCAGTGCCTAAGTTTGTAGTTTGTGTTTGTTTTGTTTTCTCAGMGAAAGAAGAAAACCTTTTACATTTTTATGGTCTTTATTCAGGAATATTTTGAGGGAAGATACAGTCTGCGATTAGCTGTCACCTATGCAGTGTAGTGGTATGTTCCCACTGATTTTATTGATTTAGAAGTAAAGGAAATGAAACTGGGGGAGACTTTGAATTTTATCACTGCAAAAATATTCAGCAGGTTTGAGCCAGTGTACTGTTGAGCTGTTTTACTCAATTTGATAAATTATTTACAGACGACTGAAATTGTAGCCAATTTGCTTATTTAAATGCATCATTACTGGACACCTCACCAGCTTCTCATCCATTTTCGGCACAGTGTACTTCTGTTTAATTTCAAAGCTTATTTTGCTGAAGAAACCACTCTTATTTTTACTGTTTTACTGGCTGTGCTCAGAAACTTATAATTTTACTAGTCCTTTAAGATGTCTATGTGTTACTCACATTGCAACAAGTACAAGTTGACTATAAGGATTTTTTCATGCTTATTTGGATCAGTTTATATGATAACGTTTAAAGTAATCTGTTATTTAATGAACAGTTGTTTATTCTATTTTACCCTTCAGATTTGGTTGGTAGAAATTTCACACAGAATGGGTCAGGATTTCTGGATCTAAGATGTCATAATATATGTAGTCTTTCACTATTCAAATGTTTTAGCTGAAATGTAAGTAAAAACAGCCTGAATTTTGTGTCCAAATCCAAATTTTAAGGGGCAGACTGGTTCTCTTGGGTGACACCACAAATGTGATTAAATCAGTAGCCTTACAGAGTACAAAATCAAGTCCCAGTGAAGGGGCAAGGAAACAAAAAGATTAATTTATTGCATTTTCTTTTATATTGTTTTTGTATCCTTCAAAACCCCACCAGCAACAGAAATGAAAACCAGATACTTACTGTGTTTTGTCCTTTGCAATGGAAGGCCACTGCCTTTTCAAGCAGGCTGGGGCTGTAATAACTACAAAGCCTTCCCACACCTAACAGTAGATGTGGGAAAGTCACATACAGATAGGGATCTTGGTTTCTTACAAAGGACCTTACCAGATGCCAAGATAACCCGGATGACTCGTGGGCTATGCAGTATGACAGCCTAGCAGGTGTTTGGCCAGCTGCCACCCAGAAGCACTGGTAGCCTTGAGGGTCTGTCTGGCCACCAGACAGCCGGTTAGCCAGAGCTTCCAGCAGGCCCCAGAGGTGCTGCCTTCAGGTCCAGAGCTCAGAAATCCCAGTGTCTTCATTGTCTACAAACCAGGGCTGACAGCAGTTCGGAAATCTCAACCTGTGGGTGTCTCTGCAGCAGTCCTCTGGACAGACTGGTAGAAAATGTAGGAACCCTTGTGTCCTTGATGGTCTTCAGGCCCAGGGAAACCGGTAGAAAAGCAGACAGAGGCATGTTTCTAGCTCTTCTTTTGCTAGAATTACATTTTTTTTTCCAGGGATGTCWAATACAGCATTTTCTACCCAAAAAATTACTATACTGAAACATTCTTGATTGGAGGTATTGAAAACTTAAATTCTTTCAGCCTGAAAAAGAAAATATATTAGAAGGTTGGAAGTTGGTGATAACTTGGCATCTGTGTGTCTACAATACTGTTTATGAAGTCAGGTCAGAAAACTAGAATATCCTGAAAAAATGAGGATTTGCATGTTTGGTTTCCAAGAAGGAGCTTGTAACAGTTCATTTAGATTTTTTTTTTTTGGGGGGGCTTTTGGGAGGGGAGAAGAATGATCTTGGGCATGAGAAAGAGGTTGTAAATAATTTCTAATTCTTCTCACATTTTAATTCTGGTTTACCCTGTGACAGATCACAGTTTGCAAGACAGTGTGCCACCCAAGTTTTCCTATATTTAATAGTTAAAACCTCAAAACCTTTTCATGCTTTTATTTCTATTCTTSAACATTTGTTCTAAGCTCTGTTTTAAAACTATAGAGCTTAATAGCAAACATTTGATCTCAATTAAATATTTTTATTTTAATTACTAGCATACTAGAGAAGGGGAGAACAGTTTGTCCTGTTTCCAAATACATTGTAAAGCTTGATGAGACTTACTGGCAATCAGAGCATGATCAATGTGCATGTTTCTGACTGAATTTTTACAAAGATTAACTTGAGCACAATTGTTATCTTTGTGTAATATTAATTAAACAATATATCCCAAAGCACATCAAGAGTGAACAAATAAAACCCCAGTGGATTGCTACTCTCATTAGATTATCTTCCTTTCTTTGTCTTCCCTTTTCTGCCTAGAATTGATATTTCCATTTGGAAATGTTAGATCTTAAAGTGGATTTTTGAGAGGTTGCTGCTGTTAATGTTGCAGAGCCGGTTTATCATTTGGAGAAGGAAAGATACCTGAGAGGAGGCTAGAGGGCCCTTTTCTGTTATGCTTCATTCTTGTGTGTCTCTGTGCAAATCCTGTACTTCAGTACTAAGTCTGTAATACTACGTCATCCATTGTCCTGGGGTTATGGTAGTTATGCAAACATCCACGTTTAGCAATAGGGGAAATTTTGATTTAGAATGAAGGACAATGTTGAAATGTCAGTTATAGAAAAATAAAAATAGTAACAGAATAAAATATTGGTCAATCTTTGCAAGCAGCTGGTGATGAAGGGTTTACATTTCAAGACATGTTCAAATTTTTTAAACTCTCTGTTGTTCTCACGTGCTGGAACTGTTCCTTTCTTATGTATCAAATCTATAAATATGTATTTTACACATATTACCTCTTTTTTATCTCCTGTTCTCAACAGAGAGGCATTGTGTTTAGTTGGCTTTTCATTGTGGTAGTTTTTGACTTGTGCTGAAAAACACTGCTCTTTTAAAAATATTTCAAATAAAAAACATAATGTCCCTTTTCTTTTTCACCATCATAAAATAAGTTATTCAGACAATCCTACACTATGGCTTCTATGAACCACTTAGCTTGAATTTGCATAGTCTTCTAACTTTTTCTTAGTGCTCGTGGTCTCTGATGTGTGAATTTACTTTTTACTCTGTGTTTGTTCATACAGATATGTGCCTGACAGGGAATTTGCTTGCTTTGTTTTTTTTTTATAGATCCCCTTTCTTCCTCTTCTTAAAAAAAAAACAAAAAACAAAAAGCAACCCAAAGATGCAAAAGATTCTACTACACGTTAGTTTTTACAAATTTGCTTTTAGAAATCAGAACATGCTTCACAGAGGGTCCTCAGTTTTCAAAGGAATTTTTGAGGAATCGGGAACTTTAGTTTCATTAAGAACATTGAACTTGTTTTCACTTAAGTGCAGTTTGTTTAGTTATATACAATTACTGAAGTGTGACAGTATCCTTCTACAAAATCTCCTAAATTCAGCTTTGCAGTTTAAATGTTCTTTTTATATCCATTAGCTGAATGAAAGCACAATAATAAAGTTAAAATTAGTTTCTCTTGTGTATCTGAAAAATGCATCAGAAGACTGCATTTAAAGACAAATTCGAATAAAGAAAGCTTCAGGGTTTTTTGGTGCAGAAGCAATAGTCTGTAGGAGATGAGATGATATGAAAACAGATAGGGAGATTGGAGATYTTCAATTTGGACAAGAGCTGGCTGAGAATGTTTTCTTTCTGTTGTGTAGAAATCAGTGCTATGATGGTAGCAAAATTAAATATTCTGCATGTGTTCATTTAGATTGGCTCTTTTGGGATTCATATCAAATGCAGGAGTGAAATAAACTGCTTCTGAGAGTTTTGAAGACTTTCCTTCCTCTGTGCCCAAGAGAATTATAGGGAAAAAGAAGTAAAACATGGATCAATGAACTCCTTTTTCAATTATTTCACAAAACAATACAGATTGCAGAGAATGAATCATCTAATGATATTTCACTTCTTAAAATTTTAATGAAAGAGATTATTCTCTGAAGTAACCTGCTGTGCCTGTTTCACAGTGACAAAATACAATATTCCCTGAAGCTATCTCTGACATCACTGAGTCTAACATGGTTTAGGATGTTTGATGGAAAATTAGGTGTGGGAGAGATGCTGGTTAGAGTATCCAGTATCTCAGGGGTCTCAGGGGTGGTACACAAAACTGGGGGTCTGGGCAGAGAGGTTTTTTATCTTACAACCTGTCACATATACTGAAGCAAAATAAACAAATGGACTGACAATCTGATATACTATTCTGTCACTTCACAGTAGTAGAAAGCCTACTTCTGAGATTTTGTAAGTGTAATAAAGCTAAGGTATGCCTTGCTATTGATGATGTGTTGGATGTAGAACTGAAAGCTTCATGTCATGTCGGGTTGTATTAGCAACACCACATGCAATCAGTGGGCAGAGAGGAAGGTATATGGGTGGCTGCGTGTTTGTTTTGAGCTTCATGATTTTAAGGTTCAGTGGAGGCTTGTGGCACTAGTTGGTCTTAGCTGTCAATATCCAGTGGCTTTCTGGTTTATTTTTAATGCGGCTTAATATTTAGGATGATTTGAGAAACTAATATTATCTAATACCTCTGAATTTACTTTGTTCTAATACATTTAGTGATGTAGCACTCAGAAATACCTTCTGATTTAGGGTGCATCACTCTTTAGAGGAGAATTTAAGATTCTGGATCTAAAAATCTGTTATTTCCTTGCTTTTATTGGATTGCTCTATCATTTAGCACCTCTGTAAGTTCTCTGATCTTCATTTATAAAATTAATTCAGATTTTTTTCCCCCATTACTTTGATGGCAAGACTCTTCCAGGCTTCTCTACAGAGTGTTTAGGAACCTTTATCTCAATTTGAAGTGAATATTTGGCTAATTTATGTCCATTTGTTTTAATTCCAAAGTTCTTTTGCTCTCTTCTTTCTCTCCTAGTAATTTTTAAGCTCCTGTTCTCTACATTTAGTGATGTAGCATTATACCACTGACATAGTGTTAAATGCAAAGTTTTCAGTACTCCTCAGGATCTGTATTCCCTTTCTCTTTCTAGATGCCCTGTACACTTCATGTTTGATGATGTAGAATGCTATGTATAACATTTCCTGCATATATGGGCATTAGATTTGCTGAGCTTTCTAAATATTCAAACTAGCTATTACAATATAATTTTCGCATGATATTCTGTGCAGCATTATGTTTTCCAGCTATGATTACGTCAATGTCATCAGCACAGATTGCTTTTGTTCAGTTCCTTTTATTTGGATGGCCCTCAGAAAAGTATCTATTATGTATGACCTCTGCAGATGCTCTGTGAAATCATAAGCTATCTAAATGTTGAGCTGCTTTTGTTGCACAAGTGCCAGTAACTTTGCAGAGTTATAAAATACTAAACTACTTTCGTACAGAAGGACCAAGGCAGTAATATGTATTCAACAAGTTCTTTGTTTTCTTTGTTACTGTAAAGACTAAAATCAAAAAACCAAGTTGTCAACAAGGAAAACTGGCTAAATGCAGAACAAATATTGTCTCTGTAGCCTGTGTTTGAGACTCTTACAAAGGGAGCTGAGGAGGCACAGCAAGATCTTCAGCTAAAACTGTACTGCTGTTATGCTGAATTTTATAAGCATAACAGGCTTGAAAAGAAAATAATTTAAATAACTGTTATGCTGTTGGGGAAGATGAAACAGGACAGCCTTATAATTATACCTGGGAAAAAGGCCATGATAATATGAAACCTGTAAGCAGAGTAGAAATTAGGGGCAGCTTCGATATCTAAGAAGCCAGGCAGATAGTTATTTAATAACTAGAAAGACAATGGCTTGTCCCAGCCACAGGAGAATCTCTTAATTAAACAATACCTTAAGAAAGTAAAGAGTGCTAGAAAGTCCAAAGGCCAGAGACCCTGGCAACGTGTCACGGAAGGAAAAAGAGTCTTTGGAAGTGGGTTTTAAGGTTTAAAATGTAGCATGGTATGGTAATGGAGCAACTCTTATAGGCTATGTAAATTGTATGGGGTTTGTGTCTTGTACTGATTGGTTATTGTAAATTGTAATATTCAACACAGAGAAAGATGTCATGTATTGTAACAAGGACACAGGAACACACACACACACCCCCCACACACAGACAGACACACAGACAGACACACACACGCAAGCTCCTGCTTGCTTTCTTTCTCCCCTGTTCTCTCTTTCTCTGGGGCTTACTCTAAGCTGTGGCTGGCAGCTTGAATGAGCCCTCCCTTTGTTACCCACGACCCTTGCAATAAACTGCATGGTCTAAGAGTTGCTCTGGACTAAAGAGATCACTTGTTACTGTCCTGGAACCACGCAGACTTCCCTACATTATGCTAATGTTAACAATTGCTTAGGTGTAGATAGTGTTCCTGAAAAATACTATGACACATATTTAGAGAGAGAAAATCACTTTCAGCATCTTTAAATATTTTCCTTTATGTAGAGTACATGTCTTTAGACTTCTGTCCTCTTTTACATCCCATTTCTCTGCTTTCCTGCAGAACACTAAACATTGAGTGTTATTTTATGACTCAAGATTCATCAAGTCATTACAGTAAATTATGGCTTTATAGTGTTCTTGTTTTGTGTTGTTTTTTGGTTGGTTGGGTTGTTTTGCTTTTTTTTGGTGTTTTTTTTTCCTTGTATTAGGAGAATAATAAGCTTGCCTATTGTTTATTTTGGTAAAAAAGCAGTGGACTTAAGTATATGTGTCTGTTAAAACCTTAGTGTTAATTAGAGTTATGTTAATACAATCACCTACAAAAATCACAGAATTCTGGTAAAGGTGGTGAAAATATTTCTTTGTACTAATTAGAAGTTTTACATGATAAGCAGAAGCCTTGGTGAGAAACATCACCTTCTTATGGCAGGGAAAAATATACAACCTTAGAAAGTAAATAAATTGTTTAAATATTGACATATGTGAATGCTACAACATTATTCGTATTTAGCTTACAGAAAACTCTAGCTGACACTAAGAAATTTGAAGGGTTTACCTATATGTCCTTTGGATAAAATTTTAGCTTCTTAGGTCCTAAAGAATCCAACAAACAAACAAAATGAACCCCAACAACAAACAAAACAACCCCCAATCCAGTAATAAAGTGTTCTTGGTTGTTGTAAAAACATAAAGCCGTGTAAGAGATACTAAAGCTCTAAAAAGTATTTCGTGTGCTATAAAGGGTATTTGGGATTAAATACTTTTCAAGAAACATGAATACTTTCACTTAATAAATTCAGACAAGTTGTTGCTTTATTATTGAGAAAACACTCTCTGAAATCTTGGTGGAAGAAGGAAAGTCTGCTGCATGTTAAATTTTGGGGTGGCTTGTGGTTCTTACTATGGGGTTGCATACCAGCTTTGCAATGGCTTGAAGAGGCTAAGCTATTATGACAGTGTAACATCTGACTTCATTCTTCTGCCTGAAAGTCCTTGTGGATTTGAAAAGTTCACTCACATTACCCAGTTTGCTCCTTATGCATAGAAGTATGTCAGCTGAACTCTCCTGAACTGTGCTTTAACCAGCTGCACATGCAGAGAAATCAGCTGTCTTTTAACATAAGCTGATGAACAATTGACAGCTATAGCAGGTCATTATCAGATTTGTCTGGGTGGAAATCCTTTTTTACGTTAATACATTGTCACTGAAAGCTGTATGAAATCTTGAAGTGTATTTAGACATGTTTAGGCAGAGTCTATTGTTTAGCAGCAGGCTGGGAATTTCTACAGTAGAGCAGCAGATTCTTGAGAAGCAGTAGGTGTTTTGGCAGCAAAAAAAGTAATCAATTATATACTTTTTGTAGTCTGAATAAGATTTTGGTATTTTTACTGTAAATTTAATGTTTATTAATAGCTAAACACATTTATTTTCAATCCAATATTTGATAGAAAAAAGACTCACTGGGTTCTTACATTTGAAAAGTGTGAGTGTAGGAGAAACAATATGTACTAAAYCTGCAGAAACAATGATTAAATCAATTACTGCACTTTGGGTTTATTTAAAAATAATACAGTATTCTGGAATTCCTAATTCTAAAAGATAATAACCATTTTATAAAAAAAGGGGGCTTTAGGAATGGAAATGCAAAATCTAAGAAATTATGCAGGTATTGAAAAAAATACTGTGGAAAAAAAATGCAAGAGGGTTGATGGTGAGCAATAATTCTGTTTCACTACCAATGTAATATAATATTAATAATTTTTTTTTCAGAATCCACATGGATTCTTACTTTTAAAAATAGAACTAAAAGCAGGACATCATGCTTTTCTAAAGTTCATTCACATTTTGAAGTAATATTTGGCCTGTTCCTGGAGTTAAGCATGGGTTTTTTTGTTTCCTGAAAGGAAATGAAGACCTCACAAACTGTGAGTACTGTGTATAGAAGGAAAACTAGGTTCTTCAGGAAAGAGAAACTGGAATAAAGGTGGAAAAAAAATGGAACTGAAAGTTAAGGTGCTTTGGGAGTTAGAGGAAATTCTTCCTTATTGCATTATGAAATACATCTTTTAAAGCTGAGTGGATAAAATGCAATATAACCTTTAAGCAGCAACTTAATATATTCTCCTCAATTTGACAATGGCATGACAATTAACAGATGGAGGGAAGGCATTTACTGAGATTAGCAATATGTCATTGAGTCATACTGACTTTATAAACTGAGCTGATACATCAGGAACTGTTTTTAATTGAAGATAAAGTGTTGGTATGGTCATGGAAATAATAATCCTTTGGAAAACTGAGCTCAAAAATGCGGTTGCAAACTTTTTATGTGAGTTTAAGGAAGGATGGGACAAGCCTACGAATAGAGGTCTGTTGAAGGTTGTTAGACAAATAAATTCACATGAAACTCAAGAAATCCAGCTGAATTGTGAAAAGGTGTCKGATGGGAATGCATGGATACTGCCTTTAAAGCCGTTGGTTTCAGAGTGTGCACAGTGAAACAGAAGAAATCTGAAAATATTAGGTATTTTTTAATCTGGAAAGCTGATTAACTTTTAAGGGAAGCTCTGCCTGCACATTTCCTTTAMTTTTTTATTCCAAATATTTGTTCCTTAATTTCTGGCATTTTGATCAGTGGGCTGACTTGCTTGAGAATTTGCCAAGTTTTGTGTTCTGAGGTAGAATTAAACTGAAGTGCCAGTTTGGTCTAATTCTATAACACTAAACAAAAATTGTAATGACCAAGAGTGAATTTCCAAGTTTATTTTGTCAATTAAATACATGCACAGAAGGGTTCTTTTGATAATGTAAGTAGATTTGTGGGAAATAAATTAGCATTTGATGACTTTTGAGGGTCAGACACGTTTTTTCAAGAGGTAGCTTCAAGGACCTTTGACAGCAATACCAAAATGTTTGAAATACTTACCCTGCAAATGCATTAAAAGAGAAAGTGTGAAGAGCGTTTAGCGTTATGAAATTGGTGGAATTTAAATGGCATTGCAGTTCTGGTTAGCAGAGCATGAGAAAAAGTGTTTCTTTCTGGGCCATTGAGTTGATTTCAAGTTTGGAAAGTTAGTAGAGGGCTTTAGGATCAACTTGGATTAGGAATGGAGTCAGGCATCAAATATGCCTTTGTTTTTCAGAATTCTTTGATTATCTGATATTGCAAAATAAAATCTGTTACACTTTCCATCCCTGGAAGTGTTCAAGGCCAGGTTGAAGGAATTCCTGAGAAACCTGATCTGGTGAATGGCTTCCTTGTCCACTGCAGAGAGGTTCAAACTAGATGATCCTTAGGGCCCCTTTGAACACAAGCCAGTCTGTGAGTCTATGATGAAAATCGCTTCCTTCTCCAAGACTGTATCTCTGGCTTCCATGGTATTACTAGCTATTCCTGTAACATGCTTCAAAGTCTCTTGTTGAAATAATTTCTAACACAGGAAAAAATGTATTTTCTATCATAGTTTTGTTTAACGGTAACTTTTCCCCCATTTACTGTATCTTTTCTGTCCTCTGCCAGTTCTACTTGGGCAAAACCAAATACATCTATGCATTTTAAAAATAACACTTACTTGTTTTATCCTGACTATATAAAATGCATGTCTCATAATTTTTAAAAAAAGTAGTTTAGGACAAAAGGTTTGCATATTGAGAAGATCTGTATTGTCAGTCTGCTTCCTGTACAGACATGTGACCTGCTCATGTTAAGACAGGCATTCTGATTCCGTGCTAATTGGCCCATCGTTATTAGTGTATACTGCTTGCTTCTGACCTACTTTGGTTAGAATGCATGTGGATTTTTAGTGTGTGTGACATTTAAGGGTTATGGATTAAAAAAATCAAATTTTCCAAACCAAAAAATATCTCATACATTTTTAACAGTTAACAAAAGAGCTATTCTGCATTTTCCCTCTAGCAAGATGGTACAGTATTGAATTAAGTGTTGGTATTTCTATGGCCATGTAAGATTTAATGTTCTGGACAAAGATATTAATTGTCTTTTGAAATGGACAGATTGTTTTGCCTGAAACCTGCTTGCTAATTAATTGGATTTTTTGAAAAGCAAGTAATTTTCAAATGAGTTTTCAGTCTCAATTTTTTGATAGAGACTTTTTCATATTGTAGGCGTGAGGGTTTTCTCAAAAAGTACATTGTGTGATGTAACATATTCTATTGGACTAAGAAAGTAGACCCTAGATGGTATAGGAATTCTCATTATCTCTCATGCAAAAGGTGTCCAAACCTGGACTCAAAATAAAAAAAAMCGCAAGAGTCAAGGTGTTACAGCTCTTCATTACAACATGAGGAAACGGAATTTACTGATTTATACAGATGTACCGGTTTAAAATCAAAACCGGTGAGAGACTAAGTGAGAAATACAATTTAATAGGAAAACTATAAAATAAATATAATAGTAAAAGGAACAAACAAAAAGACCCTTGRCAGAGTCAGAATACAACCTGACACCCTGTTCGTTAGGGTGGGGGGTAGCAGTCCGAATGAAGCAGTCTTGTTGAAGCAGTGATCCTGTAGAAAGATCTGGCAGCTCCTGTCCTCTGGGAATCCARTCRGTGYCTGTGCTGTCCCAAACCGCAGATTATATCCAGGTGGGAATGCTTGGCTCCTCCCCACTGGGCAGAGCATCTCACAATGGGCTGATATCATTCTATGAGTCATACAATGGGTCCTTGATTGCCCATTAAGCAGAGATGGCTCCCGAGGGGAGTTACCTGTGAGTCATGGGGCAGGGCATTGATGGGCCATTAACAGCAGATAGTCCAGAGGGAGGGGGCAGGGAAAACACTGCCCCACCTGGTTCCAACAATTCGTGAAGGTGCTGATAGAATACACACTTTGGGCACATCTTACATTGCAACCTAGGACAACAGATCTGCATAAATACTCTTAGAAAAAAATAAAAACTGCTAGTAGGAAATTATGCATGAGGCAAATAACCTTCTTGGAGTCTCCTAAGCTTTTTCAGAAGTGCCACTTTTAAAACTTCAGCTGTTAGTGTTGAGGATCAAGAGGAAAATGGAGTCAGCAGAAGCATTTGCAAGTTATTTCATCTTTCTGCAAAAGGGAGAACTGAACATCAGAGCTGTGGCTAGGTAAACTTATCAAGAAAGCATTAGACTGTATAGCTAGTCTAATCTCATGCTGTGCTGCAGATGACACACAAACCTGTGAACAAATATCGTATATCTTTGGTAAGTTCTCAGGGATGCTGGAAAGCTCACTTATGTGCATTTTTATACACTTGTGTACACCACTGCAGTTCTTTTAGTCTACACTGGTATGGTATTAATTCAATGAATACAATAAAAGCTGGTACTGCTGCCCTATTCCATTCCCTCCTTTTGTCCACTGATTTTTATCTTAACCATAATAAAATGATTTCATGGTAATCATTTTCATAAAATATGGATGCCTGTGAGCATATCTTAATTTTGTTAAAAATTATCTCTAAAATGAGGTTATTTATTTCAGGGACATTTTTCCTCCCTGTTTTTCAAAAAAGCTTGAAGTGAAAAATAAAATATTTCTAAGAACAGAATACAAGATTTTAAATAACAAATGCTGCATATATGCACCTAATGTTTACCCACAGGTTTCTGGGCAAAACCATCTACAAGATAATGGTAGTGTGGAAGGAACCATTTCTGATCAAGCATGGATAGACTTTGTGATAGGGCCCCTCCCCCCTAAAACAATTAAAAAGCCCGAATAACCTGTTCACTGCAGTTCACTGGAAAGCAGCTACAAAAAAAAA
>CADDXX010000055.1:2531164-2552884 GCA_902810485.1 Alauda arvensis | reverse complement strand
AAAAAAAAAAAGAAAAAAAAAAAGAAAAAAGAAAACCAACAAACAAACAAATTAAATAATAAAGCATTTGCTACAGTTCACTGAGAAGTAGCTATGTTGGCAAAAATACTGGGCATACTCTGAGACTTCAACATCAAGTGAATGAAAGATTCTTAAAAGTTGCTTACTTAATTAAAGGCCTTGAAAATTTATTGCACTGATGAAGCAGAAAGTTTTTATTGTTCCAAAACCTAACATTTTCACTTTTTAAAAAATATATTTTAAAATATTCCCTGTTACTATGAAGCACTCTAGTCAAATGCTTATTCAATATGAACAAGTTGATTGTAGGTACATTTTTTAATAGATGGACTTTTTGGTGGTCTGTAACTGTGGTCCATCAAAATTGCTTTTTGCCATGGAAATATAGAGACAGACTGTTACTGAAGCCAGGTATCATCTAATTGAGTATTACGGGGATGTCAGAAGAAGGACTCTTTTTTCCTCCTCACTCCTAGAACACAGAGTGATGGCAGGGCTGGACAGAAGCCACTTTTGCAGTCTCTTCATCCTGAAGTCTTTCTTTTCCAAGATCTGTGTTGATTTCTAGATTGAGCTGCATGAACTAATTACTGTCTTTATAATCCCCAGTCACAAYTTTAACACATTTTCTTGGTTGTGAAGTTATTTGAACCACCGTGGTCAGGGTGAAAAACATTATTTATGACGAAGTTATATTTAGTTTTAAAATCCTTGTGTTATTTTGTGCTTTCAACTGTAGTCATTCAATGAGAGAAGATTTTGGAGCTTTTTGTAGTTAGCAGCTACAAGCAGTGGGATGCTGGGATTATATGAAGCAACTAAAGTAAATTGCCTTAAAATGTCATTAATTTGTGTAGGTTTTGATTGTGTGTCTCCGTCAGTGTTTCTTGGTTTCCATAAAACAGTGTTAGAAAAATGTATTGTACAGGAAACTTCAGCACTGGGGAGATGATGCCATGCTGCATTAAAGAGGAGAAATACAGCATTTTCTAGTAACCATTGTTATTATTTTCATCTGAATAATGGTCTTGGAGATTAATTCTGATATAGCTTCAGAGTAGTGAAATATTCCAGGCAGCTTTTGGGTAAGAGCATTCAGCAAGGTAATTTACAGCCCCATTTGGTATCTATCTTCACCTCTTAAGTCTCTTGTTTGCTTGGAAGTATTGCCACATACTGGCCTGTAAATAGCATTTTCTGTTCAATTTATAGCCAGTCAGTACCCAGCTGTGAAATAAACAAAGTCTAATTTCACAATTATATTAAAGCCGTGGAGTCAAGGCATGATTTCACAATCATTAATACTATATCTCTGCACTGCTGGATTGCTCACAGAAGAATTGTCATGTTGGATACAAGATAGCCATTCTGTCACATTAACTAGAATACATGCAGCTAATACTGAGTTTATGCCAGCCTTGTGTTTTTATGCTGTCTTAGATTCCGAGAGAATGGGCTGTGCAACCACTAATGCAAAATTAACGTATTGATTTTCTATTAAGCACATTTTAAGGGCTGAAGGTAATCGAGCTCTTTGTATTATCTGACCGTAGCATTTTGCCTCTACACCAAGAGCCCTGTGGCTCAGTGATGCTCTGAATGGTAGTGTCTAGAGGTGTAGCTGACTAATAGTGGCAATTTGTTATCCAAGAGCTCAGGATCCTTTGGGTATTCACTCTTCTACTTGTTTTTTATGGGTGTTTTGTACTCTCTATAAAGTTTGAGAGTTACTGAAGTTTGTGCTGAATTCTTCAATCACAGTCCAGTTGCAGCACTCTCAAACTGGTGGTGATAAACAAACAGGAGGCCAGTAAGTCTTCAGATCCCAAGACTTGCCTGTTCAAAAGCCTTGTCTCTTGTGAACTTCACTGGCCTCCTACCAAATTATCTAGATCATCTTTCTGGCCTACTCTCATTGCTTATCAGTCAATATCTATTGAAATTACTTTTGCATCCAGATCTAGGTCTTTTAAGAGTGAAGAACAGTGGCCACGTGAAAGGTGTGATTGCCAACTTTCAGGGATTTTGTTTGGATCAGCTCGCTGTGAGAATTATTTGGAGAGATTGAGTGGTCATGAATGGAATGAAATTGTATTCCTTGTCAATTCTTCAGCTAAAGGATGGTTATTATTCATTGCCAAACGTGATTCTTTGTTATGATGTGAACTCCCTAAACAGATAAGGCCTCTAGTATGTAACAGAATAAACTATAATCACCKGTCACAGAGATGCATTTTACTACTAAAAATGTTACAAATAGATGTATAGATTTGAGACCGTTTAGAAAGGTGGGCAGTCTGAAATTAATAACTTCCTCCTTGATGCCAACTAATCTATTCCCACCACTAATGAATGAGATACCAACAGAGACAAGTGAAAAAAAAAAATTTAGTAACAAAGTGTCAACAGGCAAGAATAAAAAAGTTAACAGTAAATAGCGGCTAGATAGCTACAAACTCACCATCTGTCATACCAACAGAGAGACCCGAAATGCAGGGAATGCCCTTCCTGAGACGGTGCCCAGCAGGGACAGCCTCGGGTGTRTAGGACAGAGGGAGAAGATGGCTCATCCAGGGCTGGCACCCTCCCTGCAGAGGCCCGGCAGGACGAGCCCAGGGGCACTCGGTGCTTTCTGTCCCGGGMCGGGCGCTGCCGCTGAGCCACCGCCGCCTCGGCCGGAGCGGGGCCGCTGCGCTGCTGCTGCCCACGGCCTCCTCTGTGGACAGGCATCTGTGGAATCTTCCCCAGGGATGGGCAGCCCAAAACCCCTACTACAGCCTCTYCGAGATGAGGAAAAAGAAAAAAAAAATGGAAAGAGAACCCAAAAAGGAGAAAATCTCTGCTTAACCAAAGACCAAAGAGCCAGGGAAGCACATACCATGTGGCAAAAGCCAGGAAAGCACCTTCGACAGCACACTCCCCTCCTCCAACAAGTTATCTTTTGTAGGGTCTTAAAGATACAGTGAGAATTTTTGGGCACAGGTAGATATGGAATAAAATAACATTAAGGATTACCCCAGGACAATAGGACTGCAGGCAGATTTCCCTATTCTGAACCCTGTTACAAACTAAACAAACCTTCCTTCTAGTATCTCTTCACATCTGGTATATCCAGATGATAAACCTTCAGATCAACTCCCCCCAGTTTCCAAATGTCTGTCCTGTACTGGGGCAGTGCAGGAATGGATGCAGTCTCAATGAAGCTTTACAAGTGCTGAACAGAGGAGAATCACTGCACTGTAGCTGATGGCTGTGTTTCTGCTAGTGGAGGTAAATGTTCTCTTCTTCTTACAGTGGAATATGTTTTAAGACAAGAATCTCTTGTCATTCATGTATTAATCTTGACGGGTGTATTTCAGAAAGGAAAGTTTTAGTTCCCAGAAGAAAAAAGGAATGGAAAGTCTTTCTGGATCGTCAGTATTTTGGATCTTCATTCACTGTTGTACCAAGGATAGCCATTGTTAAATGGCTTGTAGCAGCTTTTGACCTCCCATGTATTTATTTTCACATTTCAGTGTTTTTCACAAACAGGAAATATGAACAACAACTGGAGAAACATTTTAGTTCAAATACATTTTGAATATGTATCAAAGTTGGCCCTTTCTCTTGTGGAGTCAGGCTTTGTTACTACAAGCTAGAATTTCATATTTCTGTAGGCTTCAGCTTTAGGAGGATATTGTATAGAAGGATTTAGAGGATATTACCAATGCCACAAAATCACAAGTACGATGTTTATCATTTTGAGAAGTAGATAGCCAACTGACAAATCACCTATTAGATCTATGTGTTTTTCTGTGTTAGGTAGCCCCTAATCCCACAGAGCCATTGCCTGACCACAGAGTCCTACCTAGTTTATGGTTGTAAACCAGTCAACCTGTTTATCTCCAAAATAAACAAAACAGTCCAAATAGCATTACTTCTCTTTCACAAAAGTGTTTTAATCCTTTAAAAATAATGCTCCCAAGTATGTTAGACTGTTGTTCTCATTAAAGAAACTGGATTACAATTTGGGCAATTCAGTCTTCTGTGCAGGGTGTTGGAATTACTTTCTTCAACAGATACAAATCATTTCTCATGCCTGGAATCCAGTGACATCTCCCTTTAGTGTGTGYTCAGCTGTTAATTCTGTCACACCAGTAAGAAAGCACAGATACTTTTAATATGCTCTTTTATAAAGACTGCTGTCACCCTGATCCTGACTAGGATCGTCAGGCTGTCTTTCTGGTTTATCAATTCAGCTGTCACCCGTTCATTCTTCCAGTTCATTTTTCTGCTGCTCAGTGACCAGCTTTACACCTTGAATGCAGCTGGACGCTGGCTTGGTACTAACATCTACCTCCAGGGAGGTTGTAGAAAGGTAGGGAACTAGCAGCAGGACAAGAGGAAATGGTCTCCAGCTGCTCCAAGGCGGGGTTCATGTTGGACATCAGGAAGAAATTCTTCCTGGAAGAGGTTGTTAAAGATTGGAATGGACTGCACAGGAAGGTGGTAGAGGAAGTGTTCAAGAAATGACTGGGTGGGGCGTTAAGTTGGTTTAGTTGGCATGGTGATGTTTGGTGAATGGTTGGGTGGGTAGGCTCAATGATCTTGGGGGATCTTTTCTCTTTTCCAACCTTAATGATATGTGATTCTAAGAAAATAGTATTTGCAAACGGACCTGTAACATCTTACTATTCCAGTTTTCCCTTTGAAGAACTCATATGTTTTATCAAAAAGATAAAAAAGACATTAAGTTTAGTTTAAATATTAATTTTGTGTCTATCTTTGTGAAAAAATTACACCACATGCACTTTTTATTACTTGCTCTGCCATTTTAGTTTTGCATCATGCAATGCTGTCTTGAAAGAGAAAAATGTAATTATTGGGAGCTAAACAGGTTCATTTTGAGGGAGAATCGTAAAAAGTACCTTGGTTTTGATAATTATTGAAACAATTGCAGCCGGCCTGAGTACCTGATTGTGCTCCTGCCATCTGTAAAATAATCTGAACCTAGTACTATATTCCTTCATATTACTTACTTTTAAAGTAAGTCTTGTAAAACAACCTGGATGAACTGTAATTCAATAACACACAGACTTGAAGAAAATAAAAAGGGATTTGATACCCTCTTTTGAGTTGCTTATGTTAGCCAAAAATAGTTTTTCTCTTTCCTTAGAGAATATTACTTACACATTTATGTTCATAGTCTGTCTTTGGAGGAAACTGTGTGTGAGAGATCCCATTTCATCTTTGGTGTATGTGAAAACACACACAACTTGTATTTCTGTTYTTAGCACTTCGTCCAGTTTTCAGTAAGCAGTGAGAATTCACACCACTCCACTGCATCAAGCTTTAAATAACTTGTCAGCAAAAGCAGTAAAGCAAAATCACTGAAATTCCATTGTCTGAAATCCAAAATAGCTAATTTTGTGTCATTAGAATGTATGTAACCTTCAGTGACAAATGAGAAAGTTGTTGCTTGATTGCTTCATAGTAAGCAGTTGTTTCCACATTCTTATTAATTTTGTGGAGTCATAATGAGAGAAGACCTCATATCTATTTGTAATTCTTGTAAAAAGGCAAAGCTTTTTGTCTAATTTGAGAAACTTGAATTTTAATGACCTCTTTCAGTTTTGTACTGTGGTCTGTTGCCTGAGAAATGTTGGTGTTTACTTGGTCAGGCGAGTGATGCAATGTAATTTTGTTTGCACTCTTGACATCAGTGTGTCCTTGATACAAACAGGTAGCTCTGGTTCAAGGCTTTGCTGGGTTGCTCATGGCAAGGAAGTGATACCACCACGTATTTGTAGATTGAGAGCATTGTTGCAAAAGCTGTAGATACATTACAGCCCTTAGAATACWGTAAAAATAGTAATCAGGTGACTTCCTCATAAAAATAAGTAAATTCTTAAAAAGGATAAAATATGCATTACTTTACAAACAACCTAATTCCCTAAGAGTCCTGTCTTTGATCCTGATGGGGACTAGACTGCTACTTAATATCCCTCATTTCTGCATGACTTCCCTGTCTTTCAGCAGCTGAGATTTGTGCACAAGCCCCCAGTTGCTAGATGTTGGAATGAATTGCCCACTGGAGATCAAAATCATACTTCCTGACAGTCACTAGCATCCCTTTAGCACAGAAGAAAAAAGCCCCAAACATTTTATCTTTGCTGATCTGCCTAACAAAATCCAAATTTGTGATACTCCAAGTGACCCATTTCAAACAAAAGTAACTAATTATCAAATTATCTAATCCCAACATTTTGTTAATATTTAAGCAGATTTTTGAAAGGGTGTTTTCACATCAGTTGCATTGATTTCATGTGGATCTGAGCTTCCTTAGATCTTTCCTCTCACTGCTGGCATCTTTTGTCCAGCCGCTTTTCTTGTGCCTCAGTAGAAACAAATGATACTTTCAGGTATTCAAGTGATGAAGAAAGAATGGCTCTTTGTGGTAAAAACAATACAGCATTGCAGTTTCTTTCTGAACCAGGTAGGCTCAGAAGGTAATAATTCAAAAAGATGCCAGCTTCCTCCATTCTTAAATGGAGGTATAAATCCTTCTTAAAATGTTAGTCATCTGCATGACTTCACCACATAATATTTCTTTCAGATCTATAACTCTCGATGCAGATGATAACAACCCAGGTTTCTTCTCTGGACAGTGGAGGCTTTATCTGGCTTTTGGATGGGAAGAAAGGGATGGCATCCTGAGTGGTTTGGATGACAATTTGAGCTTCCTTTAAATCCAGCTTCACACCCAACATTAGATGTGTAACTGATTAGAACATAAAGTATTTGTTACTCCAGGTTAATTATATCAGCTGCAAGCAAGCTGTCTGAGAAGCTCTTTAAAACACTGTGCATGATGTTGAGCTGCTCTTCTTGCTAACAGGGGGTTTTGATCATTGTATATCTTGATGCAAAGAGTTCTCAGTCTGCCTTTGATGCTGTAGGCTAAGCTTTGCTATTCCAAGACACCCAAGGTGCATTGTTTGCTATTTAAGATCGTAATCTTAAATCGGTGGATGACAACATTAGGCTAATGTTGCACTTAATGTTTGCACTCAGTTCTGTTAGTTTCCTAGAATTTGATTATTTTCTGATCTCTGTAATGAAAATAGTTCACAACTATACCTACGTGACATCTTTTTGATATGTAATTTTTAAAATCTAATGGGGCATTAAATCAAAATGGCATAATCTGTGATCAAATCTGGTGAACATGTGAGGTCAGAAAAGCTTGAAAGTTGCCAGGATGCCTAGGCTTTCTGTTTCTTCAGCAGAGGTTATCTGTGAATACAATAAAAAAAAAACTGAGTTCCTTATCATTTGATGTGAATGTAAGACTGTTGTGTCAGTTTTGATATGAGCTATCTTTAGAATGGAAATGGTCTTCAGGGCTTTGAAGATTTATACGTGCTAGCCCCAGTGGAAATAAAAGAAACACAGAGTCACAACTGCCTAGTTTTACTTTCAGGGCTCGTGAACTTAATTTTTAAAATACCATAAATTCTGTGACAAAATGTGAAAGGTAAGAAGTTGTTTTCTTCTGTGGAATAAAACCAGTTATCATAGTGTAATTCTGACTAAAGAAGAAAGTTATATTTTGATACTTACAGACAGTATAAATGATGTGCAACAATTAGGGTGTACGTGATTTCCCTTGAACTCTTTTTTCCAAATTTGATGCAGTGAGAAAGAGTGTTTTTTAAAGTTTTAGTAAGATTGCTTCTTCAGAGAGCTTTCTGCAGTATTTGGAATACAGTACAATTTGCAAAATTTGGTGAGAGATTAAACAGAAAAATAACAATTATTGGGACCTGTATTCCTCAGATTAATCTGGGACATTCTTAGTAATTATGGCAGCCTTTCAGCCTTAAAAATTGAATGAACCAATTTTTAAACATGTTTTGTTGGATATACTGTTTTTGGAAATTATGCTTGTTTTTCTATTGAATCCTGAACATTCATGTGAATGGATCATTAGTGTGACTGGTTGCTCTTAGTGACTGAATCCATGTGGAGTCTACTGAGTAATCAATCAGGAGCTTGTGCAGTGTGTATAGTTATCTTCAAAGAAGGAAAGGGCATGTGAAGGTAAATGCAAAATACAGAACTGACATAAAGCAAGTCAGTCTTTCAATAGCTCTTCTAGGAGCCACTTTATGTATGTGCAACATACAGGGAGAATCGATATAAAAGATGTGCTTTTAAGTGATAGGTGTACACTCATACACATCTACCACTCATTTCTCCACAAAACCRCGTTTGTTCACTGTGATGTTTTTCTAAAAGTGTATTTAACATAATCTGYACCAAAGTGTCAACCCTCACCTCTAGATTTCTGGTTTTGAGGTTTTCCATGCAAAAGTATCATTAAAAGGCCAACCAATATAATGATGGTACTTAAAGGTATGTAAATCCCTAGGAATACTTTTGCTTGGATACAGCTATTGGAAAAAAGGCTTTTCTATCTCTATTTTCTTTATCAAGATGGTATTTATTCTGACACGATGTACTGAGGTGAAAACTGTAGTTTTGGTGGTTTATTCCCAGATAATTCTCTTAGTTTTAAAAGCATTTTTCCCACCTACTGTGTAAAAAGGGACCAATCTACCTCTAATAGTCTGTGATCTTCCCAGCCTATGTGGCCTTTCTGGAAGTTGTGTCCCATTTCCTGTCTATAGTTTTAAATCAATTCATTCAGCCAGTAATGCATATTTTTATGAGGATGGAGAGGAACAGGAGTAATGAGAATGGTAGTGACTGATAATTCTTATTACAGTTTGGGAGTATGTCAAGTCTTCTGTAGGTCTCCAAATGCCTGCAGAATCTGTTGCCTTATTACCAGACTGGGCAATAAATTAATTCTTGCTGTTTTCCATGCAAACATGTTTAAATTATACTGAATCTGCTGGAGTGAGATTTAAGATTTATCCATATGCATCTCCATAAATTCCATTGGTTAGATCTCAGGAATCAATACAGACCTTGGGTTAAGATGCTTACATTAAGATTGCAAAGCGAGGGAAAGATATTTTTAGGATGGTGTGGATCTTGAGCTCCCTGAATCCACAAGGACTTTGAATTTCTTAAGTTTATATGAAAACGAAATGCAGTTTTGAAAGGTAGAATGCAATACATTTATGAACTAGATGTTAATGTGTTGGTCAGGAAAAAAGTGGATTAGTATTTTACATTTTATAACAGTTACACATGAAACTTGAAATGCATGTAATTCAGTCATGAAACGTGATTTTTTTTCTTTACAAAAATAATAATTTGGTATTGCAAATGGAGATAAACTTGGAAAAAGAATGAAGTTTGGAGATCACATTTTTGATGATGTGCAAGAAATTTAATCAAAAGTATATTAGTCTTTATTTAACTCCCTGTGTTTTGCTGAATCCCTGAGCTGAATTACATCCATCTACAGCTGTAAGAATAAGAAGAAATTTTAATTACTGTCTCTTAAATGCAGAGAGTTAAGAAACAGCTGGGCTTCTAAGAGACACTGGTCTGTTTTAATGCAYATGCTCTTCTTGAAATTGGTCTTCSTGACCAAGCAGCTCAAACTTTTTGATAAATTCTGTGAGATACAGATAGGAAATGAGCTGTAAGTTGTAAGTGCCTAGGTGAAAGCAGTTCTCCAGCGTCCAAGCAAGATAAAAGGAAGTCTGAATTAATGTAGCACAAAAATGGATAGGTCCAGAGGGAAGTGTAGGCTAGTAAGAATCAACTGGGGCCTGTTTGGGAATGAATCTTAATTTTTCCATAAACTGATTAGCTTTGTTATCCATATAATTCTGTTATATCTGAGACTTTAAGGATATCTAACAGGAATAAATTGGAGAATGGATAGCAAATGTGAAAATAATCTTCTCTCAAATCTAATGGAGACGTGCCTCAAGACAGTATTAAATATATAATATTGGAATATGAAGACTAGGATGKATGTTATTTTCTAAGTTACTGTTTAACAGCTTTGAATATACTTCATTTTTTTACATGTGCTCAGTCACAGAACATTATCATTATCCATAGACATTTAGCTTGTAAATATATAATTCAGCATATTCCTCTGTTTGCTTCAAAATACTTGGCGTTTATTTTTGAACATCGTTGAAGTAGTTATAAATTTGCAATTGAGAACAGTAGTATCCGTTTTTGTATTCAAGTTAGCATTAAACCAGAATTTTAGCTTTTRTTTGTAATTTCTAGTGCATTACTCTGTCCTTACACATGGGGTTGGGGACTTACATGTGTGGAATAGCTGTGTAGTATATAAGGTTGCAAAACTGTCATTAGTAACAAGGCTTCTTGCATTAGTACATTAAAATAGGAATATCTAGAGCACTATATTAAAAAAACCCAACAAACCACTACAAACAAATAAACATCCCCACTGTAGAACCAACCAGCCAACCAACCCCCTAAAAGCAAAACCCAATCCTTTGGTTATAACCAGAAATTTGCATCTGCTTTCTGAAGTATTTTAAGGATACAATTTTTGCATTGTTTCCACATAAACATTGTGCAGCAAGAAGGTATTGGTGTTTAAAATAGTTAGCCAAGATAACGGGAAATTGGAGACTCTTACGTGTCTTGTGTACTTGTATCTTTTTCACTTTATGCTGATGATCATGTTCAGCTAAAACTTTTCCTAACTTTTTGGTGGTGGATGTAAGCTAACTATATATTAAAAGACTGTGGCTATTTTGTAGAATTAGCCACACATTCAGAATGGCTATTTTGTTTAGGATAAAATATTAATATTGACTGGCAATACAAAAGTTTTATCTTCATTTTCCTCTCATTTCTCTTTCCTCTTCCCTGCCCCACTTCCCCCCCCCAAAGAAAATTTGGTTTTAGAGACTGATGGAGGTGTTATGTTTTTTTTAAATAATAGCAGACAGTAAGTGAGAAGATACTTAAGGGGAGAAAACAACCCCAATCAGTTAAACTTATTAGAATTTAACAGTTCTCAGGAGGCTGTAAGTTGTAAATTGATACAACCCTGGGGTGAAAGAGAAGAGGTGGAATGAAATCAGATTTCATCTAGATGTATGAAGGCAAAATGGCACTAAAATCTAATTTTTACACTTAAAATACATTCATTAGTGATACATAGCCAAACATGTTAAACCACACATTTCAGGAAGCTTATTACTATATTCTTTGCAGTGAATTCAGAGTAATATAAAKATTTTTCTTGTTGATACCTGCAATTCCACACAGACCTTTCTGTAGTAAATGCAATGCTTTATCATGTTTTACAGTAGATGAACACATTGAGCTTAACAGCAACTTTATTTAGCTAATGTGCTGCACATACTCTTCAGCTGTGCTTGTTGAGCATATTGCTCCAGTGCAGTCCCTGCCACCCTTCATGGATATTGTATCAGACAAAAAGCCTGTCTCTGCATTTTCAAAGCAGCCCAAAGAATGAATGTTTGGTACTTTAGACATTTCTTTGTCTTCATAARAATAGCATGTTCAGCTGTGTTTCTCTGATGCTATGAAACTGTCACACTCAAGGCTAAAACTCTTAAAAAGTAGGAGCTAGGAATTAACACTGGCGCAGCAACAAAATTTGGGATGTAATTAGAAAAACTATTGGAGTGACAGAGTGTGACAATGGGAATAAATTCAGTTTAGTTTTCGGGTTGCTGAATTTACTTTGCCTTCACATGAAGGTGATAAAAGGAAGAGAAAATGAGATGCCAAAAATGAGGGAGAGAGTAGTGTGAAGGAGAGGGATAGGAAAATATTTAGAATAAGGAAAGAGGAGAAAAGAATGATATATTTGATAAAAAGAAGAAAGAAGTTAGACATCCAGCAAATTGCTGTTTTCTTATTTATGTCTGGGAAACACATACTAGATCAGAGACAACATCTAAAAACTTGTATGTGSAGATAAAAGAAGTCAGCTTAGCTGTACTTTTCATAAATAGGTTGAGGCTTTGTCTGCACACAGTGACATTTAATTAAGTAAGTAAGCTGAAAGCGATTTTTTTTCATCCGGTGTTTTAGTTACAGTTGAAATATTATTGGGGTTTGTAATTTTGTATGCTTATCTGAGTAAAATTCCAGTAAGTATATTAGGAATTTGCCTGCTCTGGGGGGTTTAGCAATATTCTATCTTTACAGTCATTTTTAAGACAATTTTACTGAGTAATTGAAGAACTGGATGGTAACGTAGTCCTGTGGCACACAGTTTTAATTGCACTTGTTTATAGTGACAGAGAATAAAGCAAGTAAGTGAATAATGRATATCTCAGCTAAAAGTGGGGCCATCAGCCACCTTAGAAGTAGGGTTTTTTGTAGGGATCTAGTTATAATACAATGTTTTTGTAATTTATTTAGGAACTCCTGACCACATAATATGGATAATTTGTTACCTTCCTTAATGGACTCATGCTAGTGAGAAATGTAACTTAGTTAAGTAACATTTTTAACTGGTGCCATAATTCTGCATGGGTTTTTTTGTGACACTCTTTGAAGTGTTGTAGTAGATGTACCAGGTTTTTACACATACAAATCAATGTGTTTTAGCAGACAATTAAGTGCAGATAAACAACTCATTTCATACAAGATTGTTACTCTTCTCTCCCATTGACACTCCTATTCCCACCCCAGATCAGAAACAGCCTAGCATGGCATGCTGTCTTTTAGATCTCCACAGGCATTTACCTGCCACAATCCAACATGAATTTTGTCCTAGTTATCAGAGTATGATTATTAAATAATAATGGGAARAGAGATCTCATCCTGTTCATAAAACATAGTGGGTTTTTTAATTAAGTGTAAAAAGACTCTGAATTAAAAGATGTGCACTTTTTCATTTTCATACTCTATATTCTAACTAACAGTAACTAATGTAGTTAAAAAATATGAAAGAAAGCAGGGAGAGAGAGGGTGAGAGACAGAATTGATCATGCTTGCTGATCTAAAGTAGTACCAGAAGATGCCCGTCTTGAATGAGACACAGAGATCGGAGAAATGAGATCTGATGGTCAGAGGTCTTTCTCTGCCCCTCTCTGGAGGCATTACAAAACTGTCATATCAAAATCCAGCAGACTCCCCTCCCAGAAATCAYTCAAGAAATGATTATAGCTATTAATTGTGACTGATAAACTTCTACAATACATGATATCTTCCTTTCATTGAACCTCCTCTTTGCAGTTCTGATTCCTTCCATTCAGTCACTAAAATCCTTGTAAGAAGGCAAATGCCAAGCAAATGTCCCAGCTGGAATGGTAGATCCCTTTGCTATTAGTGTATCTTTCTTCTTTTTTTTACYCGCGTTCTTTTCTGAAAAAAACCCTTGTTTGCTTTCTTTTTTGTTTCTTAGCTGTTAGAAAGCCTTTAAAAATGCTTTTACTTTTCTGTCATGTCATTATGCTCTTTGGAGGGAGGATCAGCTGGAGTCATGGCAAAGAAAACTGCTGTCCTGGTAGTTTTATTTTGTATTCACCATACGATTCACAGTATTGCATTGTTCCTTCCCAGAGGGGGAAGGTTGGTCTCTCATGCAAATCACTGGTCCTTTTCTAGGCTTTTGTAGCCGTCCTGAAATTGTTGGATGGGATCCTTCTTTCTGCAGAGCGAGAAGGAGGAATTGCACCAGACAGGCTGGCCCCAGTTATTTTATCTCTTTCCTGTGTCTCTTACAGCTCCTTTTGAGGAGCAGGCACCAGGCAGTACCTATACTGTGTTCCCAGGGCTTCTGCTGCTCTTGTGCATTGGTGCGCCAAATTCAGTGACATTATTTGGCATGACTTGAGACTTGCATTGCTTTGAGTACACAGAATCTGGCCCATAGCCTTGTCTGTATGCAAAAGTGTCCTTGCTCATTTAAGCTGAGTGGATAGACAAGTGTTTTTCTATTGACCCAAGAGGTACATGAAGTTGGTACCAGTTAAAGAAATGTGGTGTGTGTACGTTATTCCCCTGATAATATTTTATTAGTGAGTAGCTGAATCCAGAGATTCAGCTTTCACAGAGCCTCGTTAGTGTCTGTGGAAGTGCAGCTTTTATCCTCAGGAATGCCTTCAAGCCTTGAAAAGTCTAAGAAAAACAAAGAGGATGTGCAGAAATAGAAATTTACTTTCAAATAAATAAAGTCACAAAATGCAGTAGAAGGAACAAGGCTAGGAACTGTGTGGATAGATCTGCACTGTGATTGAAGGTAGCAGGCTCCACACAAGTTAAGCAGGACAAAAATTTTAATTTAACCCCCATCTCCACAGACATCAGCACATGCATGCAGAGGATTATTACCACCATCTGTTTTATCTAAGGTAGTTTTCATTAGTTGTGTTATTTTGTGGTTTTTTTAAGTGCTGAAGCACTGCTTTGAAGCTGTTGTGTTAATTGTTAACTTGGGCTGAATCTGCACGGATGCCTGTAGCAGTGTCAGCATGCTAAAATTGGAACTGTTAGATTAATGAATGGAAGTATCAACTCCATAGTGCATGTGCAGTACATTAATAGCTGTGTCTGTTCAATCAAATGCACTACTGACTTTGCCACTGTGAAATGATATGTACCAGATCTTAGCTGGACTGCTGAGAAGGATGAATGTAATCTTTCATTTTTGTCTGACTTAAAAATAAGGTAACTAAATTCTTTACATAGATTATTTTATTGCTGTTCATCACAAGAGGAGAATAGATATACTAGTAGATTTGAATTCTTCACTTAAATGAAGTATACATGTACAAGGAATCTTGTAATGAATAGAAGGAAAGTAACTGTTATCTTTCATATAGCTTAATCTCATATTCTGGTTTAACTGGAGTTAATGTTGAAAAGAACATGGAGAGGAGAGGAGAGGAGAGGAGAGGAGAGGAGAGGAGAGGAGAGGAGAGGAGAGGAGAGGAGAGGAGGAAAAGAGAAAAGAGAAAAGAGAAAAGAGAAAAGAGAAAAGAGAAAAGAGAAAAGAGAAAAGCTTTTTTTTTTTTTAATTTGTTTTTTTTCTTTCTTCTTTACAGAACCTGAAGAAGGTGTTTGTAGAATTTAGCCATCAGGAGCTATTTGAGTTCTACAACAAGGTCTGTAGATTGTACAATACTATAGTTTCTTTGTAAACACCTTATGCTGCTCAGCAGGAAGTGTTGCCTATATGAATTAAATTTAATAAAACTGGAAAAAAAGGGGATCCAACTTAAGGTGGTTGGATTTCTTTGATCACATAAACCATTTTCATGAAAAGCCTGTGCATTCACCTCTGGAGTACGGTTTGGGTCACTGTAAGCATACCTGGCAGATAGGATCAAGAGGAGCATCTGATGATTGACAGTGGGGATCTCTCTGGAAACAGCATCTTCGTGTTAYATCTTCAGTCAAGATGCTAGGCTCATAATCCAGTCAAAATGAACTCTTTTTTTTTTCCTTGTTATTATGCATTAGAAATTCACAGGAAAACATCTGTGCATGCTAAAGAGGTAGTATTTAGAAAACTGTTTCTTTAAAATTTGAATATTTAAACTGCAGCAATGAATTCTAATAGCTTCTTGTAAAAACAAATATTCATGAGTACAGGATTTTTATGTTGGTATGCAAATAGTTGAAGATATTTGGTATGCATAGTTGAAGATATTGGATATTTCTGTTTGCATGTTTCTAAACAACATTTTATGAGTGGAAGTTTTTTTCTCTCTTTTTTTTCCTTTAAATAGCTGGAAACTATTCAAGCACAGCTGGATTCCCTTACRTGATGTTTTTGAAGACTTATTTCTCCATCACGCTCCTGCCACCTCATTATTTTGAATTGAAGATAGATTGCCAAGCTGCGTTTCCTGAAGGATTCAGCGGGTTGCTTCTTGTAAAATTTTATGGCTTATCTGCTTTTTAGACAGTACCATTAGCCAAGAGTCTTTGTCAAGGGTCTGAAGATTCTAATGGACTTTCTCTCATTTGCACAGCAGTTGTGAAAAATGCCTTCTTCACTTGCAGTGGGGATACACCCTGGCCACCCCCTCTCCCTCCCAAAAGAATGCCACCCTGCTTCAAAAACATTTTTTTCATCCTATTTTCCATGTTACTTGATTCTGGTAGAAATTTGCATGCTAGTGACAGACCAGGAAAAACCCTCTTTTTTGTAGACATAAATGTAGAAGTTGTAAGAAAATACACAGGTAATAGAATCTCTATCCTTTTTCAATATTATTCACACAATTGATAATGCTTCTTGCAGATTTGCCAAAATAAATTCAGAATTTTAAATTTTTTTTTTGGCCTAGTCAAACTTCATTTTGTTACCTTTCTTCTATTTTAGTTTAGTGGGGTTTTTTCTTTGAAATCATCAACAATGTCTCTGATTTAAGTGTTTACTCTTGGCACTGAAAATAAACACGGTTTCTTAGCACTGCATGCCCACTAAGGAATCTAAGAAGTATGGTMTATAACTGAGGGGAAACCTCAGAGAATAAAAGAAAAAATACTGAAATTATCTGGCAGATTTCTGAAAGCTATGTTGATCCTTCCTCATGCTGGTTTTACCACCAGTGTTTTTACACTGAACAGGGAAAATTGAAATATAGTGATTAAAACACCAAGTTAGTCATACTTTCACCCACTGGTTCCACATGATTCATGAGCAGCAGGAGAAAGGTAGAAGTKATCTTAGTTCTTGTTTGTTGCTGTTTGTTGACAGGCACAGCTTCATTGCTGCGCAGTGTATGACTCTGGGCTTACAGAGGCTGAGAGGAAATTTGCCTGTTCAGAGATTTAAGAATTTTTTCTTCCTGATGCCTACATCAAGGATGGTTAATACCCAACTGGACTGTTCCCTTCTGTAGCTTGTTTGCTCATCACTGTAGATATAAGTATCACCAAAATGTATGCTTTAAATAACCAGATCTTCTGAATAGTTTAGGTCCTCCTAACTAAAGTGGCCAGTTTTCCCAGTTTGTTGCTTTTGGAGGATCATTTTGTGCTCTTTTGTCACTTTGCTGTTAGGGATTGTGCTGTTAACTCCAGAATACTGTGAGGTTTGCACAAGTTGTCCAAGCTGAAAATGAATACATTCCAATGATGAAGCCATTAACAGCCTACGTGTGAGTGAAGGGCGCTGAAAAGAAAACACACACCACAGTTCTTAGCTGTTAAAGGAAAAGCCAAATGATACTCTGCCGCTCTGGTACAGTAACACTGTTACCCTGGAAGAAAAAATGAGTCACCATTGCAGGGTAGAATATCCTCAGCTATCCACTATAACTTGTGAGGCTGGCTGCCAAAATCACGTCTTGTCATAAGCCCCTGGAAAATGTGCCATATCTTCTGGAGATACAGTGCTGGCACCCAAGACATCACATCCTCGGTCTGCCCGTTCAACACAAGCTTGCCAGCTCGCTCATCTCACACTGCTGAGACTGGTGCATGTCTGCAGGTGGACACATCCCCACCATTCCCTCTGCTTGCTGACTGTAGCTGTGCTTTACAGTTAGTGCAACTGAGGGAATCCCCTTTTGCATGCCATGTCTTCTCTACCAGTTCTGTGGCACAGTTGACTTTGTGCAAGAACAGTGCTCTTGAGCCTTTCCTCTGAATTTCCAGAGCTTACATTCAGGAAGTCAGGTCTGCAGTGAGTTCAGACTTTCCTGTGTGGTTACAGGACATCCAARGGTGGTTATGTGAGGGGTTTAAGTTACCTTTGTGAATGTAGGCAGTGATTGATGAATCCTGGAGGACGATTTTGGAGTCAGTTTGGAGAGCAAGAGCCATTGGACAAATCAGCAGCACAGCTGAGAAAAAGAAGTCAGAGTAGGAAGAAATGGGGCACAAGAAAATGCAAGCAGAGGGTGGAGAAATGGGAATTTGGGTGGAATTGAATTTGGGTGTTCGAAAATACCAGAAAGAGAGCGGAAAGACTGGAAAGGATGACAAAGTATATATACGAAGAAGATAATAAGCAGAGGGGGAGAAAACATTATAGAAGACTGAGAGAAAAATCAGGGAATCAGAGTAAACCAGAATTAACTATGGAAACTAGCCAGTTGTGTAACTACATSTAGTATTTCAAACTAACCCAGAATTGTCAACTTTGGTGCAAAGTTGACCAAGATCAAAGTGTAAGATAATGAAAAACAGATTTTAAATCTAGTTTTAGTAGTAAATAATTTAAAAACTATAAAATGATGTTGAAAGGGAAGAAAACGCCTGAAATTGCAATAATTCAGTAAAATTTACTTAATGTTTATCCTTGTCTACAAATGACTGAAAAGATTTATGATGYCTTTACAGTGGCTGCCTTTTATTTTTTACTAACTGTACTGAATTCTTATTGTCAAAAGCTTTATTGTAAGAAGTACAGTGATTACCTTAAGTCAAGGACTGCTGAGAAATAAACATTTAGTTTAAAAGACTTTCCTTTATGTAATGGGAGGCTTTGGGGTTGTACATTGTTATGGAGTGAGGGCATAACCTGTGCCATCTTAGAGAAGAACATTGTCACTTAAATTTAAGTACTTCTGACTAAGGAGACAAAATTGGCTTACTAAGAAAGAGGAGAAGAATTGTGGGGGGGAGGGGGGGCAGGGTTCGTTGGGTCTTGCAGAAAAGGTGTTTATCCTGGTTGCTTCTCTCTGGGCCTAAGTAGACCTGGAGAGGGAAAGCTTAGTCTTCCCCTGAGAGAAGCTGCCTCTACTTGGTTTCTGTAAAGTCCTGGTATCTCAGAAGTGTCAGTGAACGAGAGGAAAAACAAGCACTGGCACAGACATAAGCTGATGCCTGGTTAGATCTGCCTGGAGCAGGGACTAGACCCAGTGCCTCAGAGGTGGCAAAAAGAAAAACACTTCTTGGGAGAAAAGCAGTGTGTAGACTACACAGAACTGAACACACCTGGTTCACCTGAACACACCTGAACACAGGCTGGTGTGGGAGCCTAGCAAATTTTTGCCACTTCTACAAACTTACTTCTTCATACACAGCCTGGAGAGAGGCACCACAGGCCTCAAGAACAGAAGAGGATCTTTCTCTTGCTTCATGTCTGCTCCCAAGAGGAACTCTTCTCTCTCAGGCTAGCGTTTGGTACAGTTCCAGGTAGTACCCTACCTACAAGCTTTTGTTGAGGTTTTCTCATCATGCCAAGTTTGAAACTCACTTTGAGAAAGGTCCAGAAAAGATCTGTACAAGAGGAGAAGTAAAACAAGACCAGTCTTTCAGGATATTCCCTTTCAGGGGTGTTACTCAGTASTGGACCATTTCTGGAGAAAACTCTGTGTTCAGCTAATCAGTGATACAATTTATTCTTTGCARCCAAACTRCCTATATGAATAAAATTATCATTGTTCCCCCACATTGTCCTTATGGATTGCTGCAAGCTAAAATATCCTTGGAATCAGATTTAGGGCAACAAAAGTGAAGTAGATCAGATAAATGTAGAAAAAATGAAGCCTGTAAGTGTGAACTGATACCTCCAGAGCTGTGTTCACTCACTGTCTGACAGGATGAATGGCAGTGATCCCAGTTTCTTAGGTAATCTGATACTAAAACATAATAAAAAACCACCCTAGTTAAAACATATATAAAGAGCCAAAAAGGAGGCAAATAAGCAAAGCAGATTCTCCTTTAAGCAAGAGAGCACAATATGTCACTGAGGRTGCTTGAAGTGAGAAGTTCTCTCAGGTCTTACTTGGGGCAGCACAGTCTGTATGTAATTATCATTGCAGTATCCAGTAAGTGACTTGGAGTGCTTTGAATGTCCTCCTGCAAAAGAACTGCATCTCCTCGTATCCTGTAAAATGTCACCCTTGCATCTACCCATTAAAATCTGTTTGGCAGCCTACTGATGGATTGCTTTGAGTCTGTAGTCAGAAGAAGGACGGTCTGGCTGCTCTTCTGTATGTCAAGACAGAAGATGCAAGGTCCTGAATAACCTGAAACACTACTGGGCAGTGCTGCTCTTAACTGCTTCTGCAAACAGTACCCAAATGGGCATACAAAGATTTCAAGTGATTTTAGTGTCTTTCTGTCTGAACAGGCTGTGTTTGCTAGGATTGATAGACCAGATTTTGGGTGGGTGATTCTCTCTCAGCACTAAAGTTGGTAAGTTTTCAGATCCATCTTCTGTCTGAGAACAGAGAGGTTTTAAATTAATATTTAGTTGAAATACTCAATATGAAAGAGAAGCCAAAGGTGAAGCTTATTCTGGTGCCTGGAGCAAAGTTCATGCTTTAACTACTGTGTTAGATGAATAAAATCTATCTTTGAGTTCCTTTCAGGTGGGCTTGGATATGAATGTGTAAAAGTATCTGAGCAAGAGGTCGTATCACTCTGGTATAATGATTATAATGATTTCAGCATGTTGGAAGAAAGGAAATCTCCTATTAATCAACCTAATTCCAATGTGCTAGGTCACAAAGCATGAACTTGGTACCATATTCTCCACTTCACAGCCCTGCCTAAATCAAACCCAGGCTGCAGACATGACTGTACATTTTACTTGCCAGAGTAGCCCTGTTGTCAGGACTATCCTTCAGTCAAGTGATTTTGCTGTTTGCAAATCAGAGAGAGCCTTCAGCTGCCACGTTAGCCCACTTCTGCATCCAAGGTAGTAGTCTCTGAAAATTCAGCCCTTGAGAGTTCTGTCAAACTCCAGATAGAGCAACCGTATCTCTTGTATAAAAAGATACAAGGGGTCTTCTTATCACTTGTGTGAAGATCTATACTACCTCTTAAAAATCAATATATGTGTGTGTGTGTGTGTATGCACAGGTCTTTACAGAATACTTCTGATGACTTGGTGACCAAAGATGCTACAGTTTTCTTTTTTCATCTTATTTCTTCCTTTCTCCTCATATTTCTCCTGTATTTAAAAACCGATTTTTTACCCAGTCTGGGAATACAGTGCAGCAGTAATCCCCTGATATATGGACATAAGGATGAGGAAGAACAGGAAAACACAACTGTGCTGACCTTTAAGAGGCTTTGTCTTCCAGGAAGAGCCTGCTTGGAAGACCAAAAAAAAAAAAGAGTTGGTTTCCACAGGTTTAGATTAGCTTAGCTTATTTGAAATGGAATGGCTGTCCATGCCTCTCCCCAGGTACAAGTTAGCTGGAATCCTGCTGTTATGCGTAATGCTAACAGCACATTATCTGAAATATGCATATATCTATCTGTAGTCTCTAGTCTTTAATCCATCAGATTTCATGAACATGATCTCTGAGGACAGTTAAAAGCCCCAAAAATAAAAATGATGCATCCCACTAAATCATGAACTGGAGTTCTGGTTCTCCCTTGGATTTTATGAAAACCCTCCTCCAAACTCACCAGTTTTGCCTTTGACCTCTACAACCTAATAGATTGTACTGATTTTATCTTAGCTCACTGAGCTAACTGGTTTTGCTCACAACTTTCCCTACACTTCAGTTTGAATTAATGTTTTGGCATATTCTTTCTCTATTTGCTGCACATGTGCTCTGTCAACTTTTCAAAAGAAGGGTCAGGAGTTGCCGTTTTTCTGTCAGGAGTCCTCTGTTGGTGTGCACTTTTGGAGGGCTTTTGAAGTACAGACCTTAAAGTCAGTAAAAAATCATTCACAAATAGATTATACTGCATAAAATTGTACTATTCATCACAATGACACCCAAGGTCACTACTGGTGATATGGGGAAGTGGTGAAATAAACCGGCTAAACAACTGAGATCAAAAAACAGTAAAGTACAGAAAAGAGGAAAGGAAAAGGAAGAGGAAGAGGAAGAGGAAGAG
>CADDXX010000055.1:2515808-2530974 GCA_902810485.1 Alauda arvensis | reverse complement strand
GGAAAGGAAAGGAAAGGAAAGGAAAGGAAAGGAAAGGAAAGGAAAGGAAAGGAAAGGAAAGGAAAGGAAAGGAAAGGAAAGGAAAGGAAAGGAAAAGAAAGGAAAGGAAAGGAAAACTGATTATCTAATAAAAGTGGATTAGATATGTGTCTCGTGTCAAATGATCTCTGGATCTTTGGACACATGAGGCATATATCTAATCCACCTTTACTAGATAATCAGTCCTGCTACAAAATGAATGTTTCCCTTGCTTCTTTAAGTGATTATGTAAGCTTTTACTCTACAGAATTTTTGCTGCATTAGCAAGAAGATACCTCTTGTAAGTACAGACCATTTATTTGAGTACACAGTGGTTTTCAGTCACTTCCTTGAAAAGCAAATAGGTCTGAGAATGTCCAAGACAATGTGGAACAGCCTTATAAATCCATTTTATTATCTATAAGGAATGATGGGAGCATTTTTACAAAAGTACAGAAGGTTGAAAACATTGGTGCTTCAGAAAAAACAGTATTTGAAACAGATTTTTATAAGCAAAATAAAAAGGCCAGCATGAAACAGCATGGCAAAAACCASTCAGAATCTTGTCTACAAGTCTGATGAGATTTATGATCCATGGTCCTGCCCAAGCATTTTTGCAATGCTGAAAAGCAAACACAAGGTAAYGGAAAACAATTATGAGTCATTCCTTTACTTCTGAGGTGATTAATATGACATGGTCACATTAAATCCTCTGAAGAGACATCAGCTGTGTTTTCCACTGATGGGTTTTGTAAGTATGGGTTTGATACTCTTCCACAGGAGATTTTAATTTCCTGCTGAAAGATATGGTTCATGATCAAAACCAAGGTATACAGATATACTAGCTGCTCAGCTTGGAAGAATGATGGTTTTCTTATCAGCAAATGATAAGAACACAGAACATCTATAGTTTTATGATACAAATAACTCTGAAGTACCAAAAAATTTCAGAAGTGAATTGAAATATTGTAATGGACTATGCTGCAAAGGATCTAGTAGCATCTCATCAGAACACATATTCCTGGTCTGTGTGTACTTGCATTTGAAATCTGAAAATATTTTTTGCTTTAAGTGGAAGAAAGAGTGGCACTCAGAAACACAGGCAACAAAAAGGATGAGCTCAAAAATATAGAGGTCCTTGGAAATGCTGCCAAATAAAACTATCGAAAGCCCACATCCACACACCTGGATTGTCACGTTGTCACTGTACTTACAAGCATTATTGAACCCTGATCTGGCTCCTGTGCGTATTTGCAAATCTACAGGTACGACTGCAGAGGCGCAAAGTTGCTTTTCATCCCTCAGTAGTTTCCCTTGACACATGCCACTTACAGATGTAATCCAAGAGCTCAAGACTGTCTTTCATCCAGTTTATCTCCCAGTTTCTAATGGGAAACATCTCCTAGGGATGATTTGCCACTACACCCAGCACTTCAGTCCTAAAATGCTTCCACTAAACCTTTGATTCCAGTTTTTTGTGTGCTAAGCTAGCCCATAGCTCTTCTATGGCCTTTGTCAGTTTCAGCAAATCCTTAGTTGCAGCCTCTCCTCTGGATGGGAGCTGAGCCCAGAGGTTTTCTCCCTAGTTTTGTGGCTAGACTGGAGGGAATTGTTTTGCAGAAGTTACTTCAAATTTTCTCTTCTCTGACCTGTCATCAGGATGTCAACTCTCAGCTTACATCATATTTCTATGCTCAAAAAGGCAGAAGACTGGTTATATGAAACTCATTTTTGAGGTATTGAGTGCAGTTGTATTCTAAAGTCACACAATCAGGTTCTATCCTCCACTCAAAGCTTGAAGTGAATGTGTTCCTTGAGATATGAATGCCACCCAGGCAAAGTCGGTTCACTCCTTGTTTCCCTCCATTTCTTTAATATCAGAGATGGGTGAACTCAGGGCTGTGTACATCCACGCACACAGATGTGTCTTGGTTCATCATCCTGCTGCAGAGGGATACATCTGTATTGATTTAACCATTTGCAGAAGTATTTAGCACTTTTACGGTCAGTTTGTTCCTAGGGAAATATTGGAAAAGCTCAGTGATCTCAGTGTTTACCTGACACTTAATGAAGAGTTTTTTGTACACAGTCATTTTGGCATTTGGAAATGGATGACTCATTTAATAATAAATCTTTCGGGGCACTTCAGCAGCTTGTTCCCACCCCATCAGCTCTGACTTTATCGTTCTTTACATCTTTGCCCTCTCCACTTTTCAAAGTTCATCTTCATATTTTTTTTTTTCCTAGACTTCACTCATAGCTACCTATATCCATATTTACCATATAGATGTGTGTAATGGCTGCTTGGGTTTCAAAAGGTCCGTGCTGCTCCATTCTGTGTGGCAGATGAGCTGTTGCTGGCACTTCAGGAGTTGATTTAGGGTTTGGTGGCCCTGGAAGAGAGAGAGCTGAACAAGCAGGTGGGGCTCAGCTCCTTCTAGCATCATWCTGTCATGTGGACTGCAGTACTGTGACTCCTACTTAAACTCTTACTAAAAGCCTTTGTTTATCTTGTAGGTAAATTCCTTTTCCAAGTCACCATTTTTCAGATTGCTCTCTGACACTTGCTTGTTATTCTTCCCCATGGAGAGCTTCTGATACTAAATTTCTCTCAGTCAAGGCATATAATTTAGTACATTATTTACACCAGCCCTGAGTTTATTGTGTCTTCATCTTGTCTTGTTCTCACATTACTCACTTACAGAGATAGTTCTTATTTTCTATCAGAATTATTTTTCAGGAACATATAGTGTGACACATCTCCGAGGATTAAATTCCTAGGTAGTATTCCAAGGTTTCCTGATTTTCCAGTTCTGTGTTGCAAATAAGGATCAACATGTTAATCAGATTTTTTGTCAGGTCCAGGTTAATCTCACCTCTTGGGCACTGATTTCTTACTTTGTTGGGAAAGTGGGAGGTGGGTGAGTATGTCCTCCTTTATTCACTCAGCTATTTCTCTTACCTGTTGTTTTTAGCATCCAGACAGCATAACTGGAGGTTTTTTCATATCCTCATTTCTCTTTGTTGTGTTTTTGTTTTGTTTTGTTGTGTGGGTTCTTGTTTCTGTGTGTGGCTTTTTTTTTTCCCTCTGTTTGTTTGTTTGGGGCTTTTTAACCAGTTTTTGGTGTTACTATTTATACAAGCTTTATTCTTAACTTTGATCTGATTCTTAGGGAGTTTGCTCTATTTTTGCAGGATCCCGAGTATCAGATGTTAGCCTGTACTTATTCCTGTAGTACTGCTCTGTTAAACTGATGATCCATAGAAGAAGAATTGCTTTAAATGTGCTGCCCACTGAAGATAAAGATAGCTCTTAATTCACCTTTTTCCCGGGAGACATCTTCAGGCTGTGAAAACTTTTACAGACATATCAAGTGATACGGAGTTTCTTATAAAAGAGAGGCCAAAGGCTGCTTGAACTAAAGCAAAGAGACATTGGAATTTCAGTCCCAAAGATTTTTGCCTCTCCTTGCAAAGACCTGAAATAAAGTCAAAGGATGAAGCTGAATCTTGAATTTATAGATGCATGGTTACTCAGACAGAGGATAGAATATGGCCTTGTTGATGAAGGTTGAAGATAGCCAAGAAGCATCCCTCTGATGGGATATCCAAGAGGGATAGTTTTTACACTTGAGAAGTGTTTGAAAGTACTTTGGCGCTTTTTTGAAAGGCAGATAGTTTCTTCTGCTCACTTAAATTGTTTTTTATATCTTCTCTTATTGATATCAATTCATAACCTTAGTCCTTGTGGTCTATTGCTGATGTGGAGTTGGGAGTGGGGTCAGAAGTGGGAGGATACAGAAATTTTATTTGAGTGGAGTTCATTTCACCACAAAGTGCTATCAAATTATTTATCAAGTGTCACAAAAATGAAGTGAAAAGAACTGTAGTCGTTCAGGGATCTGGCAATATCTAAGAGGGTGACAGAAAGGTGATAAGCTGGACAGGGGGCTAAACTATTAYAGAATCTTGTCTACTGCCTCTGTTAAGGTCCATTCTAAAGGCATTACCTCAGCTTAAATAGAGGGACACATCCCCTGTTGGGTCTAGAAAGTTAAATGGTCAGCAGAGGCAGGAGGCAGATGAAAAATTATTTCTGCTTTGAATTCCACCAGCCTTCATCTGTGGAGTTATCTTAACCCATTGTAAAAACCTTAAAAAATCAGTRTTTGACAGTGGTGTCTAGTAATATAAGTAAGACAGAAGAAGAGGGTCTATTCTCTGACAGTAATAAAATCCACATGCCAGGCAGTTTTTATTCTTTGATTCATAAAAGCCAGGTATTCAAAGTACAGCTTCAGTGTCTGCTTCATTAGATAAAATGGAGCCCAGATTGAAAGGGAAACAAAGTGTTTGTGTGTTTTGGTACATCTTTTAATATAGATAATCTATTCAAGCAAAATCAGCCAAGCAGGCTGGCTTTTGGAGAGTGGATGTCTGAAAGGAAAAGCACTCACTTCCCAAGACTTCTGTTTTAAAATCATACCCCTCCTTGAATACTACAAATGAAGCTAATTGTGATAGTAAAAATAATTGCGTAAGAATTTATATTGTTACAATATGAATAATAAGATTATGGCCTCTAAATTCAGTTGAGATCCAGATTTGTTATGTAAAGGCTATTTTTAATAGTGTTTTTTATGTCTTTTGAATCCAGTTTTGTCCTCATTAGGGAACCTGGGGTGCTGTCACACAGGATTTCTTGAGGAAGGAGTATCAGTTCCACAGCAAATGAAAATAAAAATGGGAACACCAGAAGATCAAAGCAGTGCTATGCAGCGATACCTGGGCTAGGTAGGGTGCTGAAGTAACCACAGAAGATCAACCCACTGCACAGGATGATATGTTTTGCTTCTTAGCAGCATTGTGTAGACAAAAGAAGCAGATGAAGGTAACTCTGAATAGGCCTGCAGTGAGCCATGAGGATGTTTCTCATTATTGCAATGTAATAAGAACCCTTTTCTGAGATTGTTTCCTCTGCTGTGTTGATATAGGGTTCACTTAGTCTTGGCAGTCTGGAAGATGTTGAAACAAGAATATTGTTTTAGCTAAAATAACAGTTTAAGATCACATATATTTGGAGACCAGTGGTGACAAATGATTCATTTAAAACTTTGAAAGAATCATTTGTATTCTTCTCCCACTCTCTACTGGCCTCATCTTCTAGTACTTTGTAAGTAATTTAAAACAATTTCCATTTTCCTTTTTTATATAACTGGTCACTCATACAGGATTCAGGATTTTGTGTGGAGCAGTTTTTATTTGCACTTGKTTTTATCTGACTTGTATCTAACTTTTTATACTTTATAACTTTTGGGCTAGGATTGCTTGTACAATGACAGGGTAAGGCAGTCCAGATTCTGAAAGGGGCCTGTGGGTACTACTCTCCTGTGAACTGAAATAATTCTGGTTTGCACTGAGACTGCTTACTTATTTGTCAAGCTCCTAGGAGGGAAGTGGCAAGAAGCAAATGCTCTGGCTGCTAAACTTCAGCTGGGTGCTATTCATCAGCATCATGTCATGATAAGAACTGCCACAGAGCTCACTCTGAAGGAAACTCCTATACCCATTATTTCCAAAACTAGCACTGTCATCATTTCTCTCTGGACCTCACACATGGCAAAGAATACCTAAGGTGTGTGTCGGCTGTCAGAAGACTTTTAAGGATGTCTCTAAAATGTACTTAAAGAAGAAACCTTTTAGATGTTTCAGACATCCACTGGCTGTGTTTGTGTATCTGGATGCCAGATTCTGCTCRCACTACACAGCAACTTAGAAACCACCTATTTGAAGGCTATAAGGCAAAAGAGAAATCCCCAGCAGAAGTGATTGAAGTCCCCACCAGGTTTTATTTCCAGTTGCCTGGGCTGATGGAATGTGCTCTTCCTCAGAAGGAATCTGAAAGGCAGTTACCTATTTTATAGACCTGTACAAGGTAAGTCTGCAATGTTCAGCAGATGTGGTGTCTGGAAGTAAAGACTCCTTGCTGTGGTGTCTGGTTAGTCACTGTAGATGTAACCAGCAATCTGTAGGGTCCTTGCATAACTACTTGGGCTTATCTTTAATGGGAGGATTAACAGCTCTATTTCTTCTCACTCTTATCTGTTACCTCTGTGTAAACCTAATACATCGAAGGAAACTAAGTTAGGAATATGGGTGAGAAAGTGCAGGAGTTCTTCCAAAAGGCTATTTTTCCCCCTCTTGATCTGTTTTTTTAAAACTCTTTTTTCCTGGAGAGGGGCTGATGTGCATTGTCAGTAAAATTGCACCTCTCAGCMTTGAACAGGAACATGGAGGAGGCTCATCTGTCATGTCCCTCAAACATCACAGAGAAAAGATGATGTGCAGTTGCCTTGGCCATCAAAAGGAAGGGATGCTTTTCATGCTGTGTAATTCATGGGCAGCTGACAAGGTTAAAAACATGGTTTCAAATCTGCCATGTTAGATTACAGATTCGATACTCACTTTTAACTTCTAATCCAGGGAACTTTCTTCAATAACTTTGCTGTGAACATCCTTCAGACTCGTTACACAGTCTGGCAGCTTGAGTGAGACACTACCCTATCACTTGAGGTCATGAGTACCTTAGGCAGAGCAATGAAGGAGTGTATATATATATATATATTTTATTTTTTTTTTGTCATTTTTTCTTTATATGTTATATTTGCTCTTTTGGGATTTTTGCTTTCTGTTCCATAAGCATTCTTTTGATCAATCTCAGCTGCATTTTCTTGTAAAATATAAAGATCAGAAAGCTGACTCGTATTCAGATTCTTTGTTGGAATGAGATTACCCAGGTTGTTTCAGAATTTCCAGAAATTAGATGGATTCCATTTGTTTCTTCTCAGAACAGATGGTGGAGTAGAATTTGAATCACTGAAGTGATAGTGGGAGAGAAGTTACAGTGGGGAAAAAAATGGGAATTTAAGTGAAACTTTTCACACTTCCCTTTTTTTTTTGCTGATTCCCAGCTTTTGTTTTTATATGAAGAGTTTAATAGATCCAGCTTTCAGATTTGTCTCTATTATTCAGATAACTGTAAAATCAGATGGATAAAATCTAGAATATTCTGTACTTTTACTAGATACTAAATGGATGCTCATAAAGAGTTAGACTTTCACCTCATGACTTGAGTTCAGATCTATTTTAGTGGGCTGTTTCCTTCTTCATTCCCTGAAGTGACAGAGCTAAAATCAGGATTAATTCTCCCACTCCTTAAAATGAGATGGATGTATGAATTTAGCATGGAGTCTGAAGAAGGCACATTAACGCCACCGTCACTACCAAAACTGAAGCCCTGGATGAGAACTCAGTCTATTTCTAGATCATCCCTCTAAATTATTTCTGTGGAGACATTTTTTATTTATGCTTCTGTATGGTCTGCAGTTGTAGGATCACAGACCAGGCTAACCCAAGGAAATAGCTGGCACAGGGCAATCACAGAGATGGAGGACTGCAGAAAAGGCAAAAAGTGAACCCTAAGCTGCTCTGTGTTGGGTTTGATCTCTTTTTAGCAGTGGCTCTTGTACGTGGCACAGATGATCCTGAGAGAACACATGAATTAGTGTGCCTTGAGCCTCTGKGCCTGCAGCTCTCTCACTGACACCAACAAAAACCCAGAAATGCCCTGCTGCAGATTAGATGGATTAGATTTCCCCACTCCCCGCTCCATAAACCAGTAAATGCAGTGAGGGTTTTATAGTTGGCTTCTATCATCTCTGTTGTGTTGAATTGCTCCTCTTAATGTACCGTGCACAGGGCTGCAGGGGGCTCTGAGCTCATGTGCCCTGTGCAGGAGGCTGCAAGCTCTTGCCTTTCACAGGCTTCCCTCAAACACTTTGTGGATCGGCTCTGGAGACATTCACTGCATGTTTATTGTTTTCTTCCTTTTTTTTGTTCATGTCTCAGTCTGCTCTCTCTTCTGTATGTGCCCAATCTCAGGCTCCTGCTGAATGTCACCTCATCCCTGCAAGGGTCTGTCTGTAAGGAGCTGGCCGGGATATTTGCGGCATAGGCCCTTGATACAAGGTTAGAGTTTCACCCTAGTGGAGTTTATCTTCCTTCACTTGATCTTGACTTCCATCTGCACTTTAAACTGTGCTTGTGGGTCACTTAAGTGGTGCTCAGGTGCTTGATTAAACTTGAAAAACTATTGTGTGGTGTAAGAGGTCTACGTATGGTTTAAAGAAAAAAGAAAAAAGCTTTTAGGGACAGATTCAGCAAAGTACTTACAGGAAGTGTCTAAAGGGAGAGATGTGAATAGCCCTACAGACTTCAGTGGGATTATGGATGCAATTAAAATTATACCTGTGGTAAAATATGTTGCTGCCCTGAAATCTAGTACGGGGTTTCTCAGAGCTCCATCTGCCTTTCTGCAGCCCAAAGCCCTGGGTGGTTTCCAGGGGCTCATCTGCAGCCCTAGCATGGCACAAATGCTAACGGCCATGCTGTGCCATTGGCCTCCCCAGCAGCCAAATTTCATTTCAGAAACCACAGATCTAAGCTGGGAAGCAGACAGAGGTGAGAGCACGGCTTTGCACGTGTCTCTTCTCTTTTTCTGGTGAATGAGCAGCACTGCCAGAGCCGCTCTGTGACCTGTGATGTGCTGGCACATGCAGCCGCAGGGCTTCAGATCTGCTTTAGCCATGCTTGTCCCTGGCCACTCTTCCCAGTGATTTTCTGGCAGGGAGGAAAAGCGAGTTACAGTGATGAACTTTTAAGGCAGCATTCACTGTAGCTTCAGTAAACACGGCTGTGGTCAGTTTTATCTCAGTGCCATCCAGTACATGAAATAGCTTAAAGAAAGAAGAGCAAAAATGTGGAATTGTAAGAGGAATATATACTACCACAATAAAGGGCAGAATTCAGAGAAGGACTATAATAGGAACATAAAAATAAAGGTGTCACATTTCATCAGTGTGAAGGTAAAATGGTGATATATTTTAGTTTAACCCATTGCATACTGCTCAGATTATTTTCCACCTCTCAGATGCTTCAAATTGCTTTCAACCTCTTTTCAAGGACTTCTAATGTTAAAACATCAAATACAAGGCTGTTGTCACATTTCCCTTATAGTTAAACTTTCTGACTGCATTATGAAATGCTTCAGCATACCACTGTCACCTGAAATACCCGCAGTGCATTAAAMTGTAGGTGTTTGTGGGTTACTGTAAATGTCTCTGCACATATAGGCTTAAACAGTTCCCTGTTGATTCCCTAATTTTGTTATCAGAAACCACTGCCTCCTCCACGCCCTGTATCTGGTCTCTCTGGTTCCACACAGCCTCATTTGTTACTAACCTTTAAATGCTCCCCCTGCCTCTCCAGGTCTAGGCCAGTCTTCACTAAAAGAGACAGAGCATACAGCTGGAAGCTTTTTGCAAGAGGTGAAATTATACCCTCAACTCCCCTAGGTTTCATTTTCACTCCACAAAAAAAAAAAAAAGCAGCCTGAAGACAGTGGAGTCACCAGGGACCTTGCTGTGAGCAGTGGTGGCATCTTAGGTGCCTGTGGTTGAGCTGTTAATGGCAATCCCAGATGGTCATTTAGGAGACCCAGGGCTTGGCTTTTCCACTGAACAACTCAGTGCTTCTGAGTATCCTGTCTGCTCCTCTGTTCAGAGTTGTGGGGACTGATCTGAGACCCCATTTCACAGGCATTTCCTCAACATCTAAGGCGAGRACTTAGTCTTACTTGATATTTTTAAAATCAATATTTCATTAAGCAATGCTTTTATGGCATTTCAGTATTCATCTGTAGTAATTAATATAAGCCTTTTATCTGTGTAAATCAAAACACTTTGGGAAAGTTGAAGTGCATAAAAACTCTGTATTAAAGATGAAGAAATATGAATCATGCAGAGGGATTATGTACTTTGCCCAATTGCCCAGCCAATTAACAGATTAATTCTTAATCCAGTTCCATATCCACAGGGCCATGCTGACAGATTTTATCTCCTAAATGTAAAATATTCTACATCTGAAAAAAACTAATCAAGTTAATGAAACAGTCACTTTGCAATTCAAGCAATACTCTATTTTTAATGAACTTAATGAAGAAAAAAAGTGTTTGATTAGGGTGTTTTTCTGAAATGTCTGTATTTCAACCCAGTATACGATTTCCAGTTAATGATATGTTTAACACTCAACTGTTTGGCAACATGTTTAATTTTCCTTATTTTAGTGTTTCACCCTGATTGTCTGCACATGCAGCTGGGAGAGATGTCTGTGTCGCAAAGAAGCTTTWTTTCTAAGGTGTTTCATCACCAAGACTTAGGTGGAGAATACAGTGGAGAATACTTAGGTGGAAAGCAGTGTTTACACAAACTTGATGTTCTCTGATTTCTCTGTGCTGTTTTTTCCAAGTGGCTAGCAGCTTTCCATTTCATAGCAGGAAAACAACTAAACCAGAGGGACTTCACCTACACAAATGCATTTTGTGAGATAATTATTCGACTGACATTACAGAGCTTAAAACCTCTCAGACTTCATGGTCTCTGAAGACTGAATTCATTATATCTTAAACAAGACAAGATTCTCCTTTGGGAGTTTTCTGTCTGTCTGTTTTTCTTGTATATATAGTTTATCTGCTTAGGAATGAGGCAAGGAGAATAGATCAGCTCAAATTTGTTGATGCTTTTGACATTTTATTTTGTTCTTCATAAAAAAAGAAAAAGCTGCTTCTTATTAGAAACATAACCTACTTCTCCTTATGTAGGCAGGCACATGTTTCTCTCCTCAGCTGAGACACAAGGCCCTATTCTTAGCTCCACTTTCATTTAAGTTGTGCCTTGAGGGAAGATGCACAGGGTATAAAAGCTCTGCAGTTATGGCTGGTTTAAACTATGCAAAATTAGAGTTCTCTCAAACATTACAGGTAATTTTAAGGTACATGAAAGGATGTTAGAAACGTGGTATAGAAACCCTATCCAAGGAAGGATGTGTAACCCTGACAAGCAAGAAAGGAACATTCAAAATATTTGGAAATATTTGCATGCAGTGATTCAGATGGGTGTAGAATCAGCCTGCTGTTTCATCCTCATGGCAGTTGGGAATCAGGAAATGTCTGCAAAAAGGGTCAGCTCCCTAGTGGATGGAGCTTACTTGGTTTCACTGATGTTGATTTGCACAAATTGACAAGCTAGACAGAWCTGACAAATTGACAGAGCATTCACCTGTGATGGATGCATGCATCCTCCTCAACCAAACTAGCAGTAGTCTGGCACACACTCCAAAGAAGGTAAAGAGCTGGGCCATAGGCAGAACAAAATCTCCCCAGAAAAACCACACAGRGGCAGGGTGACCCAGGGAGTGTTGATGCACATGGACTTGGAACASCAAGCACGCTGTTAGTGCAAGGAGAGCAGCTGGTTTTGCCAAGACTCATATGTGTGGGCACAGGGACCCTCATTCTTACCTTCTTTGCTTTATGCACTTGAACTGTGAGCCAGTGCTTTATCCCATAAACATGACAGCCTAACTGAGCTCTTCTTGCTAGGCAGTGCGGCTGCATAAGTGTGATCTCCACCGGAGCTGGGATGCCTCTCAAAATTTGAGATTATTCACCTGAGATTAAGACATCCTTCCTTACTTGAGGCAGAGAGATTCCTTCTTTGCAACAGATCTTTGGTAAGTAGCTGATAGCTAATGAAATCATGGAATTGATTCCTTTACAAATAAATCTATTCCTTTGATACGAACAATTGTCCAAGTTTGGGACTTAAGATTGGCCCTACGAGCAGCTRGGCTTCATCACAAGTTTAGAAAGCAAGGGGGTTCACTCTGAGCCTCATGACTGAAGGGGAGAGCCTCCTATACCCTATTGCATCATTGGGCTCTGTCACTCTACATGGATTCTAACTTGGTTTGCCTTTGTATGTTTCATCCATGTGGTAGGTAGTAAAGTGAACCTTGSCACTAAACTTTTTTAATGCACACTTCTAATAAAGACATATTCAATCCATTTTTGCTGATATCTTTGATGGTAATTCCTTTAGTGACCCTAAATTATTCATTTGTGAATGACCACTTAACATCACCACTTTTTATTTCTCCACTGTTCCCTCAGCACTATTACCCCTTTCTTTAAAATCTGCACCTTACCTGTCCCTCCTGTCTCTGTACATGGATGAAAGGAAAGCAGATTAAAACCATACTYGGCATATGGCCTTCATTATCCTAAAAAAACCCCAAATTAGTTCACAAACATTACAGAGTATTTGGCTCTTGTTAAAAGAGCTGATCTTCCCAATAAAAGCACCCACAAGGTGCTGAGCAGAAGAAACAGGATGAAGACAGTTCTTACTCAAATCCTGAAAGTAAGTGTCAGCTTGACTGGTCATAGCTTTGCAGTCCATCCTACAATATCCAAACCAGGGGTTTGCTTCCACAGAAACTTAGCTAGTTACTGTTCATGTTTGGGAAGTACTCTTGGGAGGTAATGTCCAGGGTGCTTTGACCTGGGATATGTGCAGGAGACGCATCGCCCTGCTGGTGGTGAGGCCAGGCTGCACTGTGGAGGTGCAATCTGTTCCACCTAACACCACAGTGAATATCCATCGGCTTTGGAAGCTGTGTGTTTCTTCCTAGCCCAAARTATGTGGAAAGATCCCTCACCCTCCTCATGAACTTCTTGAAGCTTCCCCTGAAGCCCCTGAGCAGAGGACCAGCTCTTCCAGGTACCTTGAGGGGACCTCAACCCATTTTGAAGGGAAGACAAGAAGTGAGAGGAAATTATTTATTTCTCTTCCCTCACTACCTCTCCAAGTATGCTTGAGARGACATGGATGGACTGGCATCACTCCCCTCAGGCACAGCTGCTGCAGTTTGGCACAAGACTGAGAGCAGGGGCCATGGCTTGAAACACTGACTGGTTCAGCGCTGGTGCCAGCAGCAGCTATTCTGGTTCCTAGCTTAGGGATTTGAAAATAACTTTCCCCAAGTGAGGAATCTRGCAGAAGAAGTTTTTAGGCCTTCAAATGATGGGCATCTGCATTTTGAGTGTTGGGTGTATAAAGAATTGGAAGGGACTTGATCCATGACCACGTATATCAGAGAGCTGATTAAACCAGTTACTGCAGTGGCATGTGTCTCTGTGAGGAAAGACTCTGGCTTCAAATCAGTATCCCYGGCTGTTACTGAGAGTGAAGATAAAACACCAAGTTCATCACCACAACAAGGTTTTCCGCAATTAGAGCTATTGGCATGTCTTGCAGCTGGTGCTGCAGCAAAACTGCCAGAGATCTGGACACTTCCCTCCTCTGGGTAACAATGATAGATAAAGATGTAACTTTATAATTGACCAGGTGGGGATTTATACACTCACTGGTCATTGTTCACCATGTTTCCTTGCACAGCACAAAATCATAATCTGTTGTCTGCTTGCTCTTTCCCTTGTTWTACCTGAAGATCTGTCAGTGCCATACCAATACCCTGCACTGAATAGAAGCAAACAGAACGTGCACCATTTCTGCTGCCAGGGCATATTCACAGAGCCTGGAGCATCTACATGGTGACTTGACATGGCTAKGTGATGACAAAGACATCTTCAGGCCTTCCTTCCCCTGGATTTCATTCCTTCATCTTTTACTGAAGGCACTTAAGGAAAACCTGTCCGCTGTGCTGTTTTGTACTCATTAAGTAGTTCTCCTCTTCTATGTTAGCTCAATGCCAAGGCTGCTGAGTAGTGTTGGAGGAACCATTCCACTAGAAGTTCGTTGTTTGGGATATTCTCTGACAGATCAGATAAACTAAAAGACCCTTTGGTGGCACAGATGCAGAATCAAAGTTGAGGATGTCAGATGAGCTGGTAGTAATGTACCTCACAGTTTTTTTAGGTTGGTRGTTACAGAGTCTATTTTGGTTACTAAAAATAGCTGTGCTGCTGTGAAAACGCAGTCTTCAGGAAGTAATTTTATAAAGCATTAGAGTGGCTCTGCTCTGAGAAATAACCAAAAAAAAGTGTTGCATAAGGGTCTGTATTTATTGTTTTTCAWAACTGGTTGGGATTCGTACTTGAAGCCATGTCTTCTGCATCACTCTGCGTTGTCCCTGGTAAAGGAAATGTGAAAGCTGATGAAATAGAGAAAACCTTTTCCTCTTTCTCTTGCTCTCAATGGTGTCAATTTTATGCAACTAGAAAGCAGAAGGTARTAAAAATCTATTTCAGTCACCTGAAATCAGCAGAAGCAACAATTTGCGGAGGTGTGAGAAGGCTGGTTATGCGAGAAGGTGCTGCATTTGCAGTCAGCTGTCAGTGTGGAATTTCGCCGTCGTTTCACACTCACGGGAACACATGACGGTTTGGAAGAAAGACACGCATTTTCTCCCCCAGAAGTAACAGCTGTCCAGACACAGGGAGGTAGCTGCCAAGGACCTGATGGCTGGTCTCTGGTGGTTTTTAGGTAAGGAACCTTCACTGCTTGCTAACCCTCCCAAACTGGAGCTCAGTCCCCAGACTTGGCTGGGTCTCTGGTATGACATTCCCTGAAGCTGTAAGTGAGATGCCACCAGAACGGTGCATCATCTTCACACCAGGACCCATTCTGGCATGTCCCTGATCAGTAAGAAGACCCTCAATGTTTCTTGCATTTCTTGCATGTTTTGTCTCAAATATGAATTTGCTTGTATGAAGGAACTCCTCAGTTTTTAAAGTCCAAGGTAGTCTTTATGAGTTTGGGGCAGCCAGAAGGGCTGGAAGAGGTCAGTCAATGGGTAAGAGCAGTTGTAATTAGCCTGAATCAGAAGCTGAAACAAAAGACAGCAGAACATTTAACTGCAACCCCTGTTCTCCAGTGGCTACTCTGCCTCCAAAATGCACATGATCTACAGGCAGAGGGGAGATGTGCCAGCACTGTGTTCATGCTCTGTCCCACCAACACCCAGTTAAGTCCTCAGGAATCATGCCCCAGCCTGGACTTCAGCAATGTGGGCTACCTCCCCTCTCCTATTCACAACTGAGGTGTCATTACCCCTGCTCACAATCATTCTGCAACAGTGGTGATCACTGGGGAGCCCAAATGTATCATTGTTTCCATAGAGCCATGGGATGCTCCAGGAAAAAAAAGAAATCATAGGCTGGTGCCCTGGGAAAAATTTCCAAATTAGACTTCAAAGCTGGAATTGGGTAGGGCTGCTGGCAATGACAACT
>CADDXX010000055.1:2490880-2515803 GCA_902810485.1 Alauda arvensis | reverse complement strand
AAAAAAAAAAAAAAAAAAAAAAAAAAAAAAAAAAAAAGGTGTTCTGTTTCCGTAAATGTGTAGCTGAAAGTGCTGCCTCTTGAATAGCAATCATATTCATCCAGGTTGTTTTACTATTCCTCAGGGAAAAAAAAATTAAATTCCTTAAAAATATGTTTTGTGTGCTAATCTGGCACTGTGGCTTTCCTGAAAAGAGGCAGTTAGCTCCAATTTATTTTTAGCAATGAATGTAAAATGGCTGTGGGGCTTTTTCCCCCTGACAACCAAAGTGGTCAAAAAAATAAGTCAGTCCTTGGAATTAATTATTGGAATTAGTCTTTTTTATTTTATTAGGCCTAATTAAATATGCATATTAGGTAATTTTTAATTGTAATTTTATCATTATTAAAAATATTAAGGTTTAGTAAGTTATTTTGTATTAACTATTCTATGCAAATGCTTCTGTCAAAACTTAATTGTAATTGTGCTGGTAGTTTATTTAAGGCATCTCTCTAGTGCTGAATATTACATCTGAATTGACCAGTCCATATATTTATATTTGTTCTTCTCATTCTCCACAGAATCATAGAAGCATGGGATGGTTGGAAGGGACCTTAAAGATCACTTTGTTCCAACCCCTCTGTCATGGACAGGAGCACCTCACATTAGACCAGGCAGCCCTATCAAAGCCCTATCCTGCCTGGCCTTGAACAATTCCAGGGATGAGGCATGCACAGCTTCTCTGGGTGACCTGTACGAGTGCCCTACCACCTTCACAGTAAAGAATTACTTCCTAATATCTAACCTAAACTTCCCCTCTTTCAGTTTGTGCCCATTACTCCTTGTCCTGTCCCTACAGTTCCTGATGAAGAGTCCCTCTCCAGCTTCCCTGCAAGCTTCTTCAGATCCTGCAAGGTTGCCATGAGGTCTGCACACAATCTTCCCTTCTCCAGCTGAACAGCCCCAACTCTCTCAGCCTGGCTTTGTAGGGGACTTGCTCCAGTCCCTTTCTCCACTTCACATCCCTCCTCTGGACCTGCTCCAGGGGTTCCATGTCCTCCTTATGTTGGGGACAGCGGAGCTGGACACAGCCCTGCAGGTGGGGTCTCACCAGAGCAGAGCAGAGCAGAGCAGAGCAGAGCAGAGCAGAGCAGAGCAGAGCAGAGGGGCAGAATCCCGTCCCTCTCCCTACTGCCCACGCTGTTTTTGGTGCAGCCCAGGCCATGTTTGACTTTCTTGGCTTTCTGGGATGCGCCCCAGGCCCTCATCCACCATCAACCCCAAGTCCTTGTCTGGAGGGCTGCTCTCAGTTACTTCTCCACCCAACCTGTAGGTGTGCCTGGGATTGCCGCATACTATAGCTTGATRATGATCCTGGTGAGAAAGCCTGGCAAATATGAGATAAATGGGTCATGTACATATTGTCAAGACTGAAGCTGAGAAATAGTTAATTAGACTTTTTCTTCTTTGTTAACAATTGCTGTAAATYTGTTGCTTTATCCTGGACAATGGTTGGTACTCTTCTTAAAAAATGCTTCTTAAAAAATGCTAGCAGAACTCAGTATGGGATGACTTCCTCAAGAAACARAGTATAGGGTGTGTTTGAGAGGAAAAGTTACAAAACTCGAAGCATTCTTCAGCTTGATAAAAAAATGAGCGGCTGCCTAATTTATAGGACTTTATTGACCATGCTCCACTGCTGCTTTATTCATAAATACCTCTATTTAATATGGCTTACAAGCAGAAACAAACCTTTGCATGAGTGAGATCTCATTGGACGAGCAGCCAAATTGAGTTTAGGGTTCTCAGAACAAAAACAATTAATTTTTTTGAAGGAAGCTGAGGAAAATGTGCCACTCATTTCCATTGAACATCTTGACACCAGTTCTGATTTCAAGCCAACTCTATCCACTCAACATTTGATATATTTGTTTAAAATTAAACATGCGAGAATCAGACTAAAAGGGGAACAAAACGAGTTTGTTGTTTCCACACTGAAAATCTCTGTGTTGCCATCAGTGAATTTTGGCTCCCTATTTTTCCTACTTAAACTAATTGCTAACCATGCTAAGGTAGAGCAATTAGGGCCTGGAAGCTCTGATGCAGGGTTTCTTGGTAAGGGAACCGGGGAATGGGACAGGGGAGGGAAGGGTAACTAGCTGCAAACCTGCCTTTATCAGGGGTAGAAAAATAACAGGAATGAAAGAGAGCTTGGGAAAATGAGGTCTGGTCTTTCAGTGAACAGACTGTTGGGCTCGGATACAAAAGTTTACTGTGTGAAAACCTGGGATTATGCAGTGGGATGAGGGAGACAAGCCTTGCCCCAGCACGTCTCTCACAGCTGTGATGGAGGTTGTTGCTCGAGAGGTATCTGCCAGGATGGTATCTCTCATGTCTGTGTTTACAACAGGATTAGAAACACCCATTTTAAAGGGTCTGCAAATCAACTGGAAAACTTGGCTCAGATCAGGACCCTGGCTTACAAAGCTATGGTCTTAAAGCAATTGTAAAAAAAGCARATCATCTGCTTTTCAAATCACAGCAGGAGAGCAAACAAATGGGCCTATTTTCTGTTTGTATTTTTTTATTTCCCTAGTTGTGGTTGCATAACACAGGATATTTTTAATATTTTAAATTAAACCATTGGTTGTTGTTAAGTAAAATTTGAGATGTGTGAGAAAGAAGTGTGAATGTATTTAGTAAAAAATAAACTGATTGATACTACAGTGTAAGCTTTTATAAATGCGGAGCTATATTTTGATGTTGTAGCCAGATTGCAATATAGTATCAAGGTCAACACAATTTGAAAACATCCAAATAGATTTTGAGCAGGAATTGGTGGGTGAAGCAGTATTCCCAGGGTATCTGAAAGATCACACTATATTTAATGATGGTCTCTCTGGCATTAAAATGCACATTCTCGGAAGTTTGCCTTCCCTTGCAGAGAGCCCCTGTGGCCCCAGAGGGCTGGCTGGGTCTCTGGCAGGGCTGTGCCATGCAGAGCAGCTCCTGTCTGCCCTGCTGCTGCAGTGCTGAACCTCAGTGTGTGCATCAGGAGCATCCCTCTGTAGCCCCAGTCCTCACCCAGGCTCAGGGGCTCCCCTGGTCTTGTCCCTTGTGCCCTGCAAGGGACAGGGGCTGGAGCAGACACTGAGCCTGCTGAAGGCAGCCTCCAGCGCCCTGGTGCCCAGGCAGCTGAACTGATGATGGCTCTGTGAGCCCAATATCTCTGCATCACCAAAGGGGCTGGATGTGCCCCTCAGAAGGTCCATATCACTAACATTATCTTTCCCTGATCATGCACTGGGCTGGGCAATGAGGTGGGATCAGCGTGGAGCTGCCCGGCTGGCATTACAGTTCCTGCTGCAACTGCACCTGGGGCAAATGCCCCTGTGAATATGCACTTGTTTTTCCAGCACAACAGGTATCTGTGACTAGGTTGTTTGTGAATGAGTAATCTCTTTGTTCATTTAAATTCTCTGTGTGAGACCTCAGGTGGGCTCTGGTGGGGTGTCTGAATTCAAGCAGGGTCTCATGACTCAAATGGCTGAGTGCCTGCAGAGGATCTTCTTGCAAGTGAAGTCTCCTAACATTGTAGCAGATTACTCAGCTCTTTGGTTTGGTTGCCTTTGGCAGAGTGGAAGTCCAGGAGGCTGCAGCTTGTGGAGCAGCAATAGTAAGAAAGTCTCAGAGGGTCACTCATCTGTGAGCCCAGCATAACTTGTGCCATTACAAAGAGCAGTAAAATCTGGGACCTTGAAACAAACTAGCTGTTTCTCCCCATTGTTGGCTGAGGCCTGTTTGTACAGGGAGAAGAATGGCAGCATCAAATGAGCAGGATTATTGAGGAAAAAAACATAGCAACAGCACAGCCTTGTCACTTAGTAACAAGGTAGAATTACGATGAAAAAGGAGGGAACATATATAAATAAAATATTCAGGAATATACATATTCATTAAAATGATACCCAGAAAACAGAAAGAAGGGCAATACCCAAGCATCTAAAAATGTTCTTTAATGAAAAAGAATTTTAAATATCTGTCTCTGCTGCTCAGAACTCTGTGATGATATTAGCTTCCCACATGACACTATGCTATTTCAGGTTCCCCTGGTTTCCTCCCCCCATCTCCTCACCTCAAGTACATGAGGAGCCTGACAGATGAGCTTGAAAGTGTTGATTTTTGTTCCCAGACATGTGTTGCTGGTTTATTATCCTTACTGTGTCTATGTGAGTAATGTTCTTTATGTGTCGCCATGCCCAGTCCTGATGAAAACGCAGTGATATATTTCAGCTCTGAATAGCATCCCAATTAATTTGCCTGCTACAAGAGGCAAATTTGCTGTGAGACCAAGAGCATCTTCCTCATTGTTTTGATTGCTTTCCTTACCTCCTGGATCAGGTGAAGAGCAGAAGATGAAAAAACAATGCTAGTAACCAAATAAAACTCCCTGTCCTTTACACACCTCTACACRTAAATGTATTTATGTCATCTTTAATTCAGAAAAAATTAAAAAGCCAACAAAGAAAAACCAAACCCAAAATCAAAGCCTCAGTAATCTAAAATTCAAACCACTTTCACAGAAGAAAAAGTGAGAGCTTGGAAGCTGTTGCAAAACAAGATTTTGTGTTATTAGATGTTGTTCTTCTACCTTGAATATTTAATGAAATGCCCAAGTCTGTTCCCACATAAAGTGAAAGATTAATCAYTGCTCTTATAAATCATTCTCCTCATCTCCCTTTCATGTGTACTGAAGGTGCTCTCTTGTCTTTCAGCACTGTAGAAGCTGCTACCCCTTATCATCAGCTTCACTTTTTCTAAGGGCTTCAGTGGGGATTGTAAGTAAATGTTAAACAGTCACCTTTATTCCTTATTTTATGTATGGTAAACTGATCACAGGGCTTTTGTCTTCAATCCACTGTTTTTAATAAATATTTTACYTTCCACTACTGAAACACTAGTGATGAATTTTCATGAGCAACTTCAGATAAATCTTCTTAACAACTCTCCACATGAAYAGGGGCTTCAAAAGCACTGTGCTGGCCAGGCAAGGGTCATCTTGTATTTGGTTTCTCTCTCTCCAGTGGAGTACTTTCAGGGATTCAATGGAACATTTAACACTAAGAAAGGTGTTGTTCCAGGCTTCATTCATCTCTGTTGATAACAAATGTTTGACATGACTGGAGGCTACACAGTGTGCTTRTGTAGCAGTTAGTTTTGGGAGATCCCTAAGATAAAAATTGCTCTTGTTTGGGAAATACTCAAAAGAATTCACATTTATATTTGGATGTGTACCAAGATCACATTTGGTGTTTTCCATCTGAAATTTTCATAGTAAACTTAGCAGCATGTATTTGAAGTATAGACGTATTTGAAGTATAGATGCATTTAAAGTTTATCTGCTGTATGAATATTAATGTGATCAGTTTGTTTGTGCAGCACCTGTCCATGGTTCATAGAGATGATGAGGAGCTACTGGGGCCAATAAATGACCCTTGTGAGAAAAGGTCCACTGGCAGACAGCAATGGCATTGTCGAAAAGCTGTACAAATTCTTTGCATGCATTGGTATTCACTGTGATGGAGATGCTGTGAATGGGGAGGGAGTCTGAGGAACCACCTCAAATGGAGGTGTTGGGAAATGSCATGTTAGGACAAATTGATAAACTAAACATTAGCAAATTCTCAGCACCAGATGGTGTTTACACAGGAGTCCTGGAAAAACACACACCACAAATAAGAATTTTCTGAATTGCTAACTATGTGTAATCTGGCACTACTATCAGCTCTGTGTTTAGAGGGATGCAAGTGRGAACATGATGCCAGGTTTTGTGCAGGGCTTCAGGAGTGATCCTGGGAAGTAATGGTCAGTCAAAGATTTCACTTGCAGTGGTCAGATTTGGTTGGAGGTTTGAGAAGACRCACAGGTTTCTGTGGAAAGAAAGATCAAGCTCGAAAGACACAAGAGCTCTTGGAAGGATACCATGAGCATACATATTGTGCTTGTTCAGGCTGTGTAGCTTTCAATAGAACCTTAGGGAAGCAAGAATGGCTCATAACAAATAACACTTACTATGGAACAGGAAAAGTTACTTATRGACTAAACTCCAGAAAAAGGGGAGTTGGAAGAAACAGGTGCCTCATACAGTAGGAGGAGGTCCACAGACACATGACCTGTGTCTGGTGTTCAGCATCTTCCTAAAAGTCCTAGAGAAGGTGATACAAGAAAACAGTGACAGTGTTTACAACTGATGAAATATTATTCAGGATAACGAAAACCAGTCTTGACTCTGAAAAACTGCTGAAATAGTTCACTGCACTAAAACAAAATTCTGTGTTAAGAATGTCAGGGGAAAAGTGACTACTTATATAAAAACATGATCTCTTAGCTCAGGAAAAGGTGAAAGACAGCTTGAGTCACTGTGGAATGTTTGCTAAAAGCATCCAGGCACTGCTCAGTGGGCAAGCTGGCTGTTGGATTTGGAGCAGAGGCAGAGAAATGCCTTTTCCTGTGGTACAGAGTTGCACTTTTGCTTCTGCATATTGGGCATGCCAGAGTACCAGTGGGGTGTGGGAGGGCGAGGAAGAAGACTGTGGGGAAGAAGTTAAACTGGGCAGCATGACGACACCTTCAGGCACAGCMATGTCCCAGACTGGCAGCAGCATGGGAGCAAGGCAGAGGCACCTGCCCTGCTTCACAGAGCCCCTCTGAAACCCTCRCTGCAAACCTTGGATGGCTCCATTTCTTGGGCTAATTGGGACTATGGTATGACATTTCTCAAGGCAATCCCAAGTTACCAGGCTTTCAAGGATTTGAGATGAGTTATCACACCCAGGAGAATAGAAGCAATTTGGTGGCGGGTAGCAGGATGTCTGTCACAGCTTACATCTATAACTGGGCAGTTATGGTTGAGACACACCTAACCAGATGCTAGTAAGAGGGCTTTTTTTTTAACAGGACTTGTTTTATGTGCTGGTATTTCAACCTTGATTAGGTATACTCAAAGTGGTTCTGTCTTATCTTACTCCCTTCCCTGTCTGAAAATAATATTTTTTTTTTCCCTTGAGAAGTAGGACTTGGCTCTCTCCTGTCCTRGAATTGCCCACAAGAAGAAAAAATAAAGACCAAAATGAACAATGGATGTAGATGTTTYCCCAATTATTCTGTATATGATTTATTGCTTTATTTTCAAGACATGAAGAATGCTGTTAATGCGAATATATTGGATGGAACACCTTATTGTTTTTATCATGGTGACTTTCTTATCATGTGGGAGAGCAGTGGATTTGCATCTATTTGACATTTGAAATGTTCTGCCTTTGGCTGATCCACAGCTCTCTGCAGCTTGATCCAGCCTAAGAAAAGCCCATTTCAGTTCTTAGGACAGGTGCAAAATTAAGCATCAAGCATCTTGCTTCTGAAATTGCTTGTGATTGTTTTTTCCTCCACAAATGTCTGCATAGCTAGCAATTAACTGGATCCAGAGATCAAAAGCTAAATTGTCTCAGACAGAAATTGCTGTATCAGAGCTTAGTGCTACTTGTAATGTACTTTAACAATCAGGCACCTTCACTGATCTTTTTTTGCTTGAAGGTGAAACAGGCAGGCTTGGGCTTGCTCTGCAGCCAGGGAGAACAGAAAGGGAAAGGAAGGACTACAYGATGATTTGGGGAGAAGCACAGGCTTTATGGTCTGAGATTGTAACACCCCAGAAAAGTGTTGCTGTTTCCTCTGTAGGGCTAGGAGAGTGACAGAGGGCTCCTCACCAGACCTGCAGTGCCACAGATGCCTCCTGTGTGATGGTGCAGGAGGGTGCCCTGCCCTGGTGCCCCTCTGGCATGGCATGGAGCCTGGGGCTGGCCATCTCTTTGCAAGACAGGAGGAGACAGCTCCATCCACCCAGCTGGGGGAAGACAGGGCCCAGCAGGGAGAGAAGGCCTGAGTGTGGCCCCCCTCACACTGCAGGCAACGTGGGCTCAGGGAAGCAGAGGGCTTGATGCCTTGGTGATTCTTTCCCTGTGATTTGTAGAGAAGCTTCTGATACCTTCACCCTTAATTGCCTTAATTAGTCCATTATCCTCCTCTAGGGGAATTTTCCACAGAAAGAGATGTCACTCCTTGAAATGTTTGACTGGTAGACCAAAAACTCCACTGTCAGCTTTTTTCTTTCATTTTTAGTATATTCTAAGTTGAGCTATCATATTGACAATTTAACATCTAATCCTATTGCTCTAATTCAGTCATTTGCCTGTGCATTAGGATAAGAATGATTTGCATAACAGCCTTCAGTCTTCTGTTTAGCAACAAAATATTCTGATTTTTGCTTGACTTAAGTGGGATCAAACTGCGAACAGGCTGGAGCGTGATCCCAGGGGACCTGCACTGATTCTGGTTGCTGGGGAAGATGTGGCTGCTCCATTTTCCTGCAGGCTGCCTTGCAGGGAGCTGGGGCCTGCTGGTAAATGTCCCTTCTTGGGAAATTTGAAAAAAGAATAGGAAAATGTCTTGCTTGTCCCAGTCACGAGTGGTTAGATTCCACTTGCCTGTATTTATCACTTTCTGCACCACTGATAAGGATTGTTTTAGCAAGTCAGCCTTTATGCGCTGTTTTCCTTCCTTAAAGCAGAAAAGGTTTGTAAATGAGTTGTAAACCTTSCACTGGGCTGGCAGGACTGATAGGTTTTTTTTGCCTTCAAGGAGACAGGCCCCAAGAGATATCTGCATCAGATTTTCCTGGTGAGAACTGGAAGTGTTCATACCCTGTTTGAAGATTGGAGGGCGTGGCATAGTGAGAGTAGCTGTGGGTGCTCCCCAGAGCCCATTCCTGAGCTGTGGATGCCCCTGCCCCATTGCCCAAACAATCCTGCTGCCACAYGCTAAAGCACAGCCCTCACCCCACATTCCCTGTACAGTGCTTTGTAATTCTGAGATGTCATTCTTCCAATTCACCCAAATTYTCAGTTTCTTCTGCTAGGCACTTTTGTTTAGCCGTTAGGTTTTATACATGGACGGCTCTGTAGAAATTTCATATTCGTTTTCTGTGGCTGGCAGGTAACATTTTCCCAATTGATTAAGTATCCAGACTTACAAAGGTAGAGCTGAAGGCAGTGACTGTAGGCACCTGAAAAGTTGTAAACCCCCTGTGGCAGATCATTAACTTCAGATCAATAGGAAAATCACTTTTTTCCCGTCTTTTTTTGTTATACCTTTTTTTTTTTTTTCTTTTCTCCAGTGTCCAGATGCTTCTCAGGGAGGTGTTTTCAGAGAGAGCTGTCATTCCTCTAACACAAAATTGCATTATCAAAGAACTTCTGCTGGTACTATGAAAATGCTGAAATGAAATGCAAATCTCGACATTAAAGACAACTTCCTTAATAACTGAGGTAGATTTCTTCAAGCTTTCCTCTTTTGAATTGTACTTCTTTTCTAGGAAAAAATGTGGAGATTAAGGAATGTTTCTACAAAGAGCCCGTTTTTACAACCCTCCCTCGACTTTGGTGCATATTCTCCTGAGGGGGCCTGTGGGATCACACCATTTGCAGATGTCCATGTCACATGATATTCTCCATTGTATTTTAACATATATATTTTTATAGGATGGGTTCTATCTAATTAAAATTACTACTCTGTGACGGGAAAAACCGTGGACATTTTAATTTTCCAGAGGCTGTTGATAGCCTGGGGCTTGATGGAAGAATGTATTTCAATGTTTTTCCTTCTTTCTGAAGGAGGAAACACTCCTTCTGAAGCTAAACAAAGTCCATTTTCCATTTTGAAGATAATGCTGGGTGTCCCTGCCTGCATGTCATCTCTTCCATGAATTCCGCATGGTCCTACTTTAGCATCTCCCCGTGCTGTGAGGTAGGTAGGAACAGCTAGCAGGGTGGCTGGGCACCCTGGAGAAGGCAGGCTGGCTCAGGGGCTCAGGGACTGCCGAGTCCTGGTGTGGGATAGGGGGTTTGGARCTTCAGCCCACTACTGGCTCCCTCAGTGCCCCTGAATGAGGGAGGAACAGAAAAAGTGGTGGCTCTCTCATGAACCATTGGATTTTTAGGATGTGTTTTGTAGCGTTGAAYGCCTCTGTCTCTCATTTATTACCTCTGGTGCTTTCAGACTAAGGAACTGGCATGCTTGGGCAGTGGGGAAGCCACATCTGCAGCAGGTTTGGGTCACTATGGCACTGATCCTATTCATTGCACATCCTCCACCAATGGCATGTGCTAACACATCTCACCATCCTTGCTGGGAAGCAGCCAGGTCCCCATCATGTCCCAGGCTCAGGCCCTTGGCTGCATTACATAAATTAATTCCTCTTAATGTATCATGTTATTTTTGTTCTGCACTAGAACCTACTCAGGAAGGAAAAGGGGTCCCCCGGTTCATAAAGGGTTAATATTTTCAGTCCTAGGCACTTTATTTTTATTTTATTTTCATGGCCTTAGTCAATACCATAAAGCCCTGAAATCCCTGGCTGTCTTTACCACAGAGATAACCACACAATGAACCTATCTGCACATCACAAAAAGCCGACAGTAAATTTACAAGTACTCCGTGGGATATGGGGCCTCGTTGCTGATAACCAGCTTTGGCACTGAATAGGAGCTGTACACTTGTGTCTGCTTTATTGTGTTATGTTTTTCCCTGCAGATAGCAGCTCATTGTGGGAAAAGGCAAGGACTCCTGCTGGAGCACACTCAGCGCCCTTGAAAACACATCTGTGCTCTGTCTCAGCTCTCCTGCCCAGTTTAGTCAGCACTGGTGTTTGTTCCTCTTTCTCTCTTTGTGCCTCCTCTCCCTTGTCTGTGCTAATAATTTCACAAATTCTCTCCATCTTATGGGCCAGAGATAATTTCTATTGAAACCGGCTGAGTTGCACAAATTGTGAGATGTTTTTCCRTGGTACTCTGGTTTTAATCTGTGTTGATCTTAAGATCCTCTTCTCTGCTTCATGCTTGCTGGGGTGTGAAGCATCTGCTTAGCTGTTATATAAAGAAATACATTTATTAGGTAGTTAGTGTAATCACATAATCTTGACAGACACCAGTGGTAGCAGTCACAGTTCCATATTTTGTGAAGTGGGAGGATACATAAGCAGGCAGCCAGCAAAGTAAAAGTAGGCACATTTCWGCTGCTGAGAGACACCTTTACAGGATTATGTTTCCAAAGTCGGTTTTCTGGAAAAAAACATAGGGTCATTAGCTCTCTGTGAGTGCAACAACTGAGGCAGGGGTGGAGTGACCACTCTGTGTCCAGTGTTTCCCAGCTGGAGGGGCACAGGGCAGTGTTGCAGGTGATGCAGTGCACAGGACAAGGGCAGGGACAGGGCTGGAGGAAGGTTACAACAACCCTCAACCATCTTATCTGGTGGGAAGGGGTGATGTCCATGTAGGAGGAGGGATGGAGCAGGGCCAAGAATCATTCCACAGCATAGCCAAGTCTGGAYGAAAGTGTGTGGGTGTTTTGGAGGAGGAGTTTTGGAGCATCCTTGWTGAAGCGCTCAGCAGTGAGCGGCTCCTTCAGGCACAGTTGATGACCARCAGGCCATGTCAATTTGTTACTGCCCTTGAACGGAAATATTCCAATCCCTTGTGCTGCTCAACCTTGCAGCAGAGTTGAATGTACACAGTTCTTAGCAAGGTGTGTGCAGGAATGGGCAGGGACAGGAATGAATGTGTATGGAGAGATCCCTGTACATGCATTATTGGCAGGACTCCCTCTGCCTGCCCTGCCCAGCGCTGATGAGCAGTGGGGCCTATTGGGAATCAATTCCACTGGAACAAATGCGAGAGATTACGAGCTAATTGTGCACAGTTGCCCCCAGGGGAGGAATTTCCTCAAATCATTTCAAYGCAGAGAGCTGATGGAGGCTACAGGCTTGCTTTGTTTCCCTCATTCAGGCAAGAGCCAGAGGCTGTCACCCACAGATCTCTGAGTTCGCTTTTCCCACAAGAGTCCAGTCCAGCAGTAGGAATAATCTGCATTTGTGGGAGAGGTGCAGGCTATAAATCTCACTAAGCATTTTAGTCATGCAAAACTGTCACCTTTGATTTTCAGAAAGCTGCTACCCCCTTACCATCTGCTCCTGGTGCCACTTCCCTCCCTGGAGACATCCAACAAAATAATAATATGGATTTTTGCATGTGAGCTGGAGATGATCAATAGCAATTCTTTCCACAGCAGCAGCACAATACATGAAGCACAGTTTGTAACATTAGAGTGTAGGAGGCTCAAAAAGCAATACCCTGCACTTCCTTGTTGCCCAGCTTGTCCTCCCAGTGCTCCAATGACCAGAAATGCTTGTGGTCTGTTTCCCTAATGTAGAATGAAAGCAGCAAAAGCTGAGCTACCTGCCTGCTCTGAGGAAAGTGTTTGTTTATGGTGGACAGGCTTAAAAATAGTTTTCAGCCTCACTCATAGGATGAGTGACTTCTTTGGGCCAATTGCTGTGTTTATTCCCAACTCCTGTATTTACTGCCAACATTTCAGAGATTTCTGCAGGGGATAACATCAGCACTGAATAATTTCAGAGAAAATCAAATGTGTCTATGTATTTTAAAAAAATTATTCAAGGATGTAAGAGTGTTTCATGCAGCATGAGTGAGCTCTGAAACTGTGCATATGTGAGCCTACCAACACGATGGAGTAATGGTGTGCAGAGATTTTGCAGTTCTTTCTCTTTTCCTTAAGCTGTCACTGTTGATGATGAGAAGACAAAAATGTTTCTAATTTCTTTTTCACTTTGCTGGTGGTATAAAACAAGATAACTTACCACCCCAGGATACTTTCTCTGTGCTCCCTTGTCACAACAGAGGAATAAAACTGGAATACCTCAAATGGAGGCATGAAATAGTCTCTCTCATGTCACATGGCAGTCAGGCATGGCATCCCATTCTTTCCTCACACACCATATTAATCTCTTTCTGAATTTGGAATTAATTATAATAAGATGACTGAACTCTAGAGATTTTTGAAAAATAAATCAAGTATGTTGTCAGTTTGCTCTGAATTTTCCATATCTGTAGTGCATGTTGAAGCAAAAACCCTTTAAGTACATTGTAATCTGGTATCAGACATTTCTCAAATTAGCATTTTCTGTAGCATCATGTATGAATTAGAATTCTGTTGATATTTATTTTTATACTAAATTGGTTATGTGATACATTAGGTGTGTGCCATTTTGTCCATTAGCATGTATTTCTTTTCAGCAAGTAAAATGTATGCAGTTTAAAGGATTATGCTAGCTGGTGATGTTCACTTAGGTATGCATGGATGGATATACTTCTTCAGTGAAGAAGATGTCTTTTCATTTAAATGTGTTACCCTTTGGATAGGTCTTAATTTGCTTCGCTTTATTTTATATTTATAGGGTGTAAATATGTGTCTAAGTAATTCTTTTCCCAATCAAATCCTCTTTGCAGTACAAAACCAGATAATGAAATAATGGCAGTTTCAGTAAATTTATGCTAAAATTAGTACCATAATTTCTAACCTATCTTGATATTTTTATSATTTGTAGGTGCCACCCTTCATGCCATTGTCTCCATACTCCCACTCCTACCCTCCCAATGACATGCTATTGTTCTAGAGAATGTTACAAACACATCACAGGAGGATCTGTACTCTCAGTTCACCTGCCACATGCTGAGTAATAACATCAAAACAGACTACTCTTGTGGAAGTAAGCTGATTTTCTGTTTAGAGCAATATTTACAGAGATGTGAGAACTGCAGCCAGCGTTCTCACCATGTGTGTGAAGGATGATCTTTCTGCTGCCTCCAGTTCCTCCCATCCAGCAATTTCGGCTCCATCCTCCAAGTTTTACCCAGCGAAGCTGCAAGAAAGGGGCTTTCCAGCTCTTTGTGTCTTGTGCACATTTGTGCTGTGTTGCTGAGAAAGCTGCTGTGGGAAGGGAAGCTCACACCGTCAAGTGGCTGACAGCCACTGTGGSTGGCTACAAGCCAGCACTGGGCTTTATGTGTCTGTCCCGCACGGATACTGAAGTTTGAGTGCATCAGTGGACATATGGATTAGTTTCAAATTTTAGGTGCAAGTGGGTAGGGGCACTGCATTTGGAGAGGTGAATGCTTTGAGGGTAGGGGTGTGCTCTCTTCTTTAACTAAATGAGTAGCTGACTTACTGACCAAGTCCACAAGACAGTGTTTGGCCTTGCAAAGACAAGTTTGTTCCTCTGAGGAGCTGAAAAATATTTGTTTTGATTAGAGGGTGGCAGGACTACCTCAGGAACACATCACAGGGAGGAGGAAAAGAGATGCAGTTGTATCAAAGGGAAGGTTAGATTCCCTTGGAAGAGAYTGGCTGTAGGGGTTCCTGTGTTTYACCAAGCTTGGGTGCMCTCCAGCCAGCTCTGGAGCACACCCAAGCTGGAGCTTGAGAAAGGCCAGAAGGGAGGGAGAAACAGAGACCTTACATATTTTTACTAGCTGAATCTTAAGCATGGTTTTATTTTGTGCCTTTACCTATAAGTTCAAAAGAATAGATTCTGTCTATTCTGAAGGTTGTGATTRAATGTTTCTCCATTCATGCAACTTGATTTAAGGATGGTGTGAAGGTAATTGGACAGTGAGCTCTCTTCCAGCAAAGTGCTACCAAATCCATACAATGATGCAAGTGTCCATCTCCCCTCTCTGTGGCTTTTCTTGCTCCCCTTCACATCATCAGCTTTTGGGAGGGAGGGCTGTCTCTCCCAGAGTGTGGTACCTAGGAAGGCTTTGGCAGCTCCCCATGTGTGTGTGTGAGCATCCATACCCTGTAATGGCATTGCTTGACCACAGGACCTCTCCCCAAGGCAGAAACAGTGAGTTTCTTGGGTTGACAGCCTCAGAAAAAAACAAGCTGGCAGGAATCTCCACTTGTGTCTGCGTGTTATGCCTGTGCCTTGCACCAACTCCTGCACAGGAGACCCTTGCTGTAGGAATGTCTGCCCACTTATTTGGCTGTCCCTGGGGATATGTGTGGGCCCACATGAGTCACAATACAATCTGATGAGTAGATTTTGTTTATCATGAGGTGAAGGTCAAAAATGCACTGGTTTTGGCAGAACAGTGCTCATAGTTTGATCTGAGGAATGTATCTRTATAATTTTCCTTTCAGAAGAATCTCTCAGTGCATGTGTTATCTGCTAGTGCTCCTAGCAGTTTCACTGGCAAGCTAAAATTGTGGTCTGCTGTGGAGTGTATGAAATGAAAGTCAAAAAAATAAGTGAYGTACTCAGGGTACAAGGTGAGACCCTGTGGAGTAGGTGGGAGAGGATCCCAGCAGCCCTYATCAGCCTTTAGGAATCACTGCCCAGAGCTGATGGAACACTGGGAAATGGCACCTAGAGACTGTACCACACCTACTCTGGGATGTCCCCGGGGTGGCTGTGAGGATGGGCAGGCTTTATGACTGGGGAAGAATCAGAGACAGAGTAAGAGGGACAAAGGATGATTGAGAAGGAACGAATCTGGGAAAATAGGGGATAAGGAATAAAAGGGGACTGATGTACATGAATGGGAATGGCAAGTGTATTTTTTACAGCTGATTGACTCTTCTGCACGCATGTGCATGTGTGTGCTTTCAGGGCCAGCTGTGGGAGTCAGCCCATGGCCAAGAGTTCACCTGCCCAACTAGGATCCTGGGATCTGGGAAGGACACACTGTGTGCATTTTTCCTTGGGGACTTGTGTGTGTGTTTGTCTGTGTGTGCTGGTACACAAGCAGCTCTGAATAGGAGTGGGACTGGGGCTTGTAAGGCAGCCAGGAAGGCTGGGGATCCAGGACCAGCTACAGCAGAGAGTCTGCCTAAGTCCACTTGCTGGAGAGAGAGGAGAACCACAACCAGGCCATGTGCATGCTTCCCATTTGGATGAGCACTCTATGTGTGTTGGGAATAGAAGCTCAGCCTTGCTGCTGGGTGAATCTGGGGACACAGAGCAGYAGCAGCAGCTCTGAGCTCTGGGATTATTCAGTAATTCAGTGATTATCTAAATACTGGAGTAGGGATCATGCTTATCAGGACTGCTGCAAGGAGGTTGAAAGTCTGGATTAACATTCGACATAATGTTGACAGCAGAGATATGGAGCAGAAAAAATTAGGATATAACTCAATCAGGGTGAATCTAAGGTGGGTGAAAATGTAGATTTAAATGGAAATAGACAACAGTAAACAGACACTGTATTAAGTGACAGCCCACCTGCTGACAGCCCAGGAATGGGACTGTAAGATGGCAAGGAGACACAATACACATTTTCTGCTTCACACAGAAAAAARGCTCCTGAAACTACTGGGTCAAATTTTTGATGCTACATCTCAGAAGGACAGTATCTTACTTGATTAAAGCCAAGAGGACTGTGGGAGTAGTATAATAGACTAGAAAGCAAGAAAAAATTTGGACAAACTGCTTCTTTAGCCAGAGAAGAAAATTCCAGCTGGAGATAGGATGATCTTGAATCCAAAACAAGTTGTGGCAAAGGGGCTGCTTGTACTTGATGTTCTTGGACAGACAAGAAATGCTTGATTGGCTCCAAGAGAGATGTGGAGATCCTGGAGCAGGTCCAGCAGAGAGCTGCTATGTTGGTCAAAGCTCTAGAGATATCTCTCAGCAGGAAAGGCTCATTGAGCCTCAGGTTGTGAAAACTGAGAGAGGACCTCATCAGTGTCTCWAAGTATCTGCAGGGAGAGTGCCATGAGGATGGCCAGGCTCTGCTTGATGGTGCCCAGCAGCAGGACAAGAGGCAAGGGGCAGAAACTGAWGCAGAGGAAGTTCCACCTGAATATGAGTAAGAATTTACTGTGCAAGTGACCACAGACTGGAACATGTTGCCCAGAGAGGCTGTGGAATTTCCCTCACTGGRGATACTCAAGAACTGTCTAGACACAATCCTGTGCCATGTGCTCTGGGATGACYCTTCTTGAGCAGGGTGGTTGGACCAGATGACCCTCAGTGGTCCCTCCCAACCTCACCTGTTTTGTGATTCTGTAAACCATACAGGGAATGGAAGAACCACATTCCATTCCATTCCATTCCATTCCATTCCATTCCATTCCATTCCATTCCATTCCATTCCATTCCATTCCAGTGAACTCCCAGTTCACAGGGCTGGTAGGATCTCCAGCACCCCAGCATTGGTGTTATTGGGCAGGTGTCTGCCAGAGGTAGCCCTGGCACACAGCACCCCTCACAGTCTATTTTCCTCTGTGGATACCCTGAAGAGGTCACATCCCCCAGTCTATGCATGCCATTGCTGGGAGCACAGGCCAAGGTTTCCTGTCTTTACCGTCAGAAATGTGCAGACCAGAGTGAGATTAGTCAGGAAAGCACCAGGCCTCCCAGGCTCTGGGCTCACTGTCAACAGAGAGTCATGCTTCCCTCTAAAACTCTGCCGACCTGATGCTTTGTGGGAAACAAAAGGCTATTGAAAGCTGCTTCAAGCAAGAGATGAATGCAGAAAAGCGTTTGCTGCCTCCAGGCTTAGTATATAGGTCAGGTAAAAAGTACAACCTTACTAACCCTTTGTAAATAAGTAATTAGGACACTTAATGTAATTGAGCAGCATAATGAATAGTAGCAACAGAAATGAATTGCAAAACATTTCTATCCTTCAGAGAAATGCATAGGTATGCAAAAAGCACTTGCTGGTATGTTACTCTGCTTGTGAGCGAGAGTAGTTATCAGCGAGACAGAAAGAAATCTTAGGTTTTCCACTCCAATGTTCTGCTCGGGCAGATTTGGTTCCAGCAATGCACTTTAGAGTATTTTGTTACCAGAACTATCAAAGGTGGATGAAATATATACTTTTTAGACTCAGGTCCAAGAGGCTGAGTGGGTGTAGGCTGACGGAGCACTGCTGAAGGCAGCAGAGGTGTGCCAAGTTACGCTGTCTGAATTAGCTAATGCACACCGGGGGCAGCACATCCTGCGGGGCCCTGCCAGCCTCTGCGAGCTCAGCAGATTTTGTCATCAGTTGGAAAAGATGGTGGCAAGTCTTGGCTGTGCCCTGCCTCCAGCTCCACCCCCCCCCCCTCCTCCCTTTCAGTTTCTTCCTGGCTCTGTTCCCTGGCCCTATGATGGGGTAGCATCTCCCTGACTCAAAAGCTGTTGTTATGAGTCAGTCTGTTAAAAGGATCATGAAGTGACTGGGTATCACAAGGAGAGAAACCTTTTAATTATATAATGCTAGACTGTTGGAAGCTGTTGCTGGGTATCAGAGGGTTCGATGTATCTGAACTTCTGTAGCCTGAATTGTGGGGGTATGGTTTCTGGCATATAAGAAATGTTTGTAGAATTTCATAGACGTAACTCCTTAATTACTATTCATGAAGTATAACCCTAAGGGAAGCAGAATATCTGGATATTTTAKCACTCCACCATTTTCTTTAATTAAAAACCCCATTTTTTTTCCTATAAATATTTCACCTCCTGTGCTTGCTGAAGGTYTAATTCAGCTGCTCTTCAACTGAATAGCACACTGTTCATGCTTAGCTGCGGTCAGTCCTGCATAAGGACAAACAGGAGTATGGTCCCAACGGTGTCCTTCTGGTGGAAAACCAGAAGAYGGTCCTTATACCTGCAGACAGGTCATAGCTGGTGTTTCCTCTCAAGCCTGACMCCAGACTTCTGCACCCCTGTGATGTGCTCACATATCCTCCAGAGCGCAAGATGTTGCTCCTGACAAGGATCAAGGATACTTCAGGTGAATTGGCTGTATAGTACATTTGGGACTATATTTTATGTGCTCATCTTTAATACAGACCCCTAGGATGACTTATGTATTTCTAATTTATTTTATGYATAATCCCCTGTGCAAACTACAATAACAGATTTCTGTACTGTCCAATAATGCAGTTGTAAAGCATGACAGTAAATAATACCTGAGTGAGTGAGAATACATGTTTTCAGTTCAGATTTGAAAAGAGATGGGGATTCAGTCAGGCATATAAATGTATTTAATCTTCATGAAGGAGCTTGTGCTCCAGAAGGATTTTACCAGTTACTAGGGTTTCTCCTTTAGGCTATGGGGGATCAAAATTGCCTGGAGTCCTGGGCTGCAGCCAAGTTGCAAGCATTCAACACACAACAACATCCATCCAGGGGAAGAAGCAGAAGAGACTTCAGTGCAGAGCAGGATATAAAAAAGGTGCAATGTAGGGCAGAAAACCTTCCCCTGTGGAGTCTCTCCTTCCTCCAAGGTGCAGTCTCATTGCTGGGAGTGGTCTGCAAAAGAACATGGCTCACTCTGGTCTCTTTGCTCTGGTTTCTAACAGCTTATCAGATGACTGCAGCAGCTCAAGTTGCAAAGGCAGGGGAACACTCAAGCCAGTGTTAGGAGTAGCTAGGCATTCACATAAATCATGCACGTGARTCCTGAACCATATATGGAACTGCAAAAGACCAAAGAAAGTAATTTCTACAGTACAAATGATGACTATTCTATTTTTTAAAAAATATGTAGGTTACCTAAGGCTTATTTGAACCAATCTTAAATATAATCATGTGATGAAATAAAATTAAGCCTGCTAAATGGAACAGCATTTGGCAAATAGCCTATTTTATAAAACAAAAGAGTGGATAATTCCTCTCTGATACATAATATTGGTCTAACAGGACAGAGTCTCAATTCAACAAAGAGCTAATTCAAGATATTTGTGAATACAAGTAGGATTGTTACATGGGGGTTTTCAAAGGAATTAGTATTTTTTTCTTTCTTGAACTTTTAGCTGAGTGTTGGCTGAAGTATTTGAGGACTAGGTTAAACACTGTTTAAAATGTGCCTTTTTAAAGCTCTTCATCCCCTAGGTTTTTGCTGTCATGTCTTTCTGCTTCTAAGTAAACGAGAAATCTTTGAACTGCTCTTGCTGCATGGTTTGTTTATGTACTTTTATAGGTTAAAACCTTCTGCATTCACATTCAACTGTGCAGGAAATGTATTATTTTCCCTGAAATAAGCTTAGACAAATGCTTTCTGTTCTCCCAAGCCTGGAGTCCCTCAGGTATTTTATGCTTTAAATAATCTATCTGAATGGATGAAAAATGCTTTGTAACTTCCCAGCCAGCAGGGAGGGTGAGACAGTCTGGTGGGATTTAGGCATAGTAGTTTTCTCTTGACCCGTGCCCTGTTCCTGGGTTCCCAAAGGACAGGAGGGGATGGTATCCTGGCACTTGGTAGGAGCCACTGCTGATGCCGTGGGGCTTTGAGCACTGCCACCAGTGTGTGTTTAAGAATCTTATTCCTGGCCATCTTCTGCTTTGTTTTGCCTCCTTACACTGAGAGTTTTTTCTCCTTATGCTAATTCACCCTGAAAGACAGATGATGAGCCTTCTTACGAGTCTTCTGTGAGCCTTCTCATGAGCTTTGCAACCCCCCGACTTCTGCCATCCCCGCAGYGCTGTCTGTGAGCAGCCACACAAAGCGCTTTCCTCCTGCAAGGAGAGCACGGCTCCAGGCCTGTCCGGGCAGGTGGCAAAGCGCACGCAGCGCGATGCATCCAGACCCTCTGGGAACGAGAGATCTGGTTACAAGGGCCACGTAAATCCCCAGATTTTCTTATGCGTCTGGCCACAGCTGCCTGTGCCTGCTCCCTCCCTCCCCCCAGCCCATGGGATGGAGATGGGGTGGGAGTGGTGGGGGGCACCCATTAACAACACGGCTGCTGTGGGGAGGGCTTTGCTTTTCCAGTGGTTTAGCGCACGCAGAGTGATTCTATGCAGCGAACTGCGCCTCACCTCAACTCATGCTTTATTAGGCTCTTTCCCAGCTCGACTGTGCATGGTTAAACAGACTTTGAACCCCATTACGTGACCTTTTGGGTCCTTGCCTGTCAATTGAATTGCTTCCCACACGCTGCTCTCCCCATTTACAGCTAAGCACCAGACCTTGCCCTCCCTGTAAAGTATCATGTGAGTGTGACCCGCTGCCATTGTAAGCGGAGCTCGGCTGTTACCAGCTATCCCTACCCATATTAATCCTTTACTGAGARATGTGTTCACAACTTGTTTTTTGTGTTCCTCCCCCAAAACAGCTTAAAGCCCAAACCTTGGATTTTTCTCCTCAGCTATAGACATACTGATAAAGAGAAATTATTGTTTGCAATTTGGTCCTACTGTGCTTAATTTGCCTTGCACCTGTGTATARCACTCTGTCTAATTCACGGCTGTCTCTGCGGGCTGGCCGGGGGCATAAAGCCATAGTGCTTTTTGTCCCTCATATCTGTCCCCAGAATAATCAGATTATAAGTATTTGCTCCCAATGTGCAAAGGCATGGAAAGAAAAAGAGAAACCAGTTTGGAGACTGCTAGGGCCCTATCCTCCTCTGCCTCGGTAACCTGCACTTCTCTGTGGCATTCCCTAGGGTTCATGTGCTAGGAATCATCCATGGTTTGTATGCTTTGCATTTCTTAAGGGCTGAGGTTTGTGTTGTAATGTTCTTCATGACCTACTGCAATTTGCATGTTAAGTAATAATAGGATAAATATTTGGTGTCACTTATTCTTCCTACTACATGTGTTGAGGTTCAACCCCAGTCAGCAGCCAAGCCCCACACAGCTGTTGATTCATTCCCCCACCAGTAGGATCAGGAAGAGAATCAGAAGGCTAAAAGCTTAGAAAATTTGTGGGTTGATATAAAAACAGTTTAATAGGGAAAGAAAAAGTTGKGCACAAAAACAAAGCAAAACAAGGAATTAATTTTTGTTTAATTCTTCTTTGTTTCCCGAAGAGCAGGGAAGTGTTCAGCTATCTCCAGCAGAGCAATGCTCCATCACAGTTAACAGTGACATGGGAAGTCAAACACCATCATTTCAAATGTTCCTCCTTCCTCCTTCTACCCTCCTTCTTTATGCACTGAGCCTGATGTCACATGGTCTGGAGTATCCCTTTGCCCAGTTGGGGTCACCTRTCCYAGCTGTGTCTCCTCCCAGCCTCTCAGGCACCCTCAAATCCCTCACCAGGCTGGAAGTACAAAAGCACCAAAGGCCTTGGCTCAGTGTAAGCCCCACTCAGCAATAACAAAACATCTCTGTGTTACCAACCCTGTGTTCAGCACAAATCCAAAACAYRGGCCTATACCAGCCACTTGTGAAGAAAACTGACTCTACCCCAGCTCCAACCAGCACAGCATGAACACAATCATTCAAAAAAACCTAAGCTAACAAAGTCCTTCAATGTGAGAAAAATTTTTAATATCAGAATTGACATGAGTTGTACTGTTTTCAGTGAGTCTGGAAAAGGAATCAAAGTATATTTTAGATATTTATGGGTTTTACCCCTGAAAAGTAAAAGGAACAAGGCCCACAGTCAAATTTGTARGTTTTTCTTTTTGCACATCTACAAGATGTTAATGGTAAGTGAAAATACTGTTGATTTGAGAACAAGCAGGAATATTTTTTCTGTTYTGATAACTGGTTTATTTGAGATGCAAAACAAATGCCATAAGAAAGTAATTTTTCACAAGGAAAATTCCTGTTAAGAGATCTGCAGCATTTATTCTTTTGACTGTGATCACTTTTTGTACTCATGCGTGTTACAAGATAAAGTCAAGAGCATTTTGTCTACTGTTCTGACATATATCCTAGCTTGTCCAACCCACAAAATGCTTGGTGTGCCAGAAGGGCATATCTGTCCCACTCTGGGATCCTCTTGGCTTTTTCTAGGGTTTACTGGGGTGGAAACAATTTGTTTATGTGATGAAAGCAGAGCAAACTGGTGTTTGCATTAGTGTGYCATTAATGCCTTGTTTTCTTGTGATGAGACAAGTCCAAGGTTGACCTGTTCATCAGTGCTGTTAAAAATGCCTTTTAAAGCATGATATTTCTTCCTTTTCCTTTTTTTTTTTCAGCTGCATATTTTGGGAAGAGGGAACAGGAATAAGATGATTCCTTTGGGTCTGAAATAACCTGGTACACTCCCAGTCATTTCTACAGGCASTGCTGCCACAGCTGAGGCCTGGAGCTGCAGCTTTCTGGTTTTTCAGGAGCCCTCCTGTTCAAAGAAGAAGGCTGAGTCTCTGCCTTGTTTTACATGAGCTGGCACAATTAGTCTGTGTGGCTGAAGAAGCTTCAAATGTAAAGTTTTCCATACAGAAATCATAATAAAAAATAAAATATTAACCACAACCCTTTAAATGACAAAGGTAATTGTGACTTACAAATGAAGAATTGCTTTACAAGTTGCTGAAAACTACCACTGTATTTAAAAAAAAAAAAACTTGCTTGCATAAACTTCATTAAAAGTTGTTTTTTTGTTCAGGGCCACTGCTGCAAAGAACCAGCTTGGGGGCAAGGCTGGGGACAGGGAAAGCAGGTGCTGCTTTTGACTTTGCTGCTAGTGAACTTGCTAACAGAATAGCACTAAACTAAATAACTTATAACATTGAAATAAATCACTTATCTCTGCTTTGCCTTCCACCTCTTGGATTTCTGACCTTGGTGGGTGCAACTTTGATATAAGCTACAGCATCTCAGCAGAGCCCTGCACATTTTAATTGATCATTAGATGATCTCAATGTGGCCCTTTAAATCATAGACTATTAAGTTGTCTGGTGGCCTCTCTGCTCATCCTTCAGATGAAGGAAGGTGCTAGGCAGGCTGAGTCACCTCATACCCCTAAGGCCACATCCCAGCAGCCAAATAGCTTGCAGCCCAGGCTTTGGAGGGTGCAGAGGTGTTGGGACACTGCTATGACATCCCTGGTAGCTGGATTGCATCCTTCAACAATGTCAAAAACCACTCCACTTCCTCTTCTGCATGCAATGACCATGGACACCACTCTATGTTTTTCTACAGAGACACCGTTCTCACGATCCCCCTTCAAGGAGAGGTGCAGGCTCAGCCCCTATTGGCATGTGGGAGAAAACCTTTCCCTGCATCCCACCTGAATTAACCAGTTAGGGTGGTAGGTCCCTGCAAACCCAAAATAATCACTGGGATGTGGCATTCAGCTCACTTCATTTGGCAGCCACAAGYCTGTCCTGCTCACTGTTCAGTGCTGGATGACCAGTACAGCATCTTCAGGCATCCTGCTGAAAATTTTATATCATCTTTTGGAATATTKCTTGAAAACATATCATATAAGGTTGGCCCAAGTCTCAGTCGTATGAGAACCCTCCTGGATCTAGCCTCATTATTAAGCATGGTTTAGGATCTACCAGAGATCCAGTTTGTAATTTGTCTTCATGCACAATTAATGCAACATTGTTTCAGAATCAAAACATCCCTGTCTAGAATTTACTGGTGTTTGAAAATCATTGAATGGTAGAATGACCTGGGTGGAACCTCGCATAAACCACAACTTGGTCTCAAGGCAAGACTTCTTTCCATGCTCTTAAGAATCCCAGAAAGACGTGTATGGAAATATGGCAGAYACGGGTCTGCTAAAAGTCACAATGGTCTGCACTGGAAGCCTGCAGATGGTGTGAGAACAGTGCAGGAGGAGCAGTGTGAGCCCTCCTTGTCTGTCTTACAGCATAATTAGGATCACATAAATGTCTCTGCTGTTAACAACCATGGTGATGACTGTTGTATCAGAAAAATCCCCCTGCCGTCTGCCTCCCAGGTGTTTGCACTTGCGTTTCACTTCCCATTAAAATGGTCTGCAGCAAGTGCCAGGGGTGTCAGAGCTGGGTGATGAAATTGAATTAGTTTGAATAACTGAATAAGTTTTAGATCTTGGACTGACAGCTTGTTCATATAGATCTTAAATGCCCAGCAGCAGCATAATTTGCATTACCCAGGCACGGCTGTTCAGAGCAGCAGGGCAGGGCTACACATGGCTGGTGCTTGCTCTTAACCTTGCTGCCTTCAGGAACCCTGCCTTGCAGGGAGGGACACAAACTGAAATGGAGTAATTGCATATAACCCTTTCTCCTTTCCTTTCCTTTCCTTTCCTTTCCTTTCCTTTCCTTTCCTTTCCTTTCCTTTCCTTTCCTTTCCTTTCCTTTCCTTTCCTTTC
>CADDXX010000055.1:2433490-2490785 GCA_902810485.1 Alauda arvensis | reverse complement strand
TTCCCCTTTCCTTTCCCCTTTCCTTTCCCCTTTCCTTTCCCCTTTCCTTTCCCCTTTCCTTTCCCCTTTCCTTCTTGCAGAAAACAGCATATATTCTAATTCATTCTGATTCTGACTGATCCTGCACAGGCAGGATGCTGAGGAGGGCAAGGTTTCATAAAGGCATTTTGTACAGCTCATTCTGAAATCTGGCATCAGCAGATGAAATTCAGACTGAGCAAGCAGAATTTGAAGAAATATTTAATAATTTATTATGCACTTTGTACTTGCATAGCACCTTTCATCCATGGTTTTTAAAAGACTTCAGAGATGTCAATAGATGATGCAAACAGAATAATGTCTTATTTTAATAAAGCCATTTTGCATGTTCATAAAGAAGCAGAAACTGTATTCCCAAAAGAATGAATTGTTTTATCTGTAATCAAAAAAAGAGGGTGTGYGAGAAAGTGGGACATAAAAGTAGAAATCTTCGTTTCCATCTCTTCCTTGTAAACTTTTTGAAGAAATAGAAAGCTTTAGGCAGAATAATTATTTTATATTTTAAAAAAACATACCTGCTTGACTGGCATTTATTATCCATGGTGCTTTTAAGGCCTCCCACACATGGTGGATATTTGCCCTCCTGCTCAGTACCCTGCCAGCTGAAGGGATTTTGCCTCTGTTTAAAGCAGCAACCKAAAGCCTCTGTGATTAGACTCACCTGCTAATATTTTTCTTTTATATGTTAGCAATAAAAAAAAATTGTCTGTAAAGCCTCCTTCCCCACATGCAAAAGAAGTAATGGATGACCATGAAGATGAAAGCCACCATAACCTCAGTCTCCCCTGGAGTTTCATTTTGTTTTATAGTTTACATTATTCCCCTCCATCATCCAAAGTATACTCAGACACATTAGATTAGAGAGGTAAGTGTATGAGGTTTTGCAACTAAAATTTCCAAAAAAGCCTTTCAACTTATGACAATTTAGGCTTTAATAATGTGTAAAGAACCACTGAGAGGAGAAATCTGAGACTCAGAGCATGGTACTGTCCAGCAGTGTCCACTACCCAGAAGGGCTGGTCACACTTGATGTTGCTATATCCTATAGAAATGTCCTTTAGCTGACTGATGGTAAATACACCAGAATTTCATCAGAGTGGTGATGTGGTGGATGTAGCTATGAAGGTGGGTTCAAAAAAGGTCCATAAAATTCAAAATGGTGTTCAGTGAGATTTTGTGATTATTTTGCTATCATCCTTGTCCAGAGGATAATAAAAGTACCTGATTCTGGCTTGTGCATACCACTACTTCACATTGAATTAAAGAAAAACTAAGAAATTGAATTAAACTATTCAGAAGGAAAATTCCTTAATGTACAAAGCCCTTCAAAACAGAATGTCACATGAAGTACTTACCAATGAAAATATTGTTATTCATGAGTATTTRCCACATAGATTTTATTCTGATATGCTATTCTAAACAGTTGGGTTAACTGTGGTTTCTCGGAAAATGCACAGGTTTTAATTGCAGCAACATTACCTGCATTAATGGCATGGTAGGATGTGGGTAAATAAATGTGCTTAGGGCTGCCCAATATTTTCCATTGCAAGAGGCTGTTTGCTGCTGTCTATGAGTCACCAGGCTTTGTCCAGCAGGAGCTCAGAGGCCTTGGGCACTGAGGTGGCTGCTTTGAACTGGTGCTGCTGTGGAAGTGCCATGAGCAGGGGGCTGTGCAGCCACGGTGAGGCAGCTCCCCTCTGCCCCATCTGAKAGCCTCTGACACCTTCTCATCTTGAGGTTGCAGACGTGCTTTGCAGCAGTGCAAGATTTTGGAGTGTRATGGGGGATTAAGGCGGTGATTAATTGAGGTGATTAGGCCAGTGGGAGTCCTTTTCACTTTAGGAAAAGAAAAGTTGTGACTGAAACAACACTTTAGGACATACGCAAATATGTGATCTGAGTAGGTTTGGTTGCATCTGACAACAAATCATCTTGATGCTCTTATATGCAGACAGAGAAGCTTACTATGTATTTTACCACGTATTTTGCATTCCACTTTTGCTTTCCTGGCAGTTTACCTTTCTTTCTTTATGTATTATTTGGCTCAATTCTTGCCTCTGTTACAGAAGTCTGTTTTCATTTTTCCTTTAAACCCTTTTCAATAGGGTATTGAAAAAAMCACATAAAAATATACAAAATACCTGATGGTAGGGAGCCAGGCTCATTTCAATGGTATGCAGTGACAGGACAAGAACACCCTGAAATCCAGGAAATTCAGCTTAAACATAAGAAAAACTGTTTTTTACTATGGAGGCAATCTAATGCTGGAATTGGTTGTTGAAATAGTCTGTGGTGTCTCCACCCAGGGAAATACTTAAAACACAMGTGGGTGTGGTCCTGGGCAGCTGGCTATGGCTGACACTGCTTGAGCAGRGGAGTTAGATGGGATGGCATCTGCAGGTGCCTTCCATCCTCAGTTGTCCTGTGAGCCTGTGAATACATCTGGTTTCTGTAACACGTGCAAATATGCGTTAAAAAATTATGGCTTCATTAAAGACCTGAGTTTGTCTTGGCCAGTCCGTGCTGCTGCTCAGAACTGTCTGGCTAACCTGCGTTGGGGGGTGTTTCAGCTCTCCAGTACTTCCTCTCTGGCACAGCCAAGGTCACAGAAGGGACTGAAAACATCCTGAGACAAGAGGAAGGAGGAAAAGGATGTGGTTCAGCTCCAAGTTGCTGGGATTGAAGACCTTCCAGGCCTCCTTGGCAGAGCTACTGGTCAGGGATGGGCAAGCACTGCCCTCCCCTGCACTGAGGGCACACAGGACAGGAAAAGAGAGCAGGAAAAGAAAGGCATAGCCATGTGCATTATGCCAGTCATGCTGTTGACTTCAGAGTCCCATTCTKCTGAACCTTCCCTCCACTCTCTAGCCAGGAGCACAGAACAGACCTGAGAAAGGGACAGCTGGTGAAAAAGTTGTAGGTAGTATCCCTGGCACTAGCTTCCACCTAAAATAAAAATAAACACATACAAACTCTCCACAAATAAAGGAAGAGGAAGGCTAAGTGAAGAACATCAAGCTGCTTTGACAGCTGCAGTAGAGCTGATGACTGCTGTATCTTCACTGAGGCCCAATTACAATCCAGTGTTTAATTGTTTCTGGCCACCATCAGCCCCCTGGGCAGGAGGCAGCTGGTTGCCTGCAGTCCTCATTCTCCAGAGGAGTAGGGGAAAAAACTTTTCTGGCTCTGTGGATTGTTTGTCTTTGGCACAAATTGGAAACAAATCAGTCATCATTTTTATTGCTTTAAATATTACACTATTATTTTTCCTTTAAGTGAGGTAACCTTTAATTAGTTGCATGAGTGAAATCACACCATCTCTCTTAAATTACTTACATTTAGTCTCATAAGGGGTTTGTTTTTTTTTTTTTTGTTGGTTTGTTTTCTGCTTTTTTTTGGGGGGAGAGTAGCAAATTTGCTCTAACACCATCTATTCCTATCTTACTCATTGAAAAGCCTGCTGTTGCAAGTCCTCCAACACCTGATGTTACTTCCTCCCGTGACTGTGCCCTTCATACTTCAAGTTCCTTGATGCTGGAGGCATCCCATTTGCCCACCTGTGCCTTGGCAGCAGGATGTCCTGTGAACATCCAGGCAGTGCCAAGGGCAGGGCAGGAGCTGTGGGGAAAGTGGGGCTGGTGTAAAGTCATGGTTCAGCTTGTGCCCAGCCTGTAGCTGCAGGGAGAAACACACCTCAGCAGAGAAGGCACTGGGGGGCTCTGTGAACCCCTCCCTGGAAGCAGATGATCTGTGGCCCTCAATCCCTGGGGCAGCAGTCTGCTTTCCTTCCTCCTCCCACACCAGCAGCTCCTCTTCTTATTCTTCTTCCATGCTATGGGAAGGTTACTTTTGTTCCTGGGCCTTTTTTCTTGAAACAGGAATATCCGTGTGCCTGCCTTGTTTGAAATTTCTTCACAGAAGAGAATTTTTTTCCATTCAACCCCCTTTCCTTTGATTCTCTGTTTTTGCCACCAGACTCTCCAGGCTTGTGGAGTTGTGCCTTTCCTCAAACCTGCCAGTTATGCCGGGCAATTCAGAGGAAAATGTATGTGACAGTGACCTGGGACCTTGTGACTGCCCTTGTCCCTGCTGCTGGCTTGCAGGTAGCCTGGGACAAAATGTCTTCAGTCCTCACATTGCCTGCTCATAAAATGTGTCATCCAGCCTGTTCTCCGGCATCAAAGTAGTCCCAGTAGGGCAGGTAGCAAGAAAAGAGGGAAAGGAGAGAGAAAAGAAGTATTTGAAAAGGAACAGCCTGAATCAAACTCTAGCTGAAATACTTGAAGATTCCCCGTGTTCTCCAAATCAGGTTGAATGATCTGTGGATGCAGGCAGACTTCTGGGTTGGAAGGGAGCAAAGGCCGCTTTTGTGCAACCACCACAGATGACTGGGAGCATCCTTGCCAGAGGCTTGTAAGCCATAGCCCTTTGTGCAGCTCTCACTACACCTGTGCTTTGCAATGCTAGCCACAGGAATGGCAGGGACTCTCAGGTGTTCCCCTTCTCATGTGGTGAAAATACCACAGACATGCCAAATCCATCTAAAGAACTGCCTCGATGATCTGAGCTAACAGGGCAGCTTTTCATTTCCATCATTAAAATCGTGGGGAAAGGTCACATTCATCTTTATCAGGGAAGAGTTTGTCCTTTCTCTTATATGACATAGTCATCACAGAATCCAAAGACGGAAAATTTGTTTTTATTGCTTTTAAATCAATTCTAAGTAAAGTCCTTTCCAACATTTGAGCTATTGTTCAGTCTTCAGGTAGATTTGTTCTTTGTACTTTCATTAAAAAATTAGGATGAACAAAAAAATCTACAATTGAGTTGCATTTGTTACACAAAATGGCATATGCATTTAAAAGCAAATACCCTGGAGACTATTTAGTTTTCAGTCAGTCAGCCTAATGCATTTCATATTCTGTGTATCAAGTGAGATCTTGTATCAGCTGTAATTATGGGTGAGACTGGACCATCTAAACAATCCCTGTGTTGAGGTGGTTACACTGGGAGATGGAAGCAACACTGCAGTCTGTTCAGACTCCTCTGTTTCAGAAAACCCCTTCCTGAAAATCAGATTTCCCTTCTCTGACTAATATTAGTGTGACTGATATCAATAAGTTTGCTTCTCTGCATAGAATTTTAAACACTGAATGCAGGTGTGCGACAGTTAGGAGATATTTAAACACACAAGTTACACTAAAGGAGAGCTATTTGAATCTTTAGTAACTGGGCACTCTGAGTAAAGTATTTAGGTCAGTAAGTAAGTGGGATGCATTTCTATTCAGAAAGTGTTTATATAACTGTAGTGCATCAATGTGGGCTTAATTACCTGCTGATCTCAAACATGAGATCTCAGTTAAATGCATTTTAATCCTATTAGCACAACAGAGTCAAAACAGTGTTACAGGCTGCCTCAGCCAAGCCCTGTTCCTTTGTCCTTGGTGTTTCCAGCACGCCCATGAGCACAGCTTTTGAGTGCCACATGGAGTAACCAATACATCCACCAGTTAGTGGGACATGAAGAAGGGGAGTGGAAGCAGGTCCTGAGTCTGCAATTTACCTTCACAGGCATGGCACAGCCTTATGCCTGTTCAGCTCTGTCAGGTAATTCCTTTAGATTTACTGACTTGGAGGGCAGTTGTTCTTATAGARTATCAATGGTTGTCTGGCCTGGGTTAGTTTGAAAGAAGCTCAGCACCATTCTTAATGTAGTTTATTGAGGAGGGGCCCTGTAGCCCTGCTCAGAAAATCTGTCATTCTGTCCCAGTTTTGAAACAGGGAGCTCATTGGATGAAATTGTTTTTCAAGTCAAGTGTTTCCCTGGGTCAGCATCTGTATTGCCAGCAGTAATGCACTCCAGCTCTTCCAGAGTGTACATCTGGATCCAAATGCTACTTTCTCCACTACCTGACAAATTCAATCACCAAAGTTCATATTTCTGCACCAACAGTAAATGTCAGCTCTTAGCTCACCTGCTGCTTGGATTATCCTGTGCTGATAAACATGAGCTAAACTCTGTTCTGTGAGTTTCCCCTCATTTGTCAGTGTCCTGCAGAACAGAAATTCGCCARGGACCTTTCCCAGGACCAGAGACAAATACATCACCTGGCACACTCCATCTTGCCACTGTCCCAGACTCTGCTTGAGAAACAAAGGGCCATCCTCTGCAACAAGATAGTAAAACTGAGCAACTGGAGTGGGGAGGCAGCAGCAAGGAAGTCTGGTTAATTCAGGGAGGTTTGCTGGCTGAAGTTGACAGAGTCAATCAGCGCTGCCCCTGCCACCTATGAATTACACTTTGCTTAAATTCAGTGCAACTATTTCTGAAACGCCTGCCTGCCCTTTCTCAAAACTAGGCAAAAGGAGTCCTAGCACCTAAATCATATCCCCAGCTCTGTTCAAAAATTTTATTTAGTGGTGGTCTGTTGCAGAGCAATGGCTTGTAAATATCCTGTAAGAAATGGAGTGTTTTTTGCTTTGAGTCATGCTGGAGCTTTGGCCCTGTCTGTCTGGCTCTGCTGCCTTGTGTGCAGTGCTGCAGTGCTTGTGCACTTGGGCCAGGATACTTTTTTAACTGGACATAGTTCTTGGCAGATTTGCATGGGTCTGAGTGCCCAGGCTGCAGCTGGGATGATGACAGACACAGTAGCAGCACYGCACAGGTTCATGTATTGTCCAGCRAAGGACTTCAGCTTATTGAGGTCATGAGAGCAGCTGTGGGTGGGGCGAAGTGTTTTATACATCAACATTTCTGCAGTCTTTAACACATAAGGAAGTGCACCTAAKGCTATGTCAGTTTTAGCATCTGGGAGAGTAGGACAGCTAATGAAATGGCATGTAGCCAGGTAAATTCAGACAATTACCTCTTTGGATAAACAGCCCAGTTGTCCCAATTAGGGACAACTGCATTTCTGGGGACACACTGCTTGCACATAGGGGAGAGCAAAATGCTTGTCTCAAATGGGTGGATTAACAGCCTTTAATTAAAGAAGACCAGACATATGTCCAGATCTCTGAATAGCTTTGGATAGCTTTGCGGGCTGTTGATATCTGCTTTCATCCCATAAGTTTATGTTGTTGTACTGTAGGCTCCAAAAAGATGAGGAAAATACACTGGTCAGCCATGAGGACTATCTGAAATCTGAAATTTGGCTCTGGGCATTTTCAGTCATTGTTTTTTCCTTACTGTGCTACAGATGAAAAGACTTGGTTTCTATCAACATTTTCCTTTTCTGTTTAGAGTAGAGATTTGATTATCAAAGGGGAAAATGTCCTTCAGATTRTGGGTTGTTGTGGTACAGGCCTATTTTGTTTTTGTGCTACCATCAAAAGGTAAAAWTGGCCAGCAATACCATACACCACACCAAGAAAAGAAAAAGGAAAAAAGGAGGTCAGGAGAAACACACACACACACTAGCGCACACAAGTCCTTGAACTTCCACAAAGAGATATCATGTTACATTTTGCAGTGTTTCCTAGGAAACCATTTTAGTGTAAAAGGAACTCTTTGTTTCCTGCTCTTAGTAAAATTGTTTGAACCACCATATCTCGTAAAATGTTGCTTCACAGACAATTTATGCAGCATTTAATAAAAGCTCGATCTGCAGTTTGCTGCACCATCAGAAGCAATATTTCTATCAGCAGTCTGAATACTTTAGATTGTATTTGTTGAGAATTGATAAGATTATGTAACAATTTCCAGAAGTCAGAGAAACAAAATATTCTACTTGTCTTTTTCTTTTTTTTTTTTTTTTTTGACATGGAGTGCCTTTCTCTAGCAGCAAGGCTGTACAAATACATTAAAAAAACCCATGAACAAACACCCCCCCAAAGGCAGAAATTGCTTTAGTAAGCTTTTATCAGCACCTTTTCACTGGTATGTTCTCAGAAGCAAAAGTACATTTTGGTTTCTTTTCCTTTGAATACCAAAGAGGCTTGGACAGGATTTCCACAGCTCCTGCTCGCCAGTGTGGGCTGTTGTGTGGCCATACCCGTGTGCTGATGTGGGCCACCTGCTAGCCCAGATGCAGCAGGCTGGAACAAAGGGCCCATCCCTCTGCAGAGAGGCTGAAAGCCCTGAATACTAGGGCAAGGCTTGCAGGCCAGAGAAAGAGATGGGTCTCCACTCAGGTCTTTGCCAGTTATCTTCCATTATTTATCATCTTCCTTTAAATCCAGCACTCAGTGTCTGCTATTTCATTTTAAGGAGGATAAATGTGAGGCCTCACAGGGTCTCCATGGCTGCCAGCAGGCTGTCCTGTGCTTCCCCAGCACTTTGCTTAAAGAGCTGACCTAATGAGTTTTGTTCCCTCCTGTAGTCCCTGTCATTTACAGTTGCTATAATTTCCTGTCATAGCTACTGTTTTCCTCCCCCACCTCCCTGTGATATTGCAGGATTCGTCTATAAAGCTGATGTGCTCTGACTGCAGCATGCTAGATTTGTCTTCGTCTTAATATATTATTTATGATGCTATTATTCCTTGCAGTGGGCTGCCTGCCACGCACTGCATACAGTTGCTGGTCTTCCAAATGCATCATGGCCAGCAAAGGAAAACACTGATCTAATTGAATTAACAGTGGTCTGTTAACCTTAATAGAGTTTGTCATGAAACACTAAGCAGATGTGACAATGATCTTGGTTAGTCATATTTTTGTCCCTACTCCTAGACACAGTTACTGTTAGCTAGATCAGTGGGGAGGATAATTCTCCTTTGCTGATCAGTAATTGTGCTTACCCAGACATGTGGCAATCACTTTGGACTGATGGTTGAAATAAGCCAGGGACTTGAATAGCAGAAAGTTTTATATTCTGACAATAAACTTGGCTAATTAAAACAAGATGCAGATGGTACTGACACCTAGCAATTTTCACCTCACTTACTCTGACTCCAATTATAGCCTTTCCCTACTGACTTACACTGTTTAAATTACAGTCAGGGGATATATGACTATTTACCTGTTTCTATTCGTACAAAGATGTCTAACACATACGAAGATGTCATTGTTCTGCACAAGGCATGTGAAGATGGACTTAGTACTTATTTGAAAATTATCTCCACTTTTTAAAAGAAAGGGAAAAAAGTAACAAAAAGACTACTTAGAGACTCATTAGCAGACATATGCATCAGCAGGAAGCATAGGAATATTACACACATAATGTATCTCTCTTACACTTGTTCATTGGAGCAGGTGCCATACTTCTGGGAAATTAACTTTAATTGGATAAATAGAAAACTGGCCTTAACTAAGCCAGTCCAACTCACTTTCTTAGCTTATTATTTTCTTTAGACATTCTGAAATGCTTGATGTTGATCCCTTGGGTGACTTTCACTGCTCAGAGTAAAATATGTTTACAAGGGTGAGACAATCAGTCATCAAGAATGGGTTAGGTTTGCTTGATCCTGCCTGAGTGCAGTGGGGTGGATAACACTACCACTTGAGGTCCTTCACACTGCTTTTAAATAAGCTTTATAAACAAGCTTTAGGGAGCAAAAATCCATGCCTAATCCAGGGAGAGAACAGTCTGCTAATTCTGTGACAGAAGAATTATTGGAATTGCATCCCTGAAATTAGTCTGGCCATCATCTGTACCATGTGTTACTGTTAGTGCTGATGCATTGCTGTTATGGCACTTTATCCTGGCAGCCCTTCCCATGCAAACCGGCCGTGTGTATGGCCACCCTGCTGGCACCAAAGCACCCTGAACTSTGCGTGTTTGACCCCATTGCCTCACCTTTTGTCACATGGGGATCTTTCAGTGCAAAATATTCCCTGATGTAGWAGCTGCAGTGGGGAAGGACTTGCAGCTATCTTTGAAACTACACTCTCGTGTAGTTTGAAATRTATGTCTGTTGGAGGGAGAGGGGAAGAACTGGGCAGTAGACCAGGATTCATTTACAGAGGCCTATTGTTTTGAGTTGTTCAGCTGGGTTCCATTTTGTGTGAAAATATGTATGCAAATTAATGCTGATTGGAAGGGAACTTCCATGCATCCTCGGTGACACGCTAAAGGAGGTCAGYGTGAGTACCATTAATGCAATGAATAAGATGACACTAACTTGAGTGAAGTGCTCAAAGCGTCCTTGCTTTCTCCTGGCTTTTTTGTTTGTCCTGTTCAGCCCCAGGGAGCTTCTGCAGTGTGGCACCAGCAGCCCCTGTAGGGGACAGATCTCATGATTCAAATAGACAGTGAGTAGCTCAGTGGTCTCCTCCCCTGCCAAAAGCCACCACAGTGTCACTGCCTAACCTGGGTGGGGAGATGTTTTTCTCAGTGGAGGAACCATTCCTTGGCAGAGTGCTGCTGTGGGTGCTTGCCCTCTGCTTGGCTGGCCAAAACCCCACCAGACTAATGTGTTTCTTAAATTCCTCTCCTGATTCTTCCTGCCCAGCAGAAGGTAAGGCAGGTCTCTGTCAGAGGATCTGYAGATGCCATCTTGAAGTGCACCTCTGAGGAAGTGTTGCAATACAATAGTGTTTTAAGGGGCTAGGGACAAACCTTCCTTTTGGCAGCAGGTTCTGGACACATGAGCTGAGCAGTTACAGACTCCAAATGGTTTGTGCATGAGGGCACTTTCTAGCCCTCCCTCCTTCATGTCTATATTTTAAATGGAGTTTCAGTGGCAAGAGGTGAAGGAGCTGTGCAAAATGAGACATCCAGCACCACTGCTGGGCATTATTAGGCCCTTTTCTCCAGGCTTGTTATTGCCTATGGAGGAACATTTCTTTCAACTTTAAAATAGAGGTATATTAATCTTTGAATAGTTTCTGTAGGTGCTGCTTATCACAAAGCATGTCAAACTACAGACAAAGGAATTTCACAAAGGATTGGCTGCAGGACTGAAAACAACACAGGTTCCTAAGCACCTGGTGAGCATTGGCTTCCCATTTGCTGCAGCTCTGGGACCGTGCAGGTCAAATGCAGCAGAGAGCGCAGCAGTGTGTAACTGGGCAGTGCCCTCAGTCCCCAGGCTGGAGAGTCCCTCAGCATTAATGGGGGCATGGCCCAGTCCTGGCAGACATCCTCCCTGTGTGCCCACCACACATCCATTGTGCCCAGCTTGAAGGGAGATTGCACTGAGGAAAAAACAGGCAAATWTGTGGGGCAAGGCACTTAAAAATGATGTCTGCAATGCTCTGCATTTGTGTGTCACATTTATGGCACGTATCACAATGACAATAAGTCCTGAACAGAGGCTGGGCAGAAAAGCCAAAATATGATCTGAACAAGGGTAAATTACTGGATTAGATCCCTTGTATTTATGGGGTCACATTTCACAATGCCTACTCCTCTCACAAAACAAGTCCACTAAGCCTAGTAATGGACATAATCAATATTTATTTGTACTGTAGTTAATGGCTATGCAAAATGATCCCATTTACACAAAATCAMGGTGAAGAACTCAGGTATGTTTTAATGATTCTCAGGACTAGGAAGTTATTACTTTTACACTCTTTTGTTATTATCTGTTTGCTGCTATTTTCTTGCAGAATAAGTCTCAGACAACATCCTCTAAATCAGGCCTGCGAAGCACAACAGATTTATGCCTGCTGAAAGAAAATACTGTTATTAATATGTAAAATCTGGAGATGAAGTCACATCTGTATGATGATCTATTCTGGTGCACCACATGTTCTTAAATCCCAGCCCTGCTCTTTTAAACTATTAAGCCTGTCATAAATAYTTGAGGATGAACAAGATTATAAAAGCAAAATGCAAAATATGAATAGAAGGAGAGCAAAAATGTGATTTAATTTTTAATTAATTACCAGCACCTTACTCTAAAGTCTGTTTTCTGTAAGAAGCAAAAAGTAACAAATTTCTTCCTCACTGTTATCTGATCTAAATGATCAGCATTGCATTTATTTCTATTTTTTAAAGGAAAAGGATAACTTGCCTAGAAACAAGAGAACCAGGAAACAAAAAACAAGGTAGAACAGTCTGGTTTTATTACCATATGTAATCAAGACCTTTTATTTCCCATCTCTCCTCCTTTTTCCTTTCCTGCCTTATTTTTCTTTTACAACCGGCATTAATTTGTGAATTATATGTTAGGGGGATGTGGAAATGAAGGGAAACTGGTGACATCACAATACTTTACAACTTTACAAATGAGAGTCTGAAGTTGTTGCATCTACCAGTGTATAGCAAGGGTGGAAAGCAAAGGCACACATAGGTTCATGAACCCCTCGAAAGAGAGGGTGGAAGGGAACTGGTGTTGGGAAAGGATGAAAACAGAAGACCTACTGAATACAAAATGAACATTTCAAGATCAACCCAGTAACTGTGGCATACGTTGTGAAGGCAGATCACTGCAAAAGCTGTTGCCATGATTATCCATCTCTGTGTTTTGGGAGAACGTTTTGAGGGATAATATCAAGGGAGCCCTACTTCAGGGGTTGGAGCTTGGTGAAAAAGTGTTGAGTTGGTTCTTTTTTWAAAAAAAAATTACCTTGCTACCTACTGTTTTCAAAGGGTTTTCAGTTTGTTTTTATTAAAACAACAACATTGCTTTGGATACAGGTCTATCTACTCCAGTCTGCATAGATCACTACGGGTGAACARAATTGTTTCATAAAAGAAGCCATGATGAAATGAAAGAACATGCAAGCACCCTTGTTACACACTTTGGTGTAGACCATCCAGACCTTTTATATACCATCTCTAAGCTAGTGGACTTAAAATCTGTCTTTTCAATCATTCAGAAACAAAACTAAAACCCTGAAAAAACAAATGGAAGTATAAAATTTTAAAAAACAAATTGAAACAGAAACAACCACCTTACTCAAACATACTGTTCAGTAGATATATATATATATATATATATATAAAAAGCTTAGAAGCGATCCCCATCATTTTTCTACAGTATGTTGACACAGTTATTGTAACAGATTAAAAACACAGCTACGTTTTTGCATAAACTGAAAGACTGGAAAGGAACTTACACACCGGCGCGCGCACACACACGCACACACCTGTGCACGCGCACACTCCCACACTAGCTACATGCACAGTCACACAAAAGAAACAAAGGAAAAAAAAAAMCCCACGTTTTTCCCCAAAGAAGTATATGCAGCATCCTTCTGGAGCAGCAGGTAGCTACAGCAGGAGCCTGCCTGCCTGTCCTAGCTCCATATGCCCTGCATGCTGCAGGATGTGTGGCTGGGCTTTCTGCAGGGCTTGGCCCCTCTCACCAGTGCTGTCCCCAGCCAGGGGATGTACCAGCTCCTTTGACAAGGGTGTTAGTCATTTTCCTGCTGCCAGTGAGAACCATCTCCACGATCTCCATGCTGACATGCTGTAAAGGGGGAGTGGGAGGTGGGGGAAGGCAGAACCCCCAGCACRGTGCCTTGGGAGCATCACCACCTGTGGGTGGTTTTGAGAGAGGACTTGGCACAGCTAGAAAGTCAAATTTGGAGGATACGGTGCTAGCCTAATTTCTTTAGGGATGTGGGGGTTATAAAAATAACCACCACATTCTTGTTTCAATGTCTTTACTCCAGTTTCTGAAGGGGCTTGGAGGAGGAAGGATCAATAAATATTGCATTACTCAAAGGGGAAAAAGAAAAAGGTTTTACATACTACAGCTCACAAATATACACAACTGAGGGTGTAAGGCACAAATTTACATGTGGAAGAAAACAGGCTATTCACAGATATATTCCCACGAAAAACCCGTGTGATAAGACCATAATTTATGCATGGTAACAGCCGGCATATTAGCTAGTTCACACTGTTTGAGGATTTTGTTTGCCGTCTCACATGCAAGGTGAAATGAGATGGCACATCACAAGCTGGTGCCTTCACAGAAAGTATTAGCTACTGACAAAGCCATGTTGATAGCAATGGTGCACAGATGTGCAGCTTTTAAATTTCTCTTGCAGCTGCTTTAGGAGTTATGAACTTGCGGTATTTGTTGCTGTCTTAGGTCAGAGGCCCAGCCAGCTAATTAGCTGAGAGACTTAAATAGATATCCCCTTTTTTTTTCAGCTAACCAGGCAGTCCAGGCACCAAGTTCAGAAATCCAGCTCCAACTTATCTAACTCAGWGAATTTCTTGGAAAAATAAAAGAGTTTTAGTTACTCCAGTTAATGGGTTTCACGTTAAATAGGTATAACTTTCAAGGTACTTCTCTGAAAAGCTGCTCATGGGATGATAATGCAGGTCAGTTCCTTAGGGAAAACAAAAGTTGAACAATAAATAAGAGGAGTTATTTTTGTTAACAGTCACACGTTATTCATTAAAAGAGAAGGGTAGCAGAAATCTATGACATAGTTTGCCCAAGTCGGCATTTAACTGCTATGACCAAATGGCTGTAACACTGAAGGGCATCATTTCACAGTACCTGCTAGTGGTAAACTTCTGCCATTGTTAAGTCAGAATTAGCTTTATCAATTGATTTTTTTTTTTGTTTTTTTCTTCCTTTTTAAAAATTTTTTTCTTTTTTTTTTTTTACTTTTGTGTTTTTTACATTTGTTTTGCTTTTCAGAGCACTCTTTCCCAGTTCAGGAATGCACTGTGCAGTTAGGGGCAGGGGGTGAAATGTCACAGTCATTTTCACCTGTGTGCTTTTGGCTCAATGTTTTTGATGGAGGGTTAGTCTTTTGAGCAAAGAACTGGCAGGCTGAGGGGGTGAATCCTGCAGTTGCAAACCTTCAACCATGGGTCGTATGGCTCGGGTTTAAAAAAATATTCCACTTTTCCCAGAGAGCAGAAATCCAACAGATCTTGAGCTTGCAACAGCCATCTTCTCAGAGGAGCAAGTGATAACAGTTGCAGAACGCTGGCTTTCAAGGGCAAGTTCTGCCTAATTGCCATCCTCCTCCCACTCCCCCTCCCCCTCTGATTATGTACACGCATCGTTGGGCTTCATGGAGGTGGAAAGCGGAGCAAAGGAAGGTTTGGGAGGTACGTCAGGCTTTAGCGAGGGCGTGCGTTTCAAGCCTGACCTCGTCAGGGAGTTGTAGGCAGTGAGACTTGGCTGTCGAGATACAGTCACAGCCTGTGCCTGGGCAGCGTGGACYTGTATGGAGTCCACGCGCTGCGGGGCCGGCGGCGGGTTGTCACCCCGGCCAAAGCTCTGGTTGCGGGACAGGTGGGATGAGTTGGAAGAGTTGGTGTTGTTTCTTTTGAGGGTTGATGCCTGATGACTTCTTGTGAGCGAGTTTGTGGGGTAGCTTCTCTTGTAGTCCACGTTGTAAGCAGAGGAGTGCATCTCCAGCCGCTTGCTGAGCCCGCTCTGGGACAGTGAGGCACCCCCCGGCCCCAGGGAGGCCTCCCGCTGGGGCACTTTCGGTGGCATGCTGTCGAGATTTTCCACCAGGTTAACTCCATGGCTGGGGCTTTTGCTACTGAGGTGGTCCTTGATAGTTTTGTACTCAAGGGTGGCAGTCTGGTCCTCCACAGACATCTGAGCCCCATCGCTCATTTTTGGCTGGTCAACATACTCGTGCTGGTAGCCTTGCTGGGCTATGGGCAGGACCACCACACTGGGGATGTGGCTGGGAGAAGCCCTGAGGGGCAGGTCAGTTGGGATCACCGGCGAGGCCATCGAGGGGATATCTTTTGTGCAGGCATTGATGAGGTTCTGGTTTCTCTCCCATTCCCTACTGCCTCGGCTGGGCTTTCTCTTCTGTTGCAGGGTTGGGGTGGACTCAGGGGTTGGCAGGGCAGCCAGGTCCAGATGGTGCTGGTCAGCTTTGATCAGCATCTTGGCAGTGCTGCCTGGGGTAGCCAGCTTGCCATTGTGCATCAGAGGCGTGAGGATAGCTTCAGGCTTTGGCTCCTTGGACTGAGCATCCCCAAAGAGGCCACTGAGCTTGGACACACTGCTCATGGAGCCACGGCGGGAGTGGGTCAGCTCCTTCTCCTTCCTCTGCACAGCAGCCATGTCTCTGCGGCGGTGGTCGCAGATGCAGTACACTATGATTCCCGAAAAGACGGCCCCCATGACAAAAGCAAGAATGACAGCAATGGCCAAGAGGGTGACTGGTACCAGCTGATCATGACCTTTCAGGTAACTCTCGCGAATCACTCCTGCAACAGACAGCATACAGAGGTTAAAGAAACTGAGGGCAAAGAAGGAGTGGGGAGGTGGGGGAGGCTATTTATCACTAACTATTCAAAAAAAACCCCCAACCCAGGGAGGTTGCTTTGTGTTTTGCAGGGTGATTATGTTTATCAGCTTGCTCACATTTGGAGACATACTCTACCTGCCAGTTACATCATCCATGTGCAGCCTTCAGCTTTCAGTACAGTTTTCAGATCTGGAGCTGAAGACTACAATGTCCAGGAGGGGAAAGGGAATTTACTTTCAGGAGAAGTGCAATTGTTTTGAAATCCTGGCCCTGGGCATTTCACACTGACCAGCAGATATATTAGCTCTCCTCCTCTGACATACAGTTCATTCCTTGCCTTCCTCTTTCTGATCTCTCCTAGGCTAATACCATCTTATTTTTACTATGGTAAGTCATTCACACTCAAAAGCCTTTAAAAGGAGGAGATGATAGAATCGGGGTGAATTCAGAAAAGTGTATCCCACAATGTTTAAAGCTTCTTTCTCTGCTCTTCATTCCATTATCTTTGTCGTCGGTTTTATAAGTCAGTGTCACATGCCTGAGCTTCAGAAGGATGCTTGAGTGACTATTGAGGATAGAGTACAGAATTGCTGAAATTTATTTAGCCAGCTAGATGACTGACCTTGCTATTTTAATTTTGAAAGTCCTTTCTTTTCTGAACACATGAATAGGTTGACCTYTTGTGCTGAAGCTTATGCTTTCTGTTCTGAAAGACTGACCTCGTGCCTCATCCTGTGGTCAGAGGTCACTGTCAAGTCTACTTGGCCATCAAAGCACCTGCTCTCCGAGGAGGCACCTTTGGCAGAGTGCACCTCCTCCATCTGAAATCCCTAATGAAGCATTAATGAATACCCTGAATTTCTAAAGAAAGTTTTTTGTTTTTTTTTTTTTTTTTTTTTTTTGGGCATCAAGCCAGCAGCACTAATGAAACACAAGCAAAAAGACTGTAATCTTTTTTTTTTTCCCATTTCTGGTTTTGTTCTTACTGTTTACAAAGAGCAGCCACAGTTTGACAAGGTACTGAAGGAACATCTCCCCCATCTCTTCTCCTAGAGAGGGCCCAAATGGCAGGGGATTAAAAGTTTCACATACTCAAAGGAAATTTAATAGTTATCCTTATTACAGGAGAGACAGCAATGCAGAAAATACAACTCCAAGGCTCTCCTGAGACTTTATGAAGATACAAAACTTTCATGTTGCTAATCACTTTCTAAAATAAGGTCTTTTCATGTTTTTGGCACAGAAGGTAATTACAATCCAGAATTAGAACAAAAATGCTCCTCAGCAAACTATGTCAAAAGAGTATTAAAAAGTTGCCACTATCTCACAGAAGCCTTTGGTAAGTATTCTGTTTAGATATAGTATTGGTCCCATTTTTCTGTCTCAAGTAAATTGCAACATTTAGGTGGACAAGGGATATTTGCATACAATAGATGAACTTTATATTTAAAAGCAAAACAGCTCTTGAAATCTTAAGCACCTGCATGTGGCATCACAGCTGGATGCCACAGAAATTACTGTGCTGTGACAATACAAAGGATTATGCTTTCACAAGGAGAATAAATAGCAAGAACAGATGATCACTTAAGAAAATAAGATCCGKCATTCATATAAATGTCCTAATAGTAAAACATAAGGACAGGAAAGTAAAACTCAGAAATCAATATATAATTAGAAACAATCTTCAAATTAAGTGTTTCTAAGAGAGCCCTCTTTTAAAGCCCAGAAGCTTCTTCAGAAGCACATTCTTCCATTCTTTGTCATCAGCACTTAACAAGCAACAAAACCTAGTTTTGTAATTTAAATCCATGTACAAAATTGCTGTATGTAGAATCACAGTTTAATGGTTACAGCACAAGTCAGCAGGAACCGTATTTCACTGCAAAGGTGCTTGTCTCCTGTGATCCTTCACCTGCTGATATTTACATGCTAGATTCTTCAGCATTTTGTGGCCACATTTATTTACACTTGTAAAACTATTCGCAGTGATTAACCAGAGAATCAGATACAGAGTCTTAAATGGATGGGAAGAATGGTCATGAAGTTAAGAAATGCTTCACCTTAAAAAGTCTAATTCAATGGATTTCTCTGCAAAAACTTCTCAGGCATGTCTCTTTGAGAACTTATCCAATGCGTTTTGCATGGAAGAAACACAAAATCCCTGCTCAGTGCCTACCTAAGGGTATGAGCACCTACAGTCAAAGCCAGCATGGATTCATGACAGGAAAGTCATATCTTACTAACTTAATATTCTTCACTGAAAGGATGGTCAGTCATTGAAACAAGCTGTCTATGGAAGTGGTAGAGTTATTATCTCTGAAAATGTTCAAAAAGCATGTAAATGTGCCATCTGGGGATATGGTTTGTAAGAGATCATGGTGGTGTTAGGTTAAAGATTGAACTTGATGACCTCAGAGGTCTTTTCTAACCTAAATTGTTCTGTGATGCCATCATTCTAATATACTTTTATGTATAGACTGGGAGCAAGAGGCTAGAGTGCAGCCTTGTGGGAAGGGAAATTTTTGGTTGATGGTCATCTCAGTATGACTTAACCATGTGCCCTGGTGGAAAAAAGGGCCAACCATATAAAAATTTTGGAACGTGTCTAGAGGAGTACAACAAAAATGGTGAAAAGACTACACGGCATCAGTGATGAAGAATGTCTTAAAATACTTGGTTTGCTCAGCTATCTAAAATTTTCTCATGGCTGGGAGTGGAGGGGAAAGTTACCTCTCTCAGGTATCTGGTGATAGGATGCAAGGGGAATACCTTAAAACTCATGTCCATGCCTGAAATTTCCTACTGGCTGAGGCAAACTTCAAGCTCTGCACTCTCAGTCTTCTGCTTTAGGCTAAGTCCTACTCTGCAAGTGACAGCCTTAAGCACAAACCTGCATCACTGCATAGAAAAACAATGTACAATCTTTGGCTTTAGGTTACCAGCAGATATCAAAACATTAGCACTCACATTATAAAAATACTACACAGTCCAGACTGCATGACTCTCTGTGTTCATTAAAGGGGTATCTGAAATGATGTTGTGCACACTGCAGGTGTTTTATATGCAGAAATTTATGACTTAAAACATCCTCATTCCAGCTATTTCCTCTTCAACTCAAAACTTCCTGATGTTTGTTATGTTTCTTACCCTAAAGGATCCTTAACATTAGTGGCTTTGCTCTAGGTGGGCAGATCTTCTCTGGAAACAAAGTCAGTTTAGTGGTACAGTTTATTTTTTATCAGGGATCGCTTCCATGTGTCATTAGTCATGCAAACAATCCCACTAACCTGGGCAAGATTTGACCCTGCATCAATGTCCATGGAATAGATAAAACCAAGTAATAAAAAAGTAGGACAAATGCCAGGCATCCTACTGTTATGACCACAACGTGGGTGGGTGTGGTCTGTAATTTAATATGATACAGGCTGATAATTGCAGTTGCTGTCCATCAGCATGTCAAACCTTAACCTTAGCATCAGCAGTAGCTGCCTGCACAGTGTGGGTTGACTGAGGAGGTGTGGGATCCCAACCATGTCAAGTTAGAGGCTAACTATTCATGTCACTTTACAGATTGCATTCTGTGTGCTTTTACTTATCCTGCATTTCTTAAAGAACAACACAGTCCACATGGCAAGTCCAGCATCCTTCATCTGCACTCATTTTTCAAGGAATTAAAATGAATGTAGAAAATAATCAGTAAAAGGCAGGGTCTGCATTTTTGAAAGACAAAGTATTTGGACTCCCAGCTTGAAGAAATACCTGCTATTAAAAAATCTTACAGCAATTTATTATCTGACATACTTTAAAGATATCAAGTACTTATCAGGGGAAACTGACTGGGCTGGCTACATCAAACCAGTAAAATATGTCTGTTATAGGTATCACCGTATTATATCTCTATCTCATTTAATAATAAAATTATCATTCTATATTAAGTACTTTTAAAGTGGTATGTCTAGTACTTTCCTGTTTGTAATATATCATTTGCAAAGGTGAAAAAAGACATTGCTTATTTCATTTTATACCCCTGACTATTTTCTCTAGAGCATTGAAACCTATCACTTCGGATGACAACAAACTATTCCTTTGAAAGGGATAGTTTTGACAGAATTATCTGTATTTACATCATATTCCAGAGATGTGTGGTGGTAAAAATAAAAGTAAGCCTGAAAATGTTACAAAGAAATAGATGACATCAATATTTGCATCTTCAAGGATCAAATCTTACCTGTTGTATCACGAATGCCACAAAGATGCTGACATTTACTGACCTCCCTGGGCTCTTCCTTTTAAGTCAAGCTCTCTCCCTTACAAATCACAGCTGGGCTTACAAGTTCAGGGTCTCCCTACCCGTGATGCAATATTATTTCTTGCTACTGGAAGAGCCAGTCTAGCCACCTGATAGTCTCCCTTTTCCATGGCTATTCTGATTCCCATAGACAACCTGATCCTTCCGCCTCTATTAACTTTCTGTAATTTCATCCCATGTCCTTTTGTCTGCATCTCCTAACGTTGCCATTCATTTTCTCAGTCAGTATGCCCTGCACTATGACAGTCTGGAACATGCAAAATCACCTCCTCTTACTCATCTAATGAGAGAGAAGACCTGATATGGTGCTGTATTTTTCTGCTATGCATAATTAATTCCTTCTTCCAGCAGAGCTTCTAGGTAAAGCACACAGTTTGGGCTGGCTGGCTGGTTAAGAAGACATTTAGAAAAATGTTTCCAGACCTTCAAAGCGATTCAACTCTGAAATGAGCCAGGACATGTATAAATACCACGAGTAAAGCATTGATCTAGCTAAAGGTAGTTGGGTAATAAGCAAGGAGGTATTACATTTTATGTCAATAATACGTATAGTTATGGTATGGAAGATTGGAAGACTTGTAGAATGTCTCTGGGTAAAAATAACACAGAAAAGACCAGAGGTTATGCAAAGATGTAAATCTCCTGGATGCTAGATTATCACAATCAGGAAAGTGAGGCTCCTTCTTTTCACCAATTAACAAAAGTATTCATGGTTTTGGGCAGTATATATGCTAAAAAACCCACGTTAAAAAACAAAATGTGCAGAGTGCTGAAAAGATTACTGTATGAAAATGCTGATGAAGCTGTCCTGGAGATGCTCTGCTCCTTCCAATTCTAATAGGAAAGAAATTCCAAGGACAGAAATGTAATTAAAATGAAATAATCACAAAGGGATTAAGTTCATCATTCTAAAGCATACATGGCATGAGCATAACTGAAAAGAATAATGAATATCAACACAAAAAACTTTATTAAAGGAGGACAGATAAAGGAAGATATGGAGACTGAACTATTTGCTCCTTTTCTTGCTGCGATTTTCAACAAAAATCTGCACTCTGATCTGTAGTCAGAAATGTAACAAAGTTAAGGAGTAAGCATTGACCACGATAGAGAAAAGAGCTAAGTCTACTTTGATAATAGACATTTTAAAAATGTCTTAAGGAATTTGTCCCCAACTGCTTAAGGAGCTAGCCAAAGCAATTTTTGGACATTGTATGGTATCTYGGACAACACTGGAGGAAGTACAAGCATAAAGAGACCTGGAAAAGGCCAAGCATATTGCATGCCTTTGAGAATTGCCAAAGGGACGACCCAACAAAACACAGACCTGCCAGAGCAATCTTTCAAATGAAGATGACACTAGAAAAAGTAATAAAACAATCAATTTTATGAGCATTCAAAGAATAAAGTACCTAAAAAGGAAACAAACAAACAAACCAAACCCCCCAAATTTTGCAATAGTAAACTACATTAAACCAGACAAATTTACTTGCTTGGCAGGATAAATGGCTTACTTTTTGTGGGGAAGGAGTAAGTATGATAGCCTTTGACTTCTCTAAAGGCTTTGACTTATCTTTGCAGAAATAAATGAAAGCGAGCTAAAACTGCTAAAAAGCTTCAGTTGAAAAGTGCTGATCTAAGGTCTCCCTGGAAAGAGATCTGAAGTAAGGTGTCTTTCTCAGGAGAACAGCAATTAACAGGCATCTGCAGAAAGGAGACCTCGACTCCAGAGGCCCAGCAAAAGCTCTGGGTTTTTTAGCATGTACAGCATTAAAAGAAACATCCTGTGATGATGCCTATATTTCCTTGTCTCACCTGTGATCCCTGTGTGACACGAATGGCAGGGTATCAAGGAAAACCCCCACAGTCACATTCCTTTCAGCCTAAATTCTGGTGTGTGCTTTGCAGTGAGTACAAACTGAAATTCCAGCTTATAACCCTCAGAACTGATCAACGAATGAAAACAAACAGCAAATGACTTCCCAGTCTGAATAGCTTGATGAGAGGCTGTTTTAGTGACACAAGTGTTGGGATGCTGACTTCTCCCACAGCCAGGCTGAAGCTGGCAAGGATAACTCACAGAGCTGGTCTGCCACTACAAGTTTCCGTGTGTGAATAAATAACAGCTACCCATCCTGAAAAGTAACACCTTTCAGTCTGAGCACTGCAGTTTGCTGCAGTGTGGAGACAAAGAAATGGTTTATGGCTGGTAGATGTGTGCCTTGGGCAATGAGAAGACCACATGCCACGTGCACCACGATGGCTCTGTGATCAGATCCACAGGGAGCTGTCATTGTCTGTCTTTCCAAAGTTGCCTGCAACAGTTGGTAAAGTAATAATCCAAAATGGTGACACACATGAAACTTGAAACACTGAAGTGGGAAATGAAACATGTTTTGGAAGGGAAATGAGGGAATACTATAAGGAAGTAAGGTAGTATTTATCTCCAGACCACACATTAAGAGCAGTTAAGGTGTGTCATGGCTGTGTTAAATGCCACCTCTCTAGCTAAATGGAACAAAGCCCACATCCATTTACAACATCTACAAAATCACTTAAGACTTTCCACTGAACAAGTCATTGTTCCAGAAAGGCACAACGATTTCTTTACTGTTCTTATTTAAGGGGAAAACTCAGCAGTTACTTTTATTTTTCAATCCAAGTTTCTCTGCAGGATGTACATCTCCCTCACTTAGGCTTGCAAGAAGCACTGGCAAAAAATTCATTATGAATGCAGGTTTTTATGGGCTTCAGGATTTCTTTTTAAAATACCACTGAATAGGTTTTCAACATGTGTGTCCAGGTGTTAGAAATGTGTTTACAGGTAGTCTCATGTTGCTAATAGACTATTTCAGATGGGAAAATCCCTGCAGGTATTAACAAGCTTTCTTTCTCTTTTTTAACTAGCAATAATAATTTTAAAAAACCCTCCAGAAACCAACGAAACAAAAAATCCCCAGACAAATTTATACTGAATTCTTTTTAAGWGACAGAAAAACAGAGGAATGACCAAAGTCTGCCATGTCCTTCTGAGATCTCATGTTTTCCTGAGGAATAATTGAAATATTTGATATAAAACAACAGCATTATTATCCCAGTGATTTGGTTTAATGGAATCGCTTTGTTGAAAACTGTAAGAAAGCTTTTTCTTCATCTTTGTTCCAGCTGCCAGAACTCATTGTGCTGACTCAGTGCAATTCTACCCAGTACCCATTTTTCTGGGCTCTTGGTGTCACCAGCTAGAAAAAATCCCAGCCCAAACATTCATAAAGCTGCTGGAAAATGTTTTCCCCTGCCTTCCCTCTCAGTAAAGCTGTAGAGTTGTCTCGTAAAGGTCTGCAACTCTTTAAGTTTTGCATGACTGCGTTGAGAAAAGCAATCCATCTTCTCTCATACTCTACCCTAGGGCTCTCAAAGCCAGTTGCCTGAACTAGTAGTCTGAGGTATCCAGCAAAGAAAAACTGGGCACATGAAGTTGGAAAGAGAATGAATTTGTTAAAGAAAAAACCTCCAGTTACAAGAAGCCTGGGGATCATTGGAGGTATGAGAAGAAATCATACTTCAGAACCATGAAAACAAAATCAATACATAATGTGACTGAAGTAACCTGCAACAAAGCCTTGAAAACTACCTCAGCAATCTGATCAGCTCTAGCAGCCTCTCTTAGGGTTTTCTGGCCCTTTGTCAGACCTTTTTCAGAAGCAATCTCTCCAGGACAGRTTTACCAACTGATCTGTTAAACTAAACTGTGGTTTAATTTCTCCTTTCTGCTGGTTTATTGTTACATCATTTCTCTCTACTTTCTATGAATGACTGCCAACATGACTCTCTATAGGGAGGRGAGATCAACGTGTCCTTATGATATAACTTGTGACTCTTGAAGCAATATTTTAAGAATTCAATTTTACAAATTCAAAAGGATTTCAATTATCTGGTTTTAGTTTGATTATGAGACTCCAATACAACTTTTCTGCATGCTACAAGTGGCCATACAAAACTCACACCATGGCCTTATGAATTCACACTTGTGAGTTTTGAAACAAGGGATTATCATAGATGGAAATCACAAAACCTGAACCAGAAAACTCATGCTCAATTTCCACCCCAGTGGACTGAAGGGGAGACAAGACCTGAAAAAGACTAGAATAGCAAGCTCTTGTAGCTTTTAAAATTGTGTTACTTCTGACCAATATCTCCACTTTAAGTTTCCAAGTATGGGAGAAAGTTTATTTGACACAACCTCCTGCATATATAATATAATATAATGAAAATCATTACAGTCCTGAAACCAGCCCAATTTTGTTTGTCCCAGAAGCTAAGCTCAGGACCAGCTCTTGCACTAGAAAGCATTTGGCAACCTTTCTCCCACTGGCAGGTGATATGCAGTGGCTGATCATCTTGAACTTGCCTGATTTCAGTACTTTCTTTCACCTCTCTGGTTGCTTTAAAAAAAAACCCAGAAAACACAGGCACTCACGGTAGTTAAAACAAGATGTATCAAATCCAAATGTCAAGGAAAATTAATTCTTTTGTAGCTTGTCTCAGCAGACACAAACTTTATGCTGCTTTGCATCTTAAAACACAAATTTCCTTTAAAGTCTGCAGCATTTCCTCTAATAACATAAAAAAAGCTCAGTGCACATTCTGGGACCTTTCTAGTATGCCTGGGATAAGCTTAAACATACACAGCTGCTCTTTTTTAGCTTACTTCAGGGGATCTTTCACAGCTGGGTTAAAATAGATTTACATATGTTTGGCTGAATATGYATGATTTCAGGACTCCAGAGAAGTTGTTGTAGCCTGCAAAGTGAATMTCTCATCTTCACAGTTCCCATTTCACTGCATGGAGTTCCTCTGATGGCACAGAACAAGTGTTGGGTGTTTCTTCTTTTCCTGTTTGGTTTTTTTTTCCCCTTTCTTTTCCTGATTTGCGGGCATTATGTATTCTGAGCAGCCCAGTGCCTTTCTGGAAGAAGTTTCATGAATAGTGTCAAGGAAAAAGAAGCTGTCACTGAGAAATTCTGTGGCTTTTCCTCTCCTTTTATACATCCTGTTTTGAACTATGGCCTTTCTGCACAACAGGGAAAAGAGAAGTTTGCAGAATGTCAACATAAGCACCTCTGCTTAGCAGGCTGAAGCTCAAAGCAGTCTTATGGAAGAGTTTGGGTTAAATTTCAAACACCACATGTAATCTGAAAGCAAAAAATSTTCCCTTATCAGCTCTGATCTTCGTTAAAAATACAAAATTGTAAATGCTAATTTTGAGCTAATAGTGCAACTGAATACATCACAGCTGAACTAACAAAGGAGTCATCTATTAAACATTCAAAGACAAATAGTAAGACAGTACCCGTATTTCCTATTCCCCGAGGCTCCTGGAAATTATAGCTAAATTGTTGAACAACTTTGTGACCAAGCCAACAGTGTTTATTCATGCACATAGTCTGTATTTCTTAGGGACAGTCCTTCTGCTCACAGCTGGGCTGCTGGTGCATGCTAGGAATGTGGTTATACTTCTTGTTAGCACAGAGGAAGGATGAAACTCTTCTGTCATTAAAATGCCATCGCTGTATATTGCATGGCAGAAAGCAAACACTGGATTAACTCTTCGTTTCTCCTACACTCACGAACACAGCAGGTGTTAAGTCAAAAGGCCTGGACTTAAGAATATAAACATGCCCCTGCCAGGGATACTGAGAAAACTGCTTCTTCCAGAAAGATTTGCAAGGCTGCTGATGTAAATAGTAAATGCAAAAATGCTAATGCAGAAAAATAGTATACATGTCTGATATTAGATTTACCATTTCCCTTTGCAGTACCATTGCCTCACCTGCCTTTGAATATATTAAGTGACTGAAGGATTGTGATGAGTTTGAAACACAGGCTGTAACAGTCAGCAAGACTGATTTTATAGCTAGTTCTTCTTCTGTATCTCACTACTCTTTAAGTATAAATATCAGAACCTTTCCTTCCTCTGTTACATTAATTCACATCCATTGTATTTCCAGTAAAGCAAGCATAGTTACTCCAGCCACATCCTGAGGTAAAAGACAGCATTTCCCTTATGGACTTTGTGCCCAGATGCTGCTATGGTCTGACTTATTTAATTTTTAATCTGTAGTGCTACTTTCTTTCATGCATTTTTCTGTCTTATTTATAGTTCTCTGTTTGTTTTTTTTTTTTTAACCTAATTATTTTTAGCACCTCCCTACCTTGCAGACGCTGTGTGTACCTTTATACTTTGTTGCCATGACTTCACTGATATTTCCTGTGTGCATTTTTTTAACATGCTCAGTGATTACCACGGCCAGTCTGCTTCCCTGGAGCAGGTGAACCTGTAGCTTCATCTCAGAGGATGTATGTTGGCAAGTAGGTACCTGCCCCAGCTCCAGCAAAGCTGTCCTGAGTCTAGCAGTAATATCAACTAGAGTAGTGGGGGCAAAACAAGTGTCCTCTCCAACACACATTCAAATCCCATGCAAGCACCCTCTCAATTGTCCAGCATCAGGCCAGGCAGACACCTGTCTGCTTTATCAAGCATCCCACAAACACCAGTGTTCCTGCAAATAACAACTCCCCCAACCTTGCAATCAGTCCTGCTACTGGGTCAAATTTTACTTTTCTGGATTTTCTGCAGTCACTTGCCCAGTTCCTGCTCATGCTCTTTAACCCAGCATTTTCCAGTGCTGCAGGAAAACCAGGGAGCTTACACAGCTAGTTAGTGAACATGAGGGTAGCTCCTGCAACAAGGAACATGACTGGCTTTTTCACATTTGTAGTCCAGCTCTCAAGACATGTTTACCRATCTACAGATATACAAACTTCCATATAAGAGGTTAAAACCTAATTTATTTTCCTAGCATTGGAACCCCATCAATTTTTATCACAACCTCTTTTCACTCGGTGACATATAACACAGTGTAGGGTGAGATCAAACCTTTCAGGGAAGCACTGCTGATGTTATCAAGTTGTCTTGCCATGAGCAAGTAGAGATAAACTGTACCATTGTTCCAGGTCTTGATGCTGGGTAGATGAAAGTAGCTGCTGATTTGATATTAGTGATTTAGTTCAATGAGTGTGAACTGCACACTGAGATACAAAAAAAACCCTGTGTACACAAAAGTAAATGATCTTACTGATGACTGCCTGAGGACATTGCCTTTTGCTGGCAATATTTAGACAAAAAACATATAAAGTGCTGCAAAACTGTAAGACTTCTTTAAGACACTGAATAGAGACTCCTGTTTGGTAGAGACAAAGCTGAATGCTATCTGCAAAAAAAGAGCAGTGCTGTTTATGTTCCTTGAGCCACAATTACACAAATCTCTGCACAGGCTGTGGTGAATGCAAGGAGGTTCAGTATGGATAGCAGGCAGAAGAAGGGACAGAGGGAATTCCTGCACTGTGCCCTCCTTTGAGAGGATCTGATTGGGATTCATTCAGCACTGAATGTAATGAAGAACTGCTGAGCTGTTTGATGGCAGCCATGAGCTGGCAGCAGAATTCAATTTCTCCAGTGCTGACCACAGGCTCAAAGTCACTACTGATGGCCTTTTCTGCACCACTTGGTGAGACCACTTACTGTGAGCATCCTGAAAAACCAGTGGTACTCAGTGCCCACCCAACACTGTGGTTTTTGTCACTCTCACCCTCCTGCTTGAAAACAGGAACTCGGCATTTATTTAAGAATAAGAGTTTACTGATCTAAAGAATAAGAAAACATCTTTGTTTTTCTTTCACAGTATGTACGCACTTCTCAAAAGACTTTTGGAATTATTTTAATGGAGGCTTTGGTCATGTTTCTGCACATGCTGAAATTCCCTGTCTGTGCTGTATTTTTGTGTTCAGCAACTGCAGATCTTTCAGGCTCTCCAAAGATACCCCTCTGTTTCTTTCTACAAGGACATGATGCTGGATAGCAGTAGCTTTGTAGGGCTTCAAAAACATGCCTGCTTTCCCCCAACCTCTTTTTTTTTTTATATAACAGCTGCTCTTTTATTTTCTATCACAATTGTGGGTAAGGTGGGATGGAACATGAACAAGATGGCGTATTATTGACAGCATGCAGCTGGTGTTATTTTCCAATTAAAAAATCCTTGATGGGCATATGAAAGAACTGTCTAGTTTATGCCCAGTGGTGCCAATGCTATCAAGCTGCCCCTTCAGCTGAGATTTTATTTCACAGAAGATAAGCAATCTCTGGTTACTGGTAGAACAACAGCTTATTATCCTGGCCAACACAAAGTTGGTGATGAATATATCGTTAGCCATTTCCAAATGTTTGCTATATTGTATAGCTGTGCCAGAAATGCTTCTTAATGCTTCCTGAGCAACTACTGTATAAACTGCCCTAAGCCCTTCTAATGCCAATGGAGCTGTTAAAATCTACTTGAGCAGAGACCCTGATTTATTCTGCTCTGCTGGGGCAGGGAGAGCTATCAGACTATCAGGTGGTGGTTTAAGAACACCAATGCTCAATGTACACAGAGTTGTTTGTGTATTTAGTTGCCTAACTGTGACAAGTCTCTTCGAGGCATGAGGGACTGAGATTAAAAAAAAAACAAAAAACAAACTTACAGCTTTGCCAACAAAACTCTTTTTCTTTTCCCTCACAGGGATGTACATTTTTGATACAATGGTGAATGTGCATTGTCTGCTTCAAAACTTCTCAATAAAGTGCCCTTAAGAGACATTTTTGTAACACAAGAATAACGACATATCTGTTCCCCATCCTCTTTCCCAGCCACTGGCACAAACTTAGAATACATGATTAAAGTCTAGCAAAAGTAGCAGCAATGGTAACCAGACAGCAGAGACTACAGTGCCTCACTAAATGACTGTTACAGGAGTTGAAGGAATACCTGCCTAAACACCTGACTAAATGAAGGAAATTCAGAGGAACAACTGCTTTCCAAGCACAATGAGATTTGTTATCTGTATTTAATGTTCAATAAAACTGAGATTGCAAAACCTAAATTATGCTCTCTCCAGGTTTTTCATTTTTTAATTAACTACATGCAGTAAGCACCAGCCCATGCTGACACGAAGAATTAAGTGTGCCTTTTTTACAGTCAAAGAAAACTAAGAAAAATGAAAAAAGTTATTTGGGATCCTTCCTATATAATTAAAGACACCTTGGTAACCATTAACTAAAAGTTAATGCATATGAGAAAAATGTAGGTGGTGTTTTTAACAGGGCAGGTAATTAGACAGTTGACGGATTACAGACCATATTAAAAGTTCTCTGAATCAGGACTGTCAATGTTTAGGTAATTGTAAAATAACTGCATCACATTTGAACTATTAATACAATCATTGAGACCAGGCACATTCTGTATGAGAAAAATGAATAATTCAAATATCTTTAACTGCATATTGACATTTTAATTGTACAGTGGCATTAACAAAACTAAAAGGTGTTTTAAATGTCTTTCAGCTACTAGATTTTCTGCTATTAAATCCCTTTGAATTTCAAAGCAGTTTCAGAAATCTCTTGTTTAAAGGGCTAGACTGTCCTCCCAATTCGGCATCTTTGTATGGCACAACATCTCCTTATGATCAATACAAGTATCACAAAAAATGCAACTGGGTATTACTTAACATCCTGTCCACCAATTATGCCTTGCTATTTCTAGATGGAGTAGTGGCTCTGCGGAGTAAGCACACCCTACAGCAAATTCCCAGCTCTTGATAAATATGTCAGTACTACAAAGGTCAAACAGGAACACGAGGCAGTCTGTGTTCCTCCACTGAGCCATCTCACCGGGTGACACTGGATGAATGCAGTTGGAGGTCTGGTCCATCACACAATAGCTCCAGTGCCCTTAACCCTGAGCAGCTGCCTTGACAAATTAGATGTGGCCTCTTTTATTGAAAAAGCACATCAGTGTCCTGGGGCAATGACAGTTTTTCCCTCTTCTAGTAAGACAAGCCTCTACAGTTCAGCCTGGAAATGGATAGCCTGACTTGAAATCTATGCAGGTGGACAATTACAGATCAAGGATACCTGCTGTTTCCAGATGCCACATTTGATAATATCTATTTTAAATTTCACCATTCTTTTRTTTGTAAGATCTACTAATGCGGGAGCAGAGAAGCTATGTTTTCATAACCAGGGATTGCACATCAATACAACCTTTTCTGTTACCAATGTTGGAATTCTTTTAAACAGCAAATGGTTCTTGGTTCTAATCTTGCCACTCAATGTTTCTAGTTCTGCCAGTTACATCTGAACTCTGTACTGTGAGTGAAATGCAGAAATGTTTTGAATTCTGAAAATGTTGAGTGTCAGTGCTAAAGTATAGGCATTTCTTTAAGTGTGGCACAGACATTTGGTGTGTGCTGGAATATACACCACCATTACCTTGATTTCCTCATCCTTGCCTGTCTTTTGCAGTTAAATCTGTTCCTTTCCTTACACTTTCAGATGGCTACTATAGAAAGTCCCTAAATGAGCTGGAGCTTTCTTTACATAAGGTTTGAAATGCAGACTTAGTCACAGAGAAGGCACACTAAATCATTGTCCCATACTCTACTATAATGCTGTGTTCGACTAAAATTGCTCAAAGATGTTGCCCTGCTCAGGAATTTAGCTTCTGACGTCCTTTCTGAATGCCTTGTCTCTGCTCTGTCTCTTCACTCTTGTTCTCAGAGAAACTTACAAAAACATCATAAAAACAAGTCTGAAGAAAGTCTGCTGTCAGAAACATTCTTCCAGTATTTTCATGAATTTTATATACAATTTCCATTTTATTAATTAGCATCTACTTTACTACTGTCACTGTTTGAACTTGAGGATGTAATCTGAGATGATTAGCTGTCTCTAGCCRTGGGAGCAGACAGCTCATACATGCAAGACAGAACAGTAGAAGGATCAGTGTCATTTTTCTGGACAAGTCTGGTGTGTTCCCTTAATCCTGACTGCACAGCCCTCCTGGTGCATGTCACAGGATACCAGCGATTCCAGTGTGGTGAGATCATCAGTCTTCTGGCAGGTTTGTGAGTTATTAGCCTACTCTAGTTACTCAGGTATCTGGCCACTAAAAACTCTGCTTGGAAATTTGGTCCCATTCAAATGCCAACAATGGCTTTCAGGTGTTTATCTGATATGGTTCTGAAACAGTGCTCCACAGTAGGTACGCAGGGATTAGTATATGGGACATCCAGTTCCTGGACAAGCTGCTCATTAGATGTATTTTAGGCAAATATAGGGTTGGTTGGTTGTTCTAAAAAAWATATATATATTTTTTAATTTCAACCGAGCAACCAATATATAAATAAGGCCTCCCTCTGGAAACAGGGATGTTTACAGTAAGTGGATGCTAATTTATATAAGAGCATTTCAGAAAAAAAATCTGTGCTTTGTTTAGCACAGACTCATCCAACCAACCTCTCTTTTCATCCTAATGAGAAAAGTCGGTACCTTTTAATCAAGAYGTGGCTCTATTCAAGTTTAAATGGACTAAACCCGGTGTCATCCTGTCTAGGTAAAATCACTTTGTGAACCACTACAGCTCTGAGTAATCACACCTCTCACCCCAAATCTCAGCCACAAGTTGAATCATAGATGAGAGCAAATTCTCTACTCCCTTTCTTTCAACATTCTTTTACTAGACTCTGGGCAGAAAACTTAAAAGTATMGTAAAGAAGGATCTGGTCTGATTCAATTTTTATTGTTTCCTCAGCACTTGAAACTTAGTGATCTGCAAAGTACTTGTAATTGTTTTATGTTTCTGCATACAATGGTTTGAGATATGGGAAAGAACAGCAATGTTTGCATAGTTTCCCCCCCAGGTGCACATACTTTGTTTGGGTGAATACATATGCTCCCAATCCCATCCAGGCAGAACTGCCTATGGTGCAACTCCTCCCACTAACCTTACACTTGTTTTAGTATAAATTAGCTCCTTCTGACAGTGTCAGGATGACGATACTGACGAAATACTGAATATTTGCTTCATCTTGACCAAGCCCTTCCACTCAGACCTGCAAACACTGACTCAAAACCTAAGTTTTGACAAATTTTGTGCTACTTTAATTCCTCATTTCCTCATCTGATTTATTACATAATCATAACATTCCCAATTTCTTTGATACAGAAACTGCTTTGAATCTTTTATATCCTTGTACATATTAGCATATGACAATATTTCTGTGTAAAAACATACTTTGAAAATGTACTTCTTGTTGCAAAACTCAGCTCTCCTGTGATGAATATTAATTGTTTAATTTATGCAAAAAATATTAAAGTCTGAAGCTTTGTTTTGCCACAGATTTTTTCCCCACTCATTTAATCTTCTCTACTTGTAAAGTATCTTGTTTTATCAGCACTTTACATTCTTTATCATAACTGTACCTGAAATTACTTATAATTTTGTCTCACTGCAACAGAATCTGCCTGAACWTTTGCATACTCTCCAGAGACAAGCATTGTCAGCACTTGGCAAATGGTTCAAGTAGTGATAATCACAGTAAAATTTAGTAACACTGCCACTTGTGTACAATGTGAAATATCTTCAGGAGGCAGGCTTTGAAAGGAACAGCTCTTGGGCTCCCCAAGAGCATAGCCCTCTCCAAAGAGAGGAGCTGATTATTGCATATGACATACCAGAGGAAGAGCTGCAGCTATTAGTAATAATAATAATAATATAGCTTACACAATCTATAAAATAATAGGTGCTACCAGATACTGTCTCTGAAGGAGCACTCTTGTATCGAAATAAACCAGCAATGTTTAACTCTGTAAACTGTGTTCATCACATTCCGCTTCTAATCAGCTTTTTACCTTTGTTACATGGATATCAACAAAAGGCTTGCTAAGGAAAGGAGATACYACCTCACAATCTTCACCTAAGGAGTGCTGAGCCAAGAATACAAACATTRAAGACTGCTAACCACTAAACTTTTGTTGTTCAGAGCCCAGCTCAGCTACTTCCACCTAAATGCTGTGAAGAAGCTGTAGCAAAGCCACAAAATCATAACCTGAGTTTTCAACCAATTTATCAAAACAGTGATTAAAAGGCACAGATTTCAGGCAATTAGGGTAGGAAGGAGAAAACTGAGCTGTTGGCTACATTTGCACTAATGAACCCAGTACTAGAAGAGCATGAGGCATTTCTGAATGGAGGCAGGAAGGACAGAAGGCAGCAGAGATGGGCAGCAAGGTAGTGAGGGACAGGGCCAGGTACTCTTGAAGAAAATAATTTTGCTTTCTTCATGGAGGCCTGTTGAAGAGCTGTAGGTCTCTATTCTCCCCTTCGTTAGTGGGATGACTACAGAGGGACGCAGCACTACGGCACTACTGGGGTGTGGAGGGTAAAGCCTTGGAGGGCTCCACAGGAGGAGCTTCATGACTCCGACTGTGGAGGGAGGAGCACCAAGTACAATGGCAGCAGGGGGTAAGGTTAGGCAGCGAGGTTAGGGAAACTGTTTCAACAAAGGTGAGAAACACGCAATTAAATTAACACCAAAACACAGCAAGAAAGAAAACAAAACATAAACATACTCTAGAACATGTGCTGTCCTTTTGGGGTTTTTTTTTCGGTTTGGTTTGATTTAGTTTTCTGGGGAGATGGGAAGAGAATAGAAGAGCATCGTAATTTGCCCAATTAGAGGCATTTTTGATTTTGTGTGGGTTTTTTTGTTTCGTCTTTTTTGTTTGTTTGTTGGTTTGTTTTTTTTTTTGTTTTTGCCTGCAATAGAAAGGGCAGATTCTTTAATGACCAAAATGAAAATGCCAATGGGATGGCAATGTACAATTCCCACTCTATGGGTTGGACTACACATTTTCATCTTGGCAAGAAATGTGATGTAGCTCAGAAACAACAGTCCCAGAGTATATTTAGCTACTAAAGCTGTGGCACACAAATGTCACATTCCCATGAGTCAACTCTTTTAAGAACCCCGTCTTCACACCCCCACAGATATTCCCCAAGATGCCTGCACTGAATTAAGAGTGAAGCATATGGATGGATGTGACATCATCAAAGCAACTGTGCTACAGTAAAGAAAACAGCAAGCGGATTCTATACAATTAGTACAGTCAGTCAGGAGTCATTTGTGAGCACAGAAAAAGAAAGAAAACATTGCTCAAAGGAATAGACACAACCAATGAAGAAAAACATAAAGCACCTTGCAAAACAAGGAGAAAATAGTAAAAAAAAAWTCCTTTGTGAATATGTGGAAGCAAAAGAAATCACAGCAAAAGTGGAAACAAAATCTTGATAAAAGGATTGTAAGTGTAACATCTATTGATTTAATTTTGTGTAAGAACTCTTTCCTTTGCCCTTTTGAAACAACAACTCAATAGAATTTTGGAGCCAACTGGCTCTGACTGGGCAAGGCAAAGAGTAACAACACACAAGTGGATGGTGATGGCAAACAACCATGCGGTCATCTCTGCCGCCATTGTTTTGATGAGTGTAGACTGCTTCCAGCTTTGTCAATATTCATAATTAGGCACCAAAGAATGCATGATATTTAAATGACCCTGTCAAGTGCTTATAAGGCTCTTTGGTAACCATCACTCCCTGGGGAGGAAAGTATTGAATGTAAGCCACTTCATCAGTCAGTGAATTGAAGCGAAAATGATTAGAATCTAACAGCTATACATTTATTAATATTTTCACTGCATGCTCTTCTGAAAGCTGCTAGTGGCATACAAGATGCTTTTAAGAGCTAGTTTTCCATTTATTAAGCATTGCTTTTCGGAAGACTTGTGAAGCAGGGACCCACACATAACAAACAGTGCTATTAAAATGCATGCACATCTCTGCATTCCTCTGGGTACATAAAGGGGCAGATCTTCCACTTCTGGTGGTTCCTGACACCACTCCCTTGTCTGGCAGCAGCAGAGGAGTTGTGTTCAAGGATTCCTTCCATCCATCTCCCCCTTTCAGGGTGGACAAGAGAAAGATACCACTTACTTTCAGAAGTGGGAACACYGGATTTTCTAAGAAATGTCCTCTTGCCTTAACTATTTTGTGCTACCTGTTGGTGCTACCAACAGATTGGTCAAAGAAAGAAAAAAATCCTAATTTTTTTGGCTGGCAGCATTATCATTGACATTGCTGAGAGGAAAGAGGAGTGCTAGGTAAATCACATGCCATCTGAAGGAAGGCATGCAGGTTTATCTGCCTTCGCTCTGCTACATAAGTAGCTCAATTGCCTTTCTACAATTGAAGAGCAAGGGATGAGGAATTAAAAAATGAAGATGACATCTTAAACTGGAATTAGGAGTGTGAGGTTTCACCTTCAGTACTGTCACTCCTTTGCACCTGAAATTATGGTTTTGACTTTGAGTATGGAGTATTCTTCCTCTGCCAAGGCTCAGTTGCCCCCCAGGTCTGCAGGGTGCAAAGAGGCTCTGTGCTTAACACACAGGTAAGACTGATCAGATTCTAGAAATTAATTTTTTTGGTTTAGGTTTTGCAGTTGTTCTCCCAGAATGTCTATAGGATTAAGCTCTACAAAGAAATTGTTCAAACATGGGGTAGTTTTTCCCTTTTTCTGTAGAGAGAGCTAATTAGCTGGGAGGTGGGGGACAAATTTACATCCTTTGCCTGAGGGAATTTAAATCTTCATATCCAATTTCCTGCCAGTAAGCCTAAAAGCCAAGGCTACYAGATTAATATTTTCCATGGTATCTCCTGCCTAATTTGACCAACCTCCTCAACTGGAAATATGCTTCAGGCTTTGTCTCTGCTGGGCCAGCCAGCCAGGTGACGCCCCATTGCCTTTATTGTAAGGAACTGTGAAGGCTTTTTGAGGTCAGTCCTGGGGAGTTCAGTGAGAAACCCTGGATATCCCTGGACTATGGGAGGCATCACATATCTGGGTCTGTTATGAATAACAGGCACTGAGGTCACAGTCTGGGTCCAGACCACCAGCAGCTGTTCATGTAGCTCTGTTGAAGACTGTTCTGTGATGTTAATGTGCTCATTACTCCTTTCCCAAGTGCCTCCACAACGAATGCAGAGAATTCAAAATTCAGTGGGTTAGATGGAGGTGAAAGAATAGGGGAAACTAGTAACTAGGTTGGGCAGATAATGCAAAGCATCAGGTCTGGCATGCCAGTAGCTTCTCTAGGAACAGCTGATGTTTTTGTCTAATGAGTTTTTCATATAAAATGCATGAACAATAGAGACTGGAATCCACATTTCAATTAATATTTTAAGTGTTTCATATCAAGTATTCATAGCAGAAACAACTGAACTTGTATGTTCCTGCCCCTGGTGAKTGCCCTAACCACTCAGCAAGTGAGTTTTGCTCATATTCATCTTCCTTCTGACACACCAAGTACTTAATTAGTCCACACAGAGAAAAACATCTTCAACAGAACAGGAATTGAAAGAAGAGATCTAAGAACACCCTGGAGAAGAATAACAAGGATTCAGGTCTCTCTAGGCCGTGGAGCTATTTGAACCTAACTCCCCTGTTTAAAAGGAACCATTTTAAAGTCTCTGCGATACAGATTAAAAGGAGCTGAAAGAATAATGAAGGTCAAGATGCAATGAGGGGCACCACCATCTCTGCATAGGAGAGAAGGTTCTTCTTCTCTGTGCTCAAGCAGCAAATTTTGGCAATTCTCTGCCTAATTCTCTATATGTATGGCAAAGGGGGAGTGGAGGCCAAAGGACAGGGTTTGTATGAGACTCCTGATCTTGAGCACTGGTCTGAGCACTGGGAAATGAAACCTAAATCCCAACCTTYTGGGGTGTGAAAAACAAAACAAAACCTCCCCACAAGCAGTCATTTATGTGTCATTTAATGTACAATAATGACCACACTCTGAAAGGTATTTTCTGCTTAGGTCTCACTGAAGACAGTGGGACTGAGACCCAGYGACTAGGACTATTCCCAGTTCTACTTCAATGGTTAGACTAGAGCAGGCTTTCCTTGACTGTATTGGGATACTGGACCTGATGGTCACCAGCTCAAGAGAACAATGATGTCATGAGTGTACTCCACCTGGTAAGCAAGGCTGGCATGAGGAGAAGGCTGAGGCGCTCAACAATGATTTTGCCTCAGTCTTCTCTTGCAACCTCTCTTCCCACACCTCTTGAGTGTTTGGTCCACAAGACAGGGCCTGGGGGAGCAAAGTCCCTCTCATTGTAAGAGAAAATCAAGATTGGGATGGCTTGAAGAACCTGAGCATACCTTAGTCAATGGAATGTAATGAGATGTATCCCGGAGTCCCAGGATTTGGCTGATTTCATTACCAAGCCACTGTCCATGRTATTTGAAAAGTGTGGCAGTCAGGTGACTGGAAAAAGGGAAATACTGTACCCATCTTAAAAAAGGGTAGAAGGAAGGACCCTGGGAACTATCAGCTTGTCAGTCCCATTATCTCTGTGCCTGGGAAGATCATGGAACAGGTCTTCCTAGAAGCTCTGCTAAGGCACATGGAGGACACTGAGGTGTTTGAGACAGCCAGCATGGCTGCAGCAAGGTGAGTCCTGCCTGGCCACCCTGGTGGAGACACTCCATCCAGTGGRTAGGGAAAGAGCTTACGTATGTAATTTATCTGGATTTTGTAAGGCCTTTGACATGGTCTCTCACAGCATCCTTCTCTCTAAATTGGAGAGAGATGGACTTGATGGGTGGACAATTTAATGGATAAGGAATTTGCTGGACAATGGCTTGAGGTCTGCATGGAGATCAGTGACAAGTGGTGACCTTCAGGGCTCAATTTTGGGACCAAATGTCTTCTTCAATGACATAGTGGCATTGAATGAGTCTTCAGCAAGTTTGCAGATGACATCTGCAGTCACACAGTGGTGTGACTGATGCACCTGAAGGACGGGATGCCATCCAGAGGGACTTGGACAAGATTGAGAAGCAGGCCCATAGGACCCTGGAGGTTTAACAAAGCCAAGTGCAAAGTACCTGAGTCAGGACAACTCACAGCCCAGAAAGCCAAGCATATGCTGGGCTGTGTCCAAAGCACTGTGGGCAGCAGAGTGAGGAAGAGGATTTTGCCCTTCTGCTCTGCTAATGTGAGACCCCACCTAGAGTGCTGTGTCCAGCTCTGGTGTCCCTAGCACAGGAAAGACATGGGCAATGAAGATGATCAGAGGGCTGGAGAACCACTCTTATGATGACAGGCTGAGAGAGCTGGGGTTGTTCAGGATGAGGGAGACAAGGTTCTGGGAGGGTGTTATAGCAGCCTTCCAGTACCTAGAGGAAGATATATAAAAGATGGAGAGGGATTTTTTCACAAGAGCATGTAGTGATAGGATAAGGCAAATGGCTTCAAACTGAAAGAGGGCATGTTTTTAAATTAGATATGAGGAAGAAATTCTTTACTCTGAAGGTGGATGGTGAAGCACTGCCCGGAGAGGTTGTTGATACCCATTCCTGAAACTGTTCAAGGCCAGGTTCAATGGGGCTTGGAACAACCTGGTCAAGTGAAAAGTATTCCTGGTCATGGCAGATGGGGCTGGAACAAGATGATCTTAAAGGTCTCTTCCAAAGCAAAGTACTTCATGATTCTATAATTCTATGGTTGTTGAGAGTTGGAAATAATGTGAAATTCATAAAGAACTGTTGTGCTGCCTTGGGAATTCAGAGAAAGGCAATATAAAAATGCTTCCTTAAGAACAATAGGAAGCCATGGATCTTACTTTGTCAGAGAACAGGGCAGATCAAATTTAAAGAGTAAAATCCCCCGTTTCCTTCCTCCCCATACAAGCACAAAACTCTCTATAAAGGCATACACTTCTGTTTGTTTTGTGTGGTTTCCTCAGGCAGTGAATTATCTAGGACTGAGTCTAAGACTAGCTATTTAGTTTCAGACTTTACGATAAGCTTTTAATTATAGCACAGGAGTTTCATTACATCTTACTCTGAGCCAGCTGGAAGCAGTTACACTTTAGTCCTCCTCCCCCTCCCTCCTCACCACAGGATGTCATTTCCAAGGCCTTACCCTTCTTGTCTTGATGATTATGGGATGAAACTGCCACATATGGATCTGTATTTTCAGATGAACCGAGCGGATCCTTCCAATTCAGCATGCGTCCCCTAGCATCATAACCCTGTCGAGCGCGAGAGTCAGAAGTGGTGGTGCTTGGGACTAGGGAACTGGAGTGTCCTGTTCACATTATAAATACAGGTAGGGAAGACAAGTCTCATTAGTAACTTACCACGCCACCTCCCTGTGCTCAGGGATGTACGCACTGCTTTGCTTCTGTGACGGGTGAAGGTCTCGTCATAGGCTGAGCAATGTTTCAAAGGTCCTTCAAAACATGACTCCAAAGGGAGAGGGGATTTGAAACTTCCAGATCAGGGTGCTAAAAGGTGATGCCACTGAGCTGGCAGTTCTATGCTTCTCAACAGTGTTAAATGCATATGAAAGAGGGCAAGCACACTTCGTCTGAGTCAAGCATCCTTTGGCTGGGTTCAGGGCATATGCCTAACTGAAACTGAAGTGTTGGCCCATGCTGTCTTATACTGACTCAGCCAAAAAGGAAATAAAAAATAAATTTACAACAGAACAATGTCCAAAATGGCTGAAATTAAATGGGAATGCCAGAAGAACTACAAAATGGTGACACCATGAGGCACTCTACCTCATGCCCCCAGGGGAATGAAGGACTAACACCAGCGTGCTCACACTATGGCATTCCTCTCCAGTTGGGAAATGCCCCCGGCCAGCAGCTCGCACCTGCTTGCACCACCACTATGGGTCCTGTCGGAGCTGATGGTTCAAAATGGCTCTGAAATAAGCACAAGACTTGAACACCATTTCTGCTCAGAGTGACAGTGCAGACACTGACTCACCACATGGATCTGCCCAAGAACCCAGACCCCTGCAGCAGTGAAGACTGAGGTCTCACATGCCTTTTTTCCATTGCAGATGCTCCAGACATTGTTACTGTTGCCCTGAACAAGACTGATCCACTTCTCACATATCACAGACACTCCAACAAACAGCACATTCACAGAACTTGCCCCACTGAAAATACAGCACAGTTTGAAAAGTGGTTTGGATGGGACAGTGGGGTGCTTCTAGACTCATACACTCTTTGCAGCTGGATCTGAAAAGTGCATTGGCATCTAAAATGCTTGAGATGCTTGGAGCCTACTGCCTCTGAAAGACAGCCCCCACAGGGACTTTCCAGTGGTTCAGCTGCTTTGGGGAGGGAGCAACAAATGCCATCCACACCACAATATTTTGATCTCAAAACCATTCTGAAGGTTTCCTTTTGCCACATGGGAAAAAGTGAGTTATTTTCCTCAGGATGCCAGGAGTTCTGTATCTCCTTAGTTTGATGTGGCATAATTATATCCCCTTACCTACTTTTTTTAAAGACCCCATTAAAAAAAGGATTTTTGACACATGCTCAAACATAAACTAACAGAATTGGATCATTCCCAGACAGAATGGAATATAACATTTTTTGTCAGATAATGCTAGACAGACTGACAATAGCCCTCCCTTCTCCTGTCCCCTTTTGAGCAGCCCAGCAAATTAATTTTCCTCCCTTAGATGGATCTCACTTGGAGAGGAGTCCAATCATCAGGCTACAGGCTGCCCTAGCAGGGACCCTCTCCTTGATCTTGCTTTACTGCTCAGAAAAATAATCTGAGACTCACTGGGGCAGAGACAGATCAACACAAGGAACTGAAATTTAAGCCTCACAGAGAAGGCACAGAGCTGGGAAGGTAGAGCCTGTGCTTCGGTAGTTTATTTTCAACAGCTCCTGGATAAGCTTTTGAAAGCTGCATCTCAAAAATGCTGTTTTAAATGGCTTCTAAAGCCCTACAGCCCCAGCTTTCAGAAGCCTAGGTAGAGATGATGAACCTAGATCCTCAATTCTACTCCAACAATCAAAAATCTATATGTTGGCCACCAATGTCCCCAAGCTTTTAGATGCACCCACATGCTTCATTTTATCCAGCTCTTTCACAAGCTTCATGGTGTTGAACTACTGATGAAGTCAGCAAAATGCTGCAACCTCTATTAAGATGCTGTTATGAATTAAAGAAGTCCCGTTGAGTATTAATGACTGTAGAATAAAAAAAGTCTGTGCCCCTCTGTAAGTTTTCGAGGAGCCCTTTTGATTTACTGAATCAAATTATATATGGGAGCATTTTGGACTATGTTTTACACAGGACATGGCCACAATAAACTCCTTTAACTTGTATGCTTAGAAAGGAAAATTGGTYAAATTTACAGTGTTCTCACCATGAAACCAACCTTCAGCTACAGGTAATTGTTAACACAATTCATCTCTGGATGTCAGTCTGAAGGTTTTATACTGACAAGGGCAGTGGATTATTTTTTACCCTCTCATGGTGGAAAGCGTGTTTCCTCCCAGCCATCTTTCTTTAAAATAGCAAATTAAACTCTGTGTCTTTTTAAAACAGAGTTTTGAATGTTGCCCAAATAGAAAAGAGAAGCCAAATGTTATCCTCTTTTAAAAGGTTTCCATCGGCCTCAGCATGGCTGGGAGCACTGGTAACACACAGATAGAGGACGTCATTTGAACTCCAATCCAAACGTGCTGCCTGCTGCACAGCAGTCCTGCAGCAGGACTGTTTGTGTCCCAAGGGCCAGGTAGAGGTCTAGCAACTGAAAACACACGCCCTCTTGAAGCAAGAATATGCTGGATCCTGAAAGCATTCACCCCAACACTGTCTTACACTTGTCAACTCCTGTGCTCATCTTCAAGGAATAAGACAAATAACAGGACAGGCTAGAAAACAGAAATTATGGAATTTTCATGTTTTCTTTTCCCTAAGGATTAAACCACAGTGCAAGCATTCATGGGGTCCAGTCTTCAAGTTTATACCCCATTCAGCAACAACAATATTGTGTACAGTATTTGGTCAGCTTACACATAATGCTGCACTTAACATAAGAAAGTAATTAGTCATTGCTTGATAAGGAGGTAAAAGAGAAGAAAATCATGCCAAGTAGCAATCATATTTTGCGTTTGTGTTTGATACACATTTATATGCCTATTTTGCTTTCCAGACACTTGCACTTTTAAGTGTGCTTGAAGGAGAAATTCTTAGGAAAAGTTATGAGTATGGCTAAAGAAAAAACATTTCATAATACAGAAATCTAGAGGAAGTATATGCCTAAGGGACAAATTTTCTGAGGGAAAAAATAATAAATTCTTGAAACATATATTGCCAACACACAGAGAACTTCATGGTAATGGAAAGCTAAGGCTTTGTGAYGATATTAATGTGTACCAGATGGTCACTACGTAGAGAGGGGTTCCACAAAAATGCAAGGAATCAGTATATTCTCTCTTACTAAGGTATTAGTCTAGTACACACTGAGAAGCAAGCTTACACAGCTAATCGAGACATATTTTCCTCCGTTTGATTTTGAGGAAGCAGGGCAGGAGCAGATTAAACCTTAATAGCCTGTCCCAGTTGTGTCAGAGCTGTATTTTGCAAACATACTTACTACTAGGTGGTGATACTGCTCCTGTAAGCAGTAGCACAGTGTCCTGTAAGCGCCTGAATAGCCAGTCCCACTGGGTGAATTTCACCTCTGAGCAGAGTGGCACCACAAATGTATGAGCTAGTTAAGCTTCTCTCATAAACAAAGAAAAGGCTGAAGTGGAAGGCAACCCTCTCACACACAGCCATTATCAAGCCTTTACAATGCACGAAATAGTTTGTAACATGTAGAGGGCCTTTTCTTCCCATTACAGCATTTTTTACCACTCTGACTTGCAAATGAGCTTTGTTGAAATTTAACGAGGCTTTAGCACATCTGAGATGTGGCCAGTACCTCTGTGTTAATGGTTAATACAAAAACATCTGAAAAAACAATTCTGCCTTTGTTTTAAAACAAAGTATCCAAATAACCGTATACATATCACTTTTAAAATGTCTTTGTTTAACGAAAACATGTAAAAAGCAAATGGACACCCTTTTAAAAATCTGGTTGAGGTGCCTCCATTATTTGCAAAAACTTTTCATTTGGAGTACTGTAATCAAGTAAGGGAGGCAGAGTAAAAGCACTTAGTGCCTACCAGCACAGATAATGATTCAGAAAGGCTGCACTTCTGTAACTATAGCCTGTTCTGAAGTGCACTTGTAAAATGTAAAGAGGTTTTTTTTCAGGTTTAAAACAAAGACAGAGATTCAATACTATCAGCACTTGATAGTTGGTCTAATATGCACAAGCCATTAGAATCTCAGAGGTTAAGATATCTGCACGCTATCCTATTAACAGCTATAGCAACCTAATTAGACAATTAGAGGGAAAGTTAAATCAATACTATAGAGGAGAAAAGGCCTATGGCTAGGGGGTAATATAAGGGCCCAATTCACTAAGAATTGATGTTTCCAAAGGTTATTGAAACTGCTTAGACTTTTGCAGAGTAATCCAGCTTAATCTCCTTGTTTAAATATGTGGCTCCTGCATAATTTCTCTCTGAATTTCTGCACCAAGACCTTCAGTCTGCTATCTTCTCCTTGGGTGTCACTTGAGTCACCTGCTTGGACTTTGCACTGTACTTGTTTGCAGCTGATCATGTGAGGTTGCCTTAGGAAGAGATCTTGTGTGCCAAATTCAGGAGGAGTCTGGTGCTAAGAATACAAAGATCAAGGGCTTGGTTTTCCTTTCATTCACACTGTTACAGATTGGCAGTAAGTCTGTTGAAGTAGGATGATTTATAGTGGCATAAATGAAGAGAATCAGGCCTTATGACTTCTTTCAGAGCTTCAGATGATTTTGGGYATATTTAGCCATTCACTTGGTTCATATTCTAATACTAGTGTTCTGAGGCTTAATCTATTATGACATAACATTTACCTTTGCATTAAACTGTACTCAATAACATCAAAATAGATAATTCTTTTTTTGTTGTTTTTTCAAGATACAAAATTACTCGGACCAGTCGCTATAGTTGGTAAACACAAACATGTTTACTGAGACTAGTTTACTACCTCATCCTAGAATTTTTGCACCCCTGATGAAGAAGATCAATAGAGGTGACTAGTGGTAGGTGAAAAAAAAGCCCAACTGCAAAAATATCAGAATAGATATTTTAACTAAACCAATAAAAGGAGGAGCTGACTTGCATAGAGGCCATGTTATCAGGATGTACCTGAGAGGGGTCAATGAAATAAGCTGTAAAGGACAGGACATAAATGGGAACCAAAAGTAATGCTGGGTCAGCCTTTCTCTATTGCACCTGTCTGTAAGGTCCTACTTTAAAAGCTAAGTTCATATATGGAGTCTGTCCTTGGGTTTGACATGCCTGGACAGTAAAATGTAYTCTCTTTTGTTAACTGTACTCTCTTGACTTCAGCTTCTTTCATTCTGCTGCTCACTTGAAAAGCTTTTCTGCTTTCTTGGTCAGATTAAAATATCTGTTTTYACTAAAGTAAAACTCTACTGGCAGGATCCAGAACAACAGTTCCACAGCTATAACTCTTCAGACTACGGAATTCACTTAGAAACAAGAAATCTAGAATATTTCGGGCACATAAGCACTATGCCCAAAGTCACTCTCTTTATCTTTACATTCAGCAGGATGGATTTTTAAAATTATTCTTCTYTAATTATTTCTAATATTTAATTATTTGATTTTATTATTATTTAATTATTGTTAATATTCTAATGCTTGTTGCATTAAAAATATTGCAATTTCACAATGAAAGAAAGTATTACTATATATATAGATGAAACAGAATCTTCCACATATTAGAAAATCTCAACTTCCTTCGGTTTTGTACATTCCCTTCCCTGGTTTTCATCACCATACTTTCAAATAAGTTTCACCTGCACATTTTTAATTTCCTGGTAATAAACATTAGGGGGAATTTGATTTTATTTTTACGAATGTTGAGCAGCATTATTGTGCCTCCTGCTATTTATATTCTGCTGTATTGAGCTGTCATTGGCTCAGTTTTACACCTACATACTCTGCAGTCACGAGATGAAAGGATCAATTAAAAGTTCATCACAACTYGATATTAACCTACCTCTTGCTGTGTTCAGCCAAGCATATAGTGAATTTGACCTAGCCCTACTGAACTGCTGTACAGCCTGAAAGCAAAGTCACAAGGAAGCTCCCACCCCACATAGAATTTTACCATTGACTTCACAGCCAGCAATACCACACATCCTCTTAGCTTGTGAGTACTTGTCTTTGTTCAGGATGTCTATATGAAAAGCTATTGCAATATATGTCTAGGCTTGAATTTCAAATTGATTATTTATTCTGCAGTGACTCCTCATAAAGACATTCTTCACTCTAAGAACCAGCATAATCTACTTCCAAATATGCAGAATAAGTGGTAGAAAGGACTGTGAGCACAGATTAACAGCTGCCTCATGGGAACCTGCTACTCTAGGCTTGCAGAAATGATCCTCTTTAGTTCAGGTCATTTAATTAGCTATGTAAATTTGAATGGACAACATAAATGACTCACCCTGTGAGTGACAAGAACCTACAGGAATTGAGGCATAATCCAGTCTCAAACCACATGGGTAAAAGGTTAATTTTCCTTCTGAGAGATCATTCTGTAAGCCAGGGATAGTTCTGCTTTCCCTAAGGTATCTCTGACTGGCTGCTGTAGTGGTAATGGCACCATCCTGGACAGCTCAGGAGTGGGATGTGAGCTACTGCTTTGTTTGTCCTGGTGAACAGATAAGATGCATCACTGTACCAAAGTATTTCTGTGAGTGTTCAGATGAAGCATGCTCTTAATCATGTCTGCTGGCATGCCATTAACATAGACCATATCTGACTTAAATTCAGTGGAGGCAGTTTTGAGGGAAAAGAGGGATTGAAAATCAAGACGTGTGACTTAATCCTAGCTGTGATTAGTGAATCGGGCCCTCAAAACCAAGACAAAACAAGTAAAATAGGGTAACAACTACTTGAGTACAGGAACTACTAGCTACAAGGATTTGGGGAGAATTTAAAAAACACTTATAAACTGACCATACACTGTGTAGTAAGACATTTCATGATCAGGTGAAGCAGTTGAAATGTCTATGAACAAAATAAATTGGGAAGAAACATTAAATATAACAAAGGTATGAAAATATTAAGAAGTTTAGTAAAAAGTGATTCCTCCAAAACGGATTTGCTGTCAGTAAATATTGAAACTAAGAACTTCCTTACCATTCAGGGCTACGAAGGAATCTGAAAGACAAATAACAGGGGAAAAATCATTATTTCTATCTTGTTTTCTCTTTTAAGTAGTTTGCTGCTAATAACTGTTAATGTTTCAGCTGATATCTATAAGCATGTGATTTGCACACTAAGGACCCAGGCAAAACTAATATTCAGACATACCCAAAAACAATGTCTGGCTTTGAAAGCACTCATGACCCACTCTGTACAGGAGGTACTGAAGCAGGAGGGCCAGTGTCCTCTCTGGTTTTTTTGCAAATCCTAGTCTAAGGCAAGGCATTGCAGGGGATGCAGCCACCAGTGAGAGTCAATGAGAACAAAACTCAGGTGACCCAAGATCACATGGAGTAATAAAATCAGCTGCATTAGCAGGAAATGAAATCTACCTCTGTGCAGTGTCAAAGYTCAATGTATCATTTGGGGCTAAAGAGGGATTTAAGCAGGGTATGGGATTTGTTGCTCTCTGCACAGAAGCAGATCTCTCTCCATGAGTACAGTGTGCTGTTCCTGAATAATTTCCTACCCTCCTTTTATATGTAACCGATATCAGGTACACACCACTCCTGCATAACTTATTTGACCAAGGAGAGCACAAGTGGCTGAAAAGGGCAAAGATACACCAGCTGTGAACTGGCCTGATTTTGGTGCTAACCCATTTTACAGGGGAACAGAGAGTAGGCCTATGTATACACCTCCTTCAAGAATCTTTGCAACAGTCTATATTACCTTATCTTAGGACAGAGGCTGGAAACCTCATACTCCTTCAAGGACAGTGATCAGAGTAGTTAATGGGTCCTGAATAAGGATGCACAAGGCATGAGAAGGCTCTGGCTTTCTCCAGAGCAGCTGGCCCACACTATGTCYCATGGCAGTCTAGCCCTCTATTATTTTTCTCTGTATTGCAGAAGTAATGAATCTTTCACTCTACATTGATTCCTCAGCTTCATCAATTTTATTGCATCACTGAGAATTACACTGAAAAGAACACGAGTCTTGATTTCACAAGGTTTATAAATAATGTTTGGAGCTCAGAATCAAACCAACCTCAGTTTGATGAGAACATTTGGAAYAAGAGCTGTCCTGAACACAGATGTTGGTATTCCTGAAGGCTCAGAAATCAGCATGCAAGGTTTCTTTGCATGCAGTGCAAGCTATGCACTGTAAAGCGTTWCAGTACAAAACTGTAAATGTTTAAAGACCGTGTTTAAGCTTCCAGCTAACGCTGTCAGTGCTTCAGGCTTACCATTAAAATTTCTTTTAGGCAGTGCCAATAGTACCTGACCCKTAATACCATGACGTAGTCCAGACTGTATGTAAAGTTCCCTAAGATTCACAAACTAAGCAGTTGCCAYTTCTTGATCAGGATCCAAAACTGAAGACACGTTTCACTGTCTCACCGTGCTGCATGGGAATGTAGTCCAAGTCACAGACTAYACCAAGAATCCAAGCCACTTCTGTACATTTACCTAAACAACCCAACCACCAGGGCTAATAAAGACAATGAACCCAATTCATTATGCCATTGCTATAATCTATATCCTCTAGAGCTGAGCTTTCCTCATTATGCAACCACTCTGAAGTCCAGTGTTTGTATAAATCACATGAACTGGGCTATTTTCCTCAAACACATTTAAGCAACAGTTCTTCTTCTAACCTGCATTATTAGCTGTCCCTCTTGTGGTTTATGTTGCTGCAAAAGATTGCCTGACATGCAATGGTAATTTGAGGCATTCAGAAGGATACTGTGACACATGGTAAATAGAGGTAAAAGTTTTGCTTACTTTGGCAGTCACCCAGGCCATCTGTATTGCCACGTTCTATGTCCTGTTCAAATGTCAGTCTAAATAATASAAAGAAGCAAAACAGTATGAATAACAACAGTCATAGGCATAAGTGGAAAGAAATTATTACATGTTCAATTGAAATAAATCCCTACTGTGAAACTGGCTATTTCTTTGGAAATTCCACACAAAGGCTGAAAAACCGCAACATACACATTTGAGCTTTTCATCATTGCTTAATGATTTCTTRGCTTCTAATGGTACTTTGTATTATTACTTTTGTAAAAATCCACTGCATGCCTWGTTACCACGGGAAGAAAAGACCTGCATTTTTTAAACTGTTAAATGTATGATGTTATCAGAAGCAACTGTAACCCTTAACCTGTGCACAGGGAAGATCAGGTGCACTGGCACTTTGGTGTGAGAAGGAAGCCAACCCCTTGGGCACGTACTGTGTTTGAAGAAGAAACCTGCTTTTTCAGCAACCACCTAGGTACAGCACCAGATGAGGCCGCAAGGCATAAGGTCCATCCCATAAAAAGTGTTCCCTTTAACTCAGGGGTCTCTACTGACTCACATGCTTTTCTAGCTGACATACTCAGCTTATGCTCCCAATCTCTTTCTGTGATTTTGGATAACTATTGAAGCTGTTCTTCCAACTTCCCGTGTGGTCAAAGGTGAATGACAAGGACCTTGGAAAACTGCCAAATACAAGCCCTTGTCTATATTATGATCCTGCCCTTGAGGCATAATTACCCTTGCAKACAATTCATTCTAACTCTGCTCTTCAAACACCTGCTCCACTGTCACCTACTCCAGGAGGGAGCCTAACATCTCTGCCTCCTGTGGGCTAGCTTAGAACTTCACCAGGTATCTTCACAGCTGATCTGGACCCTCTTACTAAGCACTGGACAGAACATGAGCTGCCTTGCTCACTTTTGGACTTCACCACTGCAATCTGCACAACCTCTGTCTCAATGGATCTATTGATGAAAGTGGGAGCTACTTTTAAAAGTGAGGTATGGAAGTCCCCTACAACTTGCCCTGGAAGTTGAAGAAGCCTTAAGCACTTTTGGATGATGAAAAACCTGATATAGACACAGGCACATTTTAACATTTTCCTACCAAATTTCGAATCAGAAACAGCCCACAATTTTGTAGTCAAGCATACATAGACACATATAGTGTCTATATATATATAGCTATATAGCTTGTCAAGCATATATAGCTACAGTATCCCAGCAGGTGGGGGAAATCAGAAAATTAAGAACACGACAGAAACACAAGGATTATAACTTGTCCATTATATACTGAGGACCTGTAGGGAWGCAGGGTTAAGTGGCATCAAATGTAGGGCTGTCAAGGCTCTGTGGAACTTCTACTACTACCATGAAGGGAGTACAGCTGTATAGCTAAGAGTGGGCAGTCATGTGGTGTGTCAGAAGCAGCCAAGAAATGTGAGCTCTGAAGTGGGTTTGCTCCCTGTAACCCTCACAGACTTTCATTATCATAAAATAATTAAATTCTACTGTTAAGCAAGGGGAGATCCAGCACTTCTCTAAATCTGTTTTAAGCTCTTACTGTGCTCTGTTATTCCTCTTAGTAATGCACAGTAAATTAGAAGGACTGGTTTTGTTTTCAGTGGACAAATTACTTCAGTAATTTAATTTGGATTCTATTGCCTCTTTAATCAGCTGTGATGGCTCCAGTGTAGGCTGGTCCAGACATATCCATCCAATTCACTCCTTTCAATAATACGCAGACCTTAATACAGCTCTTTCATTTTCTTCTTCCTCCTCTTTCAGCAGTTACCAATCAGCTGACTGTTCACATCAAAAAAATTTGTGAGACATTTCGGAGGTGAATGCAAATAAGGTAGAAACAAACACTTCCCACATTTTTCCCTCTCTAAAAGCCTCATGTTTCRAATAGCTTTGCCCAAGACTGCCTGGCACCACTGCCAGAGCTTCACGGCCCGTCCAGCCAGAGCCCTTACTCACTTGGAGCCAAGGAGCAGCTGCGTGCACAGCCCGCTCTCCTTCACCCATCCGCAGTACGGGTCTCTGGATGCTATGCAGGCCCTTGGGAGAGAAGAGCACAAGGTGGCATTCGTGAGTGCTCCAGCTTCCCCACTGCACAGGCCTCTGACAGCCACCACAGAACACRTACTTTTTGCATTTGCCGTGACGCTCGCAGCGTCCCAGGGGAACCTTGATGACACAGGTGGAGAAGGCGACGTACAGGGCACTGCTGGGCTTGTCAAGCTGCATTCCCATGATCCGTTTGTCCTCCATGCCATCGTAGCTGCACCTGATTTGGATAAAAGTGAGATGTAGTTAAAAGTGGGCTCTGCTGGGAAGCCAGGGGAAACCTTAATTATTCCCCAGGCTGGGGAAAAAAAAATATCACAAAATACTTCCGCCAAAAAATCCATAAGAAAGGTAGAATTGAACAAGTAAAGGAAAAAGAACACAATAGCCACTAAAAATACTGATAGATATATAAGCAAGTATTAAAAATGCATGGGTTAGTTAAGAATTGGAGAGTGACAGCACACTAGACAAGCTTCTGACAGCCCTTCATTTTTGTRTTTATTCTTCTCCAGCACTCAAAGTAGCTAAAATTTCTGCATGATTATGGCTCCCTTCAAAGCCCCCTTAGGCATATTTGAGAAAGACTGAAATGTGGAAAATTTCCCTTGGAGAGCAGCTTGCTTCTTGTTGAGTTATTTGGAGAGGAATCAGGGTTTTTTATAGGATTAGAAAATTAATCTTCCTTTCCAGAACTTCACTTTTAATTATCTATCAGTTGCTGCATAGGATGGGCTATTTTCTACACATACTGAATAAAAAAATCTTATTGCAATGTAGAGACTGATAAGCAGACATCCCCTCCCTAAACAATTTAAAATTACTCAAAAAACTTGGCTTCTCTAACCACTTCTGTTTCCATGGGACAAGTTATTCTCTGGGAAATCAGAAGTTCAAAGTCACCCACACAAGAGTACAAAGAATCAGATACACACTTTTCAGGATTGTAAACATTGATCTCCTCCAGGAAAAGGCTGTCATTTAGGAAACCAGTGTTTCCTGTACGTGCCAAGAACTTCAGGATGATTCCCTTCTCTGACCCCAAGAAAACCACGGTGTAGTTCTGATATGGCCCAGCAGCAGAGTCAACAGCAATTTTGGTCAGGCGATACCTAAAATAACAGAGCATTTTCACAGATAAATCACAGAGATAATCACAGAATTGTCATTTATTTAATCACTTTCTCCATGTCACATAAGTGTATGGTAGACTTCTAGCAATCATAAAACACATTTAAGCACTTTTCCTACCTGACTATAAAATCAACACAGACTGTACCAATTTGCATCCCCAGATCTTGGGGGAATTTTCATGTGTTTGCCTGCCCACACATCCAATAGCTAGCAGAAGTGTCCAGAAGTTCAGAAGTGTCTAGAAGTTCAGAAAGCTGAAGGAGTGCTAGGAATCTGAGGGCATTTAGGAATTATCCTTCCAAAAGCCTAGTGATTTCTTCAGACTGGGATAGAGAATTAGCACAGTGAACTGCWTTTAAAATTTCAAGCTCTGTCACATTAAAAGCAGCTGAACTAGGTTCATCTTCCTTTGTCAGGATAAGCTCTGTCATTGCAATAGTGAGATGCCAAATGCCATTTTACCTCACTAAAAATAATCACACAACCACCACCAAGCAGGTTCAGCGCAGAGGTGATATCAAATCTTAGGATGACACAATTTATTGAAAACAAGTTAACTGGTGGTTCAGTACCAGTTAGATGGTACTGTCCATCAAAGRGAAGCACTCTGTGGAGTTGGCTGCTCTTGTCTTTAGTTGGAAGTACAGAACCTAACAAAGAAACCTGACAGAAGATACATTRCTATAACTAAGTCAGACCCTTCCAGAGCTAAGTGCCTGACATAATACCTTTGTTCAGAGGAAGAGAGGAAAATATGGCAAAAGTTAGTCACATTATTCTGTTCACTGCTGGAGGGTAGATAAGTACTATAATGAGCGCAGCAGAGAGTGGGAATGTATTTTGATAGGAAGGGGATGGTGTATTTATATAACACTTGCTGATTTATGAGTCTTTGGTCAAATCTGTTATTATTTTTTTCTTGTTGCTATAGAAAGGGTGAAGATTATGCAATTACTTCTGCCTGTACACTTCTGCAAACTTTAAAGCTTACCAGTACATAACCTGACAGGCATCTGCATATCCTGTGAACATATCCTGGCAGACATTTTTGTATCCTGTGTACATATTCCGGAGTTGTCTGCTGATCCTCGCCTGAAGTTTTTACAGAGCCATCTCAAACATTGACCCAGAAGCCAAAAAGCAAGTAAACCTTCCCTGCACAGCATTTCCTACAACATCCGGTTTAAGCACAGYATGGTTGGAAAACACTGAGGTCTTTCCTGTCTTGAAAGCTGCTCAGGGAGTTCCGCAGCACMTGCTCAGGTCTGCCACCATTCCTAGCTGGATTCATGCCCAGGACACCAAGGACGTTTACAGAGCTGGGGGGGTATTTGAACCAAGGCTGTTGGCACAACTTGACAGTGTGGACAGGAGTTCCCTTGGTGTACGTACCTGACCATTGTTCTCAGGAACCAGGGGCGGTTGACAATGGAAGGTACAGCCTCGTCCATCAGTGGGTGTGTTTTGATGAAGTTCAGAGTATCATCTGGGAACTCATTAGATGTTACATATTTTTCTAATGATGTAGAGCCAGCACAGCAGCCAGGCCTACATAAAACAAGAGAGTGAAAGCAGAAAACTTATTTGACATTGAGGGCAATCTTTCTTTTGTGAGGAAGGTCTCACTAAATCTTATGTGCTCTGCAGGAGTTTAACTTGGAAGAGGACTGAGAAGTGTGGTGGACTTGTTCAGCGCTTCAAGGGAAGACTAGAATACTGCTCTATCCTCCATTCAAAAGGACTTCATATGCCATTTATGAGCACAAAGTCATTTTTTCATCAGGAATGCTACACACAGAGTTTGTAATTTATCCACTCATATGAAATGTAATCACAGCATGTGTGCATTTGGCTTGATGCTTCCCAGTAGCACAGGTGTTTTCTGATCTGTAACTTGCCTAGTTGACTGCTCTCTCCTAGAAAAAAAAGCAGTCCCTATAATACAGAAGTTAACTTTTTTTAACAGGTATGAAAGAATGCCACTTTAGTCACATCTGATAGCAAACAGACTATTGGAGAAGACAAAACCAAAGAGCATCCATGCAAACATTAATTTTACCATTTGTTTAATTTGGAGGAGATGATTTAAGAATGGTAACTCATTGAGAAATTTCACTGAAAATTTATCTGTCATTCTTTGGCAACTTAAATGCAAATCTGCTCATGTTGTTTCTAAAATCTATCTGCTCCTAAGAGGTAGTGCAATCTCCTTGCCTGGACAGGCCATATCTCAAAGAAGCAGCAAAATGTTTTCCTGTTAATATTGTGTAAGTAATTTTCTTCAATAAAGGCCCATTCAATCCCATTTTCTACAGCACTATGATTCTTCAAACCTTTGAGCCAGTGTGAGATGGGAAGATGAAAGATGGACCACTCACTCATTAGCACATTGCATCATCCAATTTTCATCTACTCTGCTGCATCTGATGTGGGTAAAGGCATTGTCATCAAGAATAATGTCAATTTGAATAAAATACAGGACTGGTCCTATCATCAGATTGCTCAGATTTAGAGAAATATTCAAACATTAGATAGATAAATCTGTATGGGAAGGTAGCATGGGACTCAAGGGAACTASTTGTGTCAACAAGTCCGGTCCCACAAGAGCTGAGCAAGGAACATTATGTGCAGATGATGTGTGCTCTTGCCTCTTTATATCCAAAATACTTTAGTTGTCTTGTAATTGCACATAGAACTAGCAACAGATGGAAAGAAGRAGAAATCAAGGGGGTGACTAGTTTCCTAGGTCCTTGCAAGGGCATTGACCCATGAGGCAACATTCCCAGAGAACTCGAGGGAGCAGCCTGCACCTTCTGGCACCGTGGTGCCTGCAGTTTCTGTGTGTCTAATCTGGAGGCCTATTTACTCCTAAATCCTAATAGCATGATTGGATTAATCCTGTTTTAATCTCAAAACTGGTTTAGTTGAGTCAACGTAAATCCGAGCAAACCCTGCTGTCTGGCCAAACAAGGAAGAAACACCCCTGAAGAGCTCTGGTAGATTTCTGAGAAATGTTAGGATCAATAGGGGAATTAATCTTTCTGCATCATACTGAGACACACAGATAAAAATGACCTTATTTCAAAGGTGCCTGTCATGTACTTCAACACAAGCTAGAAATAATGATTACTTCTATTAAGCAGATTGATTGAAAAAGTTACATGAAACACTGTTCACAACTCACTTCACATTATCTCCTTCAGGCTTAAAAAGAACAATATCGTCCCATCTTTGTCATAAGGATTAGCCTGCTATTGGCCCATCGCAAACTCGTAATGCAACTTTCTCTTCTTCTTTCCCACTGAAAATGATTTCTCCTTTCCCCCTTCCCTGCCAATATATTTCTGTAAGGTCCAAGCAAATAACCGTGGAGCCACCATGAAGTCTTACACTCCCAAGGCAGACTATTGTGTCAACAACTTGTTTGAAACAYTGCAAAATGGAGAAGAAAATCCTGCAACACTGCTAGAAGCTGCATTTCTAAGGCTCAGACTGCAAGCAGACACAGAGTTTACCAGATTTTCCGGTCAACTCCAGGCTCTTCTCTTGAGTGACAACTTCAGAATAAAAACAATACAGTATTACTATACTTGGCAAATCCAAAACATGACGGGCCAAATTTGAATTAGGCAGAAGCTCAGTGTCCACCATGGAGCTTCAGACTCATAGAATATCCTGAACTGGAACCAACCCACAATGATCACTGAAGTCCAGCTCCTGGCCTCACACAGGACACCCCAAAAATCACACCATGTGCCATGAGAGTGTTGTCYAAAATCTTCTTGAGCTTTGTCAGACTAGTGCTGTGACTACTACCCTGAGGAACCTGTTCCAGCCCAACCACTTCCCTGGGTGAAGAACCTTCTCCTAATGTCCAACCTAAACCTTCCCTGACACAATTTCAGGCCATTCCCTAAGGCCCTGTCACTGGTAACCACACAAACCATCAGTGTCTGCCCTTCCTCCTCCCCTCACGAGGAAGTTGTAGACTGTGGTGGGGTCTCCCCTCAGTCTCTTCTTCTCCAGGCAGGCCAAGTGGCCTCAGCTGGCCCTCACATGGTTTTCCCTCTAAGCCCTTCACAATCTTTATAGCCCTCATTTGGATGCTCCCAACAACTTTATATTCTTCTTATAGTGAGGTGTTCAACACTGCACAGAGCACTTCAAATGTTTTTTCTTCTGAAATTATTTAAGATATTGCAAGCTATGTAAAACATGCAATAAAGTGGTAAAACTTAAGTCAGATAAATGAATTTGATTTATCTATATGCATCTCAATATCTCAGAGCAATATGTCATTTGTGTAAATGAGTTAACAAGTGTCTGTCAATAGCAACTTTTGTGAAATGGTACTTCTAAGAAATATGATGAATGTAGTAGAGGAGATGCATGCAAACATGTGGAAGTGGGGAAAACGAATCATAGGAGGAAYGAGGTAAACTGAATCTCCAGTTTGGTAGAATGCTCTTATTTACTTTCCATAAGTCATCCAATGTGGCACTTAAACTGCATGTTAATCATAGAGCAGCAAACTGCAGAATTGTTGCAGGCTTTGTAATRAGATATATCCATTACTGAAGCAATTTGTAACAACTGTGTAACTCACACCACTCTTAAGTGATTTTTCTGACCAAGTGCATCTGATGCTGGCCTGATACATGTCACACAAATCTCATTTAAGTGGAAAAATCTCAATTGCATAGTTTAGATCCAAATTCCACTTAACTTTTACTTTACTGTTGCAACATGTATAAGTGTATCTGGACCTCACAAGGTTCAGATATCAAAAAGCCTCTGTAGTCTGCATGAAGGAACAGAACAACACCACTATACATGAAACATACCTGGGTTTGGGCACTCGTTCATCAGGAACTGGTGTCCACGTGGAGTCTGGAGACTTTTGTTCTTTGAATCTCCCAGTAAATACATTGGCAATATCAAGCATGTCATAGGCACAGACTGCAGAGCCAGGGATGCTGCAAAATGACATTTCCCAGAAATTGTTACTCATTCTGCAGTTTTGCATAAAATCTTGAAAAATATGCTCTGTAGAAGTTTTCCTGTCACAGGTTACTCARTCCTGAACTCTGAATCCAGTATTGACAGGAAAAGCCAGCCCCATGGAAAAGCCTGAATACCAATCAGCTCCTGCCAAGAGAATTTATTTCAAAGCCTCTACAGAAAGAAGTAATTGCAATAATCTTGAAGAAGGGAAAGAATCAGTGAAACTCTGGTTATCACTGGCAATGCATGAGGAGTAATGGCCAGTCTCATTCAGAACCCATTATTTGGAAATGTAAGGTCTTCTAAGTCATAACATCTCTCAGTATCAGTTCTTGTAGTCCCTGCCATGCCTCAAAAAATGCATACAGTTCAGAAGTTGGTTCTAATCAAACTGGAAGCGTGCTGCAATGTGTCATTTATCTGGCTTTTACATGTAATTTGTTCAGACTCCCACAGCCTGATATCCACAAAGTGCTCCCAGTGAAAAGGAGCTAACTATGTTCAGGAGTTTTCTCTACTCAATGAAATGTAAAGAGCTTATAGAAATAAATATGATATTATTTTAAGTTCATAGCATTGCAAATTTCAACTTTTTGGACGCAACTGCACCACAGCATTGTCCAAACATAGTTGTATTCTTACCTACATACTTTCTGAAAAGCTTATGGTGTACCATGATCAGTCACTTGGAAGGGTGAAACATTCGTTTATTCCCCCCCCCCCCTTTTTTTTTTTTTTTTTTTT
>CADDXX010000055.1:2394909-2433383 GCA_902810485.1 Alauda arvensis | reverse complement strand
TGCTCTTAGCTAGTAGGTTATTATACATCAAAGAAAAAATGCAGGAACTATAATACTGTTACAGAGGATTAAACTAAACTCCTAAAGGTATATAAATTGATAGAAAAACAACCATTTGAATRGTAAAAAATTTCAAAATGCTTTTTACTGAGGAAAAACAACAGTTACTTTGATCTCCACAGATTTGTCTTTTTATATGAAAGGAAACTTCAAAGCTCTATATTAATGTAATACAAGAAAGCAGGAGTTTTTAACGGAGGCAGCCATATACATGTTGATGTAAGAGATGGTCAAGAGTGTATTTGGCCACACAGAGGACCTCATCCTAAAKGACAGCTCAAGACCCACTCCAGCTAAAATATTTTACACATTGCTGAATTAAGCCCTAAAGAAAAAAAAAAAAAAACCATAAAATCTTGAGGTGTGTTACACACAACTACAAGTGCTGAGACCCATGCTCAGCACACAAGTACACATGGATGGAAAAAAAAAAAAAAAAAAACCATAAAATCTTGAGGTGTGTTACACACAACTACAAGTGCTGAGACCCATGCTCAGCACACAAGTACACATGGATGGAGGCATTGTTGTGCTGAAAGGACTGCAACATCTTTTACTCTGGAGGGTGGCAGGTTGCACTTCTGTAGTATGATGCAGTGGTAAGGATGGAGCACTGTGGGTCACAGCCATGGGGGTCCAAGCCACCTCTGAACTACTGGATTACAACTCAACACTAGCTTCTACCCAAGTAACCTCTGATTAGACTGAGGAATCTCTTCCACGTCAGTCTAGAAGGAAACTTTGTTCTAGAGACCAAAAGTATTTGTTGCAGCTTTTCTTTGGTGGAGGAGGAATGAGAGATACATTTAGGTCAGAAGTAAGTTTCATTGAACTACAGAATCACTGAATATCCTGAACTGGAAATGACTCACAAGGATCATTGAAGTCCAACTCCWCCTGCACAGGACACCCCAAGAATCACACCATGTGCCTGACAGCATTGTCCAGATGGTGCTTGATGTCTTTCAGGCTTGGTAACCTGTGACCGCTTCCTCGCAGAGCCCGTTCCAGTGTCCAACCACCCTCTGGGTGAAGAGCCTATTTTTTCTAATTTCCAACTTAAACCTCTATGACTCAGCTTCCTTAAGTCCTCTTACAGGTCACTACAGAGCAGAGATTGGTGCTTGCCCCTCCTCTTCACCTCATGAGGAAGCTCTAAACTGCTGTGAGGTCTTCCCTCAGTCTCCTCTTCTCCAGGCTAAATAAGCCAAGTGGCCTCATTCACTCCTYATACAGCTTCCCCCCAAGTCCTTCATCATCTTTGTATCTCTCTTTCAGATGGTCTCTAACACTTTTAATAACCTTCTAATATTGTGGCACCCAAAACTGCCTCTATCACTCGAGGTGAAGCTGCCCCAGAGCAGAGCAAGTCAATCCCTTTCCTTGCCCAGCTGGCGAAGCTCTGCCTGATGTCCCCCAGGGCATGGTGGCCCTCCTGGCTGCCAGGTCTGCTAATAAGCTGTCTCCAAGGATATATGCATTCCTGTCATCTTCCATGTCAGGCAAAATCYGCAGCCTACAAAATAGTATTTTGCTTTTTACACCAAGTACTTAGATTTTAAAATACAAGACTTAAGGGAAAGAATTATTCATGACATACCACAGGAAATACTAACAGAGTGGGAGGAAAATCTCAGTTTTGGGATAATTGCAAGATACAATCTATTTTCTGATGTTGAATTCTATTTGTTCACCTGTTTTTATTAAGCCAGATWGCATGAAAAGAGATCATGTTAATTTAAGCTTGTATTCCCTATTGATGGCATAATTATTCCATTGCACTTCCTGGTGTTTTGATGTGATTATACATTATGGGCCCAGCCTTACTCTCATTTTGAAGTCAGTTCTGTGAATGACCTCACTGAGGTCAGTCTTTGAAAAGGGGCAGCAAGGGTACAGCAAAACTAAATGAATTTCATCAATAAAATTCCTCTTTCAGCTCAAATATTACTCTGTGAAACTGCGATATATTTTTTAATTAGAAAGCTACTTTTTTTTAACTTCTCTGGGAGTTCTCAATAATTAGATACAGTTACTCTTCTAATACCTTCCAGAGAAACACGATATTATGTGTACCAGTAATAAAATCTCTACAGATGAACTGATGCTTTTGGATAACCATGCAAAGAATGAAATAGGTTTTCTGGGGACCCTCCCTCCCAGCCAGCAAGACCTTGGTTCTCCCTGGAGAGTCAGGGGGCAGCAGGGTCAATGCAGGGTCAAGGATCAATGCAAGAGTCACTGGGGAGGCATAAAACAAAGAGAAGGAGATAACATGGTTCTTGGAGGTTTAGCTATAAACAGAATAGACACAGTCCTTTCTTTGTGAGGAAGAAAAACACTGTATTTTCTCTTTGGAATAATATTCTTCAAGTTACATGCTGCAACACTTCTTGGCAGCTGAACTATTCCCACGTAAAGAAAAGTATGTCTGAGGAATGTGTCCAGACAGTAAATGACTGAAAGCCACCCTAAGTCATCAGGTATGAAGTAAGCAATACCAGGGTACCTTAAAATTAAGCACAAACTATCTGTAAGCTCAGGGTACATAACAATCATGTTGTACGAGCAATCACCCCTTGTGCTTGCGTAAAGTAAAAAGGAACTGCAGTGAAAAGCAGAACATAAAGGAAATAGAAGGTAAGAGGTTATTGTGGCTATTACCTATTATACGGAGTGGAGAATGTTGCTAAAACAACATCCCGGCCATTGAAATGGATAACATCTGTGACTGACTGCAGTATGTTAAAGTAGAAGTGTGAGTCGCCCGGAACTGAGCAGTTCAGCCGAGCCTTGAGAAAGGAAGTCCACTGTTTTTCCAGCACTCTCTGAGATCCTCCCATGTCATTTTTGCAAACCTGGGCCACCCTTGGGAAAACTACCTGGAAGGAACAGAGCAAAAATAATGGAGAAAATTAAATGTTTGCTTGACCTAAAGACTTTGTTGGAATACTGCATTTAAAACATTTGGAATAACACAGCAAGGTGCTTAATTTAATACTACTTTTCTATAATCTGTGACAAATAAGAAACAGAAAAATTAAGCTTTGGAATGGTGTGCTATGAAAGATAAGACTGTGGCATTTACTATACAGCCATAAATCCTTCAGGAGATCTGTTCTCAACCCGTATAAAACTCATTTCCATACAGACTGCTTAGCTTTGTATTTCCCCAAACAAAAGCACATTTCATAGTCAAAATCCCTGTAACCCACACTGCTACTCTGATTCTTGTGTTTTCAGCACTTAAAAATGATGCAAATCTTGCTGGGCTTTTATTCCTGCTCTCCACCTTTGTGACCTTGGTCAGCTTTTCTGACTGCTTAGTCAGAAAGCTATTGTGAAATTAGCAAAAATGTAGAAAGTGTTTAATTATTCTTTGCAGAATAGCAGAGCACAAAATTCCTGTTATTCAGCACTCTAATTCATATTTGTTACAGAAAAATTTCTTCCTGGTTTGGAATCTTTTTTTTAACAATTACCTACTTTGTTGAACATTAGCCTTGTGCTTTTTATAATTTCAGAAAAGAGACTCTAGCATACAGCCTCACTGTAAGAAACCACACATTTTCCTTTCAAGACAGTGCAATGTTTCACTCCAACCAACCCTTTTACTTGAGGAATCTTCTCAAAATGCTAACCTTGTCATCATGATTTATGGTTCTCATTTCAAGGTCACTCGTAACAGCATTGGTCCAAGAATAGCATAAGTTTTCCTCCTCCTGAATCTGACAAAGTCATTCAAGGAAATGTTTTTGCCCTTACCTTTCCCATGCTGTTGTACTCCACCGCTATTTCCCGGAAGAAGAAGTATATGTAATTGCCATAGTCAACTGCCTGAACAAAATACGGCTCTAGAAAAAAACAGCAACCCAAGACACCTGGTTTAGGCACCATGTACAGGATACAGAATGCAAAAGAGAAGCCAAATACATTCACAATTAACATCCAGAGGTGAAATGCCTGTGTTTGACAAACTTGACCAGTCTTCAGAACAAGCAAATCACTGCTGCAGAAGAATCACTGTCTGGGGACAGGAGAGCTGGGAACAAGTCTGTGCAACATCACTGCAGAGTAGTTAAGTCTCTGCCACTAAGTCATCTGCCCTGCATGGAGTAAGAGGCATTTATAACTGTATATGCCTGAGTGGTCCAAGCAGTGCTCTTTATGGCATGCAGGCTGTGAGCTGAGGGAATAACAAACCACGTAACTGTTTCTGCCCACACGTGTCTGTAGCAGCAAGCAAAGTGGGACAGCTAAAGTTGACACCTGGCAAAACATTTCTCCATGCAGAAAAACACTTGAAACTATGGCTTTCCTCTCTGTTAAAATTCACTCCAAATGCTAACAATTCTTAACACCTACATGAAGCTAAACAGCACCATCCTTAACAATGAGGGCATTTAGAGCACAAAAATTGCCTAATTCAGTGGCAGCGGTACAATCCTTAAGAACTGTAACAGAAAGGCTTTGTGCGATATTCCCATAATTTTAGTTTCATTAATGAATCTTAACATTACAGGACAAACCTTCTGTACTTCATAAAGCCTTGATTGTTACCTAACAGTGCTGTGGCAGGAATATTTTCAAACACAGCCCAAGCACACAGAGCCCTGGGCAAGCTCCGACTTTTCCATCCAACAGACGTAAACTGGTGGATTTCAGCTTGGAAAGCTCCCTGGAATACATATTCTGATCTACCCAGCTCACAGCTTCTGTCAAATCCAGTAACATGGGGTCAGAAGAAGAGAGAAAGAGATAAACAGATCAGAGTAAGCAAGAGATATAATCTACTTCCTTCTTTCTGCCAGAAAGCATTGGTGAAATGAAATGACAAAGAAGTCTGTCAGAAATCCAAGACTCTCATCAGAGAGGCTGCCTTTTTAGCCTTGTTTGTTTATCTACCTTTCAACCACTTGGAGTCATGTTTAACTGTCCGCAGAGTTGGGCTGTCTCCAAGGCTCCGGTATATGACTGCATCTATGGCAAGGAAGTCGGTCACTGTGGCAGAATACAGCTTTCCCTCTGGGGAGGAAGGGGAGAAGAAACAAGGGGGGAGGAGCATTAGAAATAATACAATTGCTTCTTCTCTCATCGGTCAGATGAGAAGGGGGAACAAAACCACCACAGTCTCCTTAGGAACACCGAAGAAAGGAAAAAATCCAGCTAGGTAAATGGAACTGAGTACTGAACAAGCAAGTCAACACTTTGGAAAATGGTAATTTCAGAGGGAAGCTGTGGAAGAAAATAACCTTATGGAATAATTCTTCTTCTTCACTTTATGTATGTCAGATTGAACTACCCTATCCAGTCACATGTCACTAGTTCAATGTTTAGAAATTCTGCCTAGGTATGTCAGCAAAACAAATAGAACAGAACTGTTAGTTTTAACTGGGAGTGCAACCCAGACAGGGCTTGAAGACTATCAGCTAATTGACACTTATGAAAATTTCTCCCCTTGAGAGCACTTCTGCTTTGCCAAAGATCACTAACAAAAAATTAAATAGCATGCTGGGAGCCCTGCTGAAATAGGAATGAAAAGAGATGAAGGAGGATTGCCCATCAATATTTCTTTTCTAGCATGCATTTTAGGCATTTCCCATATGAATTATGCATTCCTCTCCCTTAAAGAATGGAGGATAACTGATAAGTAATGGTCCTACAAAATGGCACCCCAAGGACAACCAAAACATACAAAACTATATGGACATAAAAGCACAAGCTTTAGCAGCATTTTAAAATTTTATTTGTTGTCTATTCTGTTTGCAGCTCATGGTTGCTGTACAGGACTGTTTTCATGTGTGAAATAGATCTTGAAATAGGATGTCTGATAGAAGCACAAGCGGTGCAGTATGAGCACACAAAATTGTGTCTTTATCGTGTCTGCATAAAAATCAGAATTGTCTACATCTCTTTTGACAGTGATTATGTTGGTGCCTTAAAGGCAGCAGCACTGAGGACATTCCCAGGATAAAGCAGAGAGGGTTCTACTGGTCAAGCTCTCCACCTTATGCGTTCAGATAACATCTAATTTAARAGGGAGAGGGAATCTCATTAATGCATACAACTATCTAAAATGTGGTTGCCAAGAGAATGGTGCTAGGCTCTTTTCAGTGGTGCCCTGTGACAGGATGAGGAGCAATGGACACAAACTAAAATTCATGAAGTTCCACCTCAAGACAAGGAAGTCCTTCTTTCCGAGCTTTGTTATAACTCATGCAATTCTTGTCCTTATTTGGTAATTAAGAATGATAACTTTTTTCTTAGCAAAACAGAAAAAATAATTAAGATATGTCATGTCCTCCCCCCCACTCCAAATTTAAAATATAATAAAAAGCTCAGTTGTTTAGATATGGATGTCTGAACTCATGTTAATACAACCACACACTTATTTTTCTTTCCTGCCAAGTTCCTGTGACCAGCTACAATTTGCACATATCAGCTGTAATAACTACAGGCTGCAAGAAGAGCCATATTCATGTAAGTGCATCCAACAAACTCAGATGACCTGGATTAGTGCCCTAAACTGTTCTGAAACTGCTTTTTGTTGCATTCTGAAATGTTAGCATGGGTATCATTATGCAAGACATATAACAGTGATTTTCTGAAGCTAGCAGATTTATGGGGCATATTCTACAAATATTTATTTGAACTGTATCAAATGTATTCTGAATCCCCATGAAGGAGTATGATCATTTCTATAAATACTCTCTTTATTTTGAAATARTGCAAGGATTTCTTCAGTGACAAATTTGGCGTCATCTTTCTGAACTTCATCTGCATTTGAAGTGAATGTTTACAGTAGGCTGGTCATAAACTCTTTCTTGGCCAATACACTGAGAAAGACAYTTCTGAAAGGTCGTTCAGACTGCATAAGGATAGGGAGTCTGAGATACATGGGAAAAATATTTCTCTGAAGGACTTCCTCTCTTTCCATGCTTTATGAATTACTCACTTCAATTAGAGAATTTCTACCATATATATTAAAAAAAAATTTAAACAGGTTAAAAAACCCTTCCCTTTGTGAGGCAGATGATGATACCTCAAACATAGTAGTGCTTAATATAGCCCTTTGGCTATAGACTCATTTGAGAATGGCTGAAATACCTTCACATTCTTAAATCTTCAGAGGAATAGCTCAGTTATTTCCATGTGAGCACCCAGGCTCTGTTTTATAGCATCACACCTGCTGCACAGGACTCACATTATTATGGAAAATGTCTTTACTATATTCACCACCTATCAAACAACCAGATCTAAGAAAAGATCAGCAGGGTTCACACTAAGAGATGTTCAATAAAGAAACAATTCAATCAGGAATTCCTGAAGAGATGTACAAAATTATTGCACAATCAACAGCCAAAATTAACCCCATTTATAAGATMTCACTTTTTCTAACTGTAGTAGAAATCAGAATTAACACTACTCTGCTGCATGCAGCATAAATCACCACTAACCAATACACTTCTCTCCTTTTGTCAACAGCAGCTGGTAAGACTATATTAAAATGTTTTCAGCTTAAAAAAAAAAAAAGAAGTAAATCACCTTCCCTTTCCTTCTAGATCTAGAAAAGGGCATGCCACAGCATTTTTCCTAACTTCCTTTTATTATGAATGTTAGCTTAGGCTTAGAGTTGTTAAAGAGCATATCCTGCTTAATCCTCATTAAAGCTTACACAAGCCTTGGCTTCCTTTGACGTTCACAGAAGCTGGATGCAGCTAGAAATGGTATCTCACACTGGCCATATTATCAAGAATGCAGGAAATACTGAAATATTGATCCAGGAAACTGAGGCTTCATACAGTGCTGATGACAGTGAAGTYAATTCCAGGGAAGAGAATGGTTTTTTTGCTAGTGATTTCCTTATGCCTCTTCTTTTTAGTCATTGTTCACTCCCTTTGACACTTTTTAGATTTAGGCATTCTGGGCTCAAGCAAGAGGCACAGTGTTATCCCAARCCCGGGCTGCAGGAAAGAAAGTAAAAAGTTTATCTCCATCATTTTACCTGCAAACAACGCAACGTTGGCATGCTTTGCATCATAGGGGCACCTGGCCATTCCACTGAATTCCTCTTCCAGATAGTCCAAGGTATCCATCTGAAAAATCAAAGGGAGCTCCTCAGACAGAGACACAAAGAAACAGAACTTCTTACCCAGGATGAGGCTTATGACAGTGTTTCTTCTTTTCTGGGCAGAGGAGAAGGCCCTTTCTCTAACTCTACTCCTATGAAGTAAAAACTTGACAAAAATCATGGTATTAAATAAAATAAGCCAGAAAAATGTATGTCTGGCAAGTCAGGCATTCTTTTGGAGCTAATCATTCTCACCCTGATACATTTTAGAAAAGTCTTCAGTCTATATTTTATCTGCACACAAGTTTTGCTTTGAACTGAAGCAGGCTATGTGGTCTGCGGTTCTGGCAAGGCTCCAAAATTTATCCTCAACAGTGATCCAACAGAAGCGCTCTTATGCACAGAAAAGGCTGCAAACCACAGCATTCAGAAGAAACAACACTAGAACAATTATCTCTGTGTGCATTTTTCTCTCACAAGTCCAGAGATCCTTCTGGCTCTAGTCTCAACAGTGGTGCTCTCTTCCTTGATTTGCATTTTCAGAAAGATGCTCTTCAAGTTTTACTATACCAGTTGAGTCTGTGTCACAGAGAATCCTCTTACCATCAGGCAAGAATTAATCTGTGCAGGAATTGTAAATTCTGAGGCTTATATGCAACTCCTGGGAAATAAATTCACCCTGGGCACTGATAATGACACAAAAATACAGACTGACTTTAAGTAAAGTTCAAGAAGGTTTGGTGAGCTAATGGAGAATTGTACAACTCTTACTTCTTTAAGATGCTTATACTACTGTATTTTGGGAATAAGAATCTTTGTAGCATATTCAGGCAACTTGTCCAGCTCAAACTGTATAGATAACATACAGTGAAGATTTACAGAGCATGAGAAATAACCCACACTGCACCATCAACTTAAACCAACTTTGAATTTTTATGTTACAGCCTTCAAGTCCTTTGGTGCATGATTTGTTATCATTTGTTTTCTGTCATATATCCTTCCTGTCAAAATCCATTCTGAGGGGAGTTAGTTGTGTTTACTCAAAGGCTGAAAATCATTTCATGTTGTAGTGAGAGGAAATGAGTTAGAGAGTCGTGAGTAACTTTTCCTGCACCAAGCTCCACACCCATGGCTCATCCTCACAAACACCAGCATGCTTGAGGGACAAGCCCTGCTTTCTGTTTGGGACATGTTTAATTCTCTCTCTGTATAATGAAGGAATACATGGAGAAAAAGCCAGGGCAGGTGTTGCAGAGGCCTTCTGAAGACTGACAGTGGGATCACTATCCAGCCCTTCATCAAGGGGGATGAAAACTCTGGAGTAAGGGTGAGTACGCTATTTATATGCCTCACATCAGGATGCCAAAGAAATCTGTAATTGTATCTAAAAGACAACTTCCACACAAGGAGACTGGCTGAGATTTGTTAGCCACATTAATGGCACCCAGAGACAAAAAWTTACAAACTGTACTAGAAGACTAAATACAGCCCTGAGATCAAGAAGCTTCATTGCATACTAGGATCAGGCAAGATAAAAAAAAATAAAAATAGAAGAAACAGCTGTTAACAGAGCAGCTGACTGTACCTCACAGTTACCATGACACAGGCTTGTATTCTTACTCAAATTTGATTCTTTGTCCACAGACTGGAAGAAAATACTACCCTGCACTTCTCTCCTGTGTTTTCTAAACTGCAGCCATTATAGTGGCTAAATGAGGTAAAGCATCATTGCACAAAAATCAAGGAAGAGCAGCAGTCACAGTGAATACCACTAGGGAAGTAGTTTTCCTGGATGTTAACATCTTTATTCTGCTTTTTTACAACAAGTCTGAACCCAAAACTTGAATGACAATTGTGATTTTGTCAGGAGCAGCATTAGTAAAACYGAATTTTATTTCTCCAGAAAAAAGATGAGAAATGAATGACCTGTGGGACATAACAGTGCTAGGAAAACAAAGTCTGGATGTCAAATGCCTAAATAAATTAATTTCAAAGCTACTCCAGAGACATCCACTGCTGAGATTTATATCAGAATATAATGGTGAAAGCCTGAGAAAATGGGAAATATTTCAATAAATGAGTCCTATTGGAATGGAGACTACTGGGATACACTATGCAAAAGGAATAAATTTGCTTCAGGGCATAAATGTCAGGTACGCATGGAACAGCAGAGTTTCTACCCTGTTCTAGATAATGCTTTGGCTTTGCAGATCCCCAGCAAGTGAGAAATACATCCCTGTCCTGCTGTACTGTTCCTTGTGGAGATTTGCTGTCCCGTCACTTCCACAGCACACAATGCCATAGGATCTCCACAGCGTCCCTGTCTTGGGGGCTCACAAGAAACCCAGGTTTTGCTTGCTATGCCCTCAAGCATCTTGAGAACTGGTTTTGTGATTGAGAACAGTACAACAGAAGTCTTAAAACATGCTAGTCAGAAGTAACCCCCAGTATTAGTCTATGACTTGACGTGAGCGTCAGTGACAAGCTGAGGAACTTTCTGAGGAGTGATGACATCCCCAAGCAGGGATCTGAAGGACTCTGCACCTATGGAGGGCAATGCAAAGTGGCAATCCTCTTGGTGTGCAGGAGTTGCAAAGAACTAGGTATTCAGTCAGAGATWTTCTCAGAAATCCAATCAACATTGAACTCAGTAGCAGTGAAACAAGCCGGGACAAATGCTTCAGAGTGGAAAGGTGCATGACAACCTCATGCTGCTGCCACCACAGTCACAATAAATCCAACCAAAAGACAAGGCAGAAGAGCAATTCCACAAACAGATTACATACCTTGTAGTTCCTGCAAGATGGATTGAATGCATTTGTTCCACAGATAAACAGTGTATCCTCATTTCTTTTTAGGAGAACCTTAATAAAATTATGACATTCATCCTGAAAAAAATAATAAAAATTATTTCAACTACCATATTTGAGTATCTGTTTTTAATTTTAAGCAGTGATATTTCACTGTCCGGTTTAAAATCAAATTGGCCGGTACCCACTGTGATACTCTGGCCTTATTTTGCCTGTGTTTAACTGACAATGAGCAAATTGTAATTCATTTACATTCTAGTGGTTTAAAAATTACAAAGAACTGAAGATACGGCATTCATATTATAGCTCCTAGTTGGCTCTTGTTGACAAAGGTGAATTTTGTTTGAAAACTGCTTTCCTGAAGAGAGAAAAATCTGCTCTTGTCACCTGTGCTGCTGTCAGACAGTGACATYGCTTCTACAATGGACTGCCATAAAGCTTCTGTAACCAGAAGGGAAGTAGTTGTAAAGAATCAAAGAGTCTGCATCTAATTATGATATCACTTGTGCCAGTCATGGGCTACAGGAGGGTGAAACTGGTGTGAGAAACAGCCCTTCTACAGCCCCACATTCATGTTTTCTGATGCTTTACCTGAACTTCTCAGTAAATCCTGAACTTCTCAGTAAATCCCCATGGGAGGATGGACAGCAGCACTCGGCTTTTGGAGCAATGGTAAGCAAAACTGGTACACTAAGCATTGTCACTTGCTCAGTGCCTGAAGTATTTCAGGATATTGCTGTGGCTTCTGTCGTAATATTTTATCACATTCAAAGTGAACTATTTTTGTAAATTAAAGCCTTCAGTAAGTTGATGGAAAAAGCAGTAACGGGTAAGAAGTGAATGGCATGATCCATTCCACATCACAGACAGCAGCCTGAGATAATAGTGATGCAACTAAACTAAAGTGGCAGTTGCAGAAGAAATGAAAATTGCCTACCTTATGTTTTCCCTTCATTCTGCATGTGTCTACATCAGCTTGTCTAGATTTCCATGTCAATTTCTGCAAGAATAAAGAAAGAAATCAGTTAGAACTCAGAGGATTTTTACTTTTGAATTCAGAAGTAGAAGTCCCTTAAGGGAGACTAGCTTTTGAATAAACATTTATTGAAAGTTTTCTGCACTCTTTCTCCATGATTAATTCACCACAACAATGAAAGTTTAGTGATGTGGAGCGTTCCTTTAACTTTATTTTGCCTCCAATTCAAGAGACTGGAAACCCATATCTCTTTCTTCAAAGCCTAAACTAACAAAATTCAACAACAGGCCAACTTTGAAAAATGTGTACTTTTCTTAAAAGCACTAGATGTTCTCTTCTTTTAATTGATATTGCTCTACAAATCAAATTTGTCATTTATGGACTATGAACCCTCACTGGATTCTAAATGAAATATGTATTCTGAATGAATATTTTAGATCTGGAAAGAAATAAAATCCAGGTAATTTTTACCACTTGAATTCAGCTAACAAGCTCCAAGAGTTTTTCACCTCTCAAGACACTGCTAACACTATTCCTGCAGAAGTTAGATACCAGCCAGGTTGGCTTCTTTTTTTTTTTTTTTTTTTTTTTTTGTGAAATCAAAAATGGTCAAATGTGGAAGGCTTATAAATAATAATAAAACTTTGCTTAAAATCACATGGCCTAAGATGGCATCCTTAGACACTCTTGCCATGATAGGTCTGACAGTGTTCCTGATCAGGAAACAGGCACTGTGTGTTCATGGAGGGGTCCTAAGCTGAAAGAGTAACCATGAATGTTCATTTTCATTATAAGCTTGTGCCCTCACTCTCTGATGAGTAAAAAAGTTCATCTTCTGAATAATTCATAGTTATAATGAAGCACTGTGCCTCCTCCAGTAGAATTTATCCAATGACCAMATTTGTATGCTCTTCTGTGGAAGGCTGTGTTTAACATATGTTACACAATATGAATGCAATGCATAGGAGCTGAAGGAAGATTATTTTCAGTATGGTCATGTTAATATACAATGTAGTAAAGCAAGTAAAGCTTTTCTTTGTYTGAATGCAACTTCCCATGGAGATAATGTGAATAAATCTACAAAGTGATGTTATAGTAAGATTTTATTCAGTTCTTGCTTGAGTGAAAAAAATTTGTGCATGTGAAAATATGTAACTGGATTCTTATGAAGAAAGTTGCAGTAGACTTAATTGGGATAGTATAGCTGTTACAGAAAACTGCTGCATATAAATGAAGAGATGTTTGACAGATGTTCCATCAGGGACCTCACTGTATTTCAATACAGATTGCTTATCAGCCCAGCTAAACCACTTATCAGAAATCCACAGAGGACAGGATTGCTATTCTAGCTCTCCTCAAATATGATTAGYAATGCCATCTTACTTGCTTATTACAGTTTTACAGCAGTGCTGGCAAGTTCTTTAAAACAATGTCATCATCCTATTTATTTGAAGCTTGTTCTAGTGTCCTTGGTTTCTGGGTGATGATAAAAGCTACTTACTTTGCTAAAATAAATTTCTTCTGCATGTGATGTGTCCATATCAACAGTATAAATATGGTCCCTGTAAACAAAAGTAAATGAATATGAAGTCAAATGAAGTAGTCACACAGTTTGTTTTCTGTAGGAGAGCTATCTATCACAAGACAATCCATAATCCATTTAAGAAAAATTAGAGGTCTTACTAGGAAACATTACTGGCAGCTTCTCCCATAAAAGCATTTTCCCATATAAACTGTTTGCCTATCCATTAAGAGAAAAAAAGAAAAGTGCTACAAAACTTCAAAGTAAGATTCTTTCCCAAAAGCACTTATTTGAACAAATGAGATTTGGGAAAGTAGATGAGTCTCACATGATTTCTGCTCTATCAGTCCTACAGAATGACACAATCTAGCATGCAGATGTTTTTCTGAAAGCAGCTGCAATAGCTTTTAGGCACCCTTTGCCAGATTCCTGGGCTAGAAGTCACTGTGCCACATTTAGGCATTTCGGGTTAAAAAGAGGCTAATCTTTTTCTMCCCTCTCCCTCTCCCTCTCCCTCTCCTCTCCTCTTTAAATATGTGTCTAACCTTAGCTGTTATAATTTGATTGACAGTATGGTAGACAAAAGGCTGACAGACACAAAACAATTCCCAGAAATCATTCTTCTCTTCATACACTGCTGGCCAAACTAAACTGTAAAATAAAAAGTTCACACTTTTTTCCTTGCTTTTACTTTCCTGCTTTTCTGAGAACCTGTCCCTCTTTACAACTAGCTGCCAATCTCTTCTTAGAAAGAGGAAATAGACACAGCCACTCAGGTAAAGAGATATTTTTAGACATTCTCTCCCACTTAAGCTGAAAACAAGGACAGCTCTGTATAGAACCCAAAAATTGAAAAACCCACCAACCCACAATGCTGTAGTATAACCAGCACATCAAATCGGGACTCAGATCTCATTTTTCCTTGAAATAAAATCAGATTTTTTTCCAATATGCAGAAAGCTGTGCAGCTGGTATGATCCACAGCATTGGAGGGGTCTTCCAAAAGCAGAATACAGGTTCTTTCCTACTTAAAAATCCCTGCTGTCAAGGTTAGTTTCATTTTTATTGGGTTTTGGGGAAATAGTGCTAGTATCCTTAAATAAGGCAAGCACACAGAAAACTGCTACAAGAGAAATAAACAACACTTCTCTCAGGTGGAGAAAAGAGGCAGCATGCTGGTAGGGAACCAGCTTTTAAAAATTTGTCTCCTAAGGAGCTTGAGGCTGTTTGCTTTGTAAGATGCCAAATCAAGGAGTTGATGGGTTTTCTTCTCCTCCAGACTCTAAAACCAGAGCTGCCATTTACTTCCAAGATTGGTTTAATACTTCAGTTTATCATTTGCCTGACTTCAGTGACAGAGAAGTGGTCAGGGTTTGTTGTGGAATAAAATTACCTATTAGCACCATATCAGCTTCATAGATTACGTCATGGTTCCCTTTTTATGTGCATTGCTCTTTATTGCTGTCACTCCTGCAGCAGTGGGGGAAAAAAATCTCCTGAATAGCAAATGAGGTGCAGGTGGACCTCTAAAACCCTTCTTCTGGCACAGGTCTTGATTTTATTCATCAGCCTCACTTTCCAGAGGTTACAATTTTTTAATTTTCAACAAGACAATTAGAAAATACAGCAGTGGTACTCAGAGAGAGCCGAGTTGTTCAGTTCCACTCCCAAGAAAATAGTCTTTAGAGGACTTATTTTCTGGTTCAAGGAACAGTTCAAATAAAACTCAGATGCTAAGTTATGGCATTTTTGGAAAGAAGGTTTTTTGAAAGAAGCATCAGGAAAATTACGTGTCATTTTCTCATGCCACAGATGAAACACAGTTGCTGACTGTGTCAGTAGGGAGCGAAAGAGCTGTCAGATTTGGGGGAGGGCTCCCTCATCAAAGAAAACGTGGGATTGTCCTCGTCCTCCTTTTCCCACTGCTGCCCAACTCCTACTATCTACTAGCTGTGGTATGTGTACAGTTTACTGCTAATTAAGTTATTCTAACACAAATTTACTTAATCCCAGAGCTTCCGTTTTTCCCACCTCCAGTCAGCAGAACAGAGTTTTGTTGCCATGGCATAATCTTGTCGAGGAAGGGAATTTAAATAATGCCACTGACTGCGCACGACCCTTGGCACTCGGAGCATGGTTTGGAAAAAAGCGAAACTGCAAATGAGGAGGGAGCCATCCCACACTCTGCTCCGTGCCTGTTCCATTCACACACGTGAGGGGTGGCAGATAATGTGAACAAAAGCTGCCACTGCACGAGACAATGGGAGGAGGAGACACAGCAAAYTTAGAAAAGGGTGTGTGTCCCTGGGTGTGGGCGAGTGAGAGAGAGAGAGATGGCAAAGGAGTACCCTTCCCACGAGAAAAAAGATGACAGAGCCAGTCCTTCGCAGACAGCAAGCCAGATAGTCAGACAGTAAAGCTTTATGGCTTTTGGCTGAGTATTCTGATTTATATTGGCTGTGTATTTCTGCCTGATAACGTGAAATWATGCCTTTGTGAAGTGACACGAAACTTTATTTGGTAATAGCTAATMCAGGAGTCTTGTATCCCATATGACAAAATGAGTAGCAGACTGACAGAAATTTTGTTCTATGCCAGTTGCTCATTAATAAAATGTAAGCAGTTCTCAAATCTGAGTTAGCCTTTCTGGTGTGCTRAAACTGTCTGCAAAAGTCAACACTGGATTTTCCAAAACAAGCAAACAAACCCCCTCCCTCCCCAACCTAAACACAACAGCCCTAAAATAAAAACTCTCAGTATTTAACTATTTGTTTTGATTGTTTTTCAGATAATTGGGTAAAACATGTATTTCAAGGTATTGAAAAAGCATGAAAGCAATAGCTCATATAATAGCCCAAGGATTTATTTAGCTACAGTTATCAATTAATCTTGTTATAAAACTCTTTCACAAATACCTTTGCTTGCATACAAATTTACTTCCAATTTTTAGATTTACTACTGCCTTTTAAAGGAAATGCAGTATTTGAATTACAAACTTTCATTCACACTAGATACTGAAGGATGACTCATTTTCCGAGGTTTGTTACTTACAGATAAAAATTACCTCTGAATTTCAACTTGTATCACATAGTCTTGTCAGCCCAGGAGGGACTTTATTCAGTAACATGGAGGAGGGAAAGAATATGTCAAAGAGGTTTTGAGTTACTGAAGGAAAAGAAGTGTAAGAAGATTTTTTTTTCATGCCTGTGTAAGTACAAAACAGACCAGGTCTTTATTCTTTTTTGTAGGTCACAAGATCCTAGGACTATATAAGCACTCTCATTATAGCAAGTTGTTTTATGCAAATAAGAATGCATATTCACACACTAATACATGTTATCCCCTAAATATTAGCATTCTTCATGCAATTTGTGCACACAGTGGTTTCATATCCCAAAACTGTTCTCCGGGTTTTCCTGCAGCAATGCCAGTTGCTTGGGCACTGAGACAGTCTAACTGCGTCAATCTCAGTCTGGGAACAAACTATGAAAATAGCAAAGCAAAATCTGCAAAGAGGGGATTTACCACCATCTTRCCACAAATAATTTCCTAATTTAAAGGAAAACAAATAAGGAAAGCAAAGGGAGCTAAGTCATGAAAAGGAGGAAATCCTGYCACCACCTTTCAAACGTATTCAACTCTCTGCCCTGCCCCACTCATTATCCCACTAAACACAGCAAAAATACCAGTCTTGGAACTCAGCCAAAGCACAGGGCTTTACCACTTGCTAGAGGGCTGAACTCTCCCTGTSCCCTAAGACCACCACCACCACAGCTCCTGTGGAAAGAAACTTGCTTTCTGCAAGGTCTTGCCGTGAGAGCCCTGAGCTCTGCCACCCAGACCCCGTGCTCTGTGGGGTATGCAAGGAGCCCGAGGAAGCTGCAATTAGCCAGAGCAGCTGTGATGGCTGGGTAAGGGAACAGGTGTGTTCTTCAGCAGCCAGGACATGCCTCTGAAAATGTCACTCAGTGACCGTGCTGGTGTAATGCAATTACCCATTATGTGGTGCTCTGTGGAGATCCACAGGCAGCTTTCCCCCACAGGACACATCTGACCACCCAGGAGATGGGRAGTGGCTGTTGGAGAAGAAAGCCAGGCAACTCCCAGAGGCTGCCAAGGGCTCTGCAAAGCCAGAGCTGGTGGTGAGAGGCTGCCTGTTCAGCAGCTGTTCTCCTTCAGTCTGGGTTATCCCACCCACCACTTCTCCCATCTGCAGCAACAGCCTGGTTTCATGTGGCATATGCAGAAAGGTGCCTATTTTTCCAATGGAGGACCAGAAAACAGGCAGGAAACAAGCTACTACTTGAGAGGCAGCTGGCAGGGAGGTCCCAAATAGGATCTCGGTCCAAGAGCTCCTAAACTGGACCACCCACCCTTGCTAATCTGGACCCATCTTACACTCATTCTGCATCACTCATGTAATTCCCACTCAATCTTCTTTACTGACAACAGGTGGGGAGATGAAGTGTTGATATCAGTTCTCTGCCAGGTTGGCAGCTGTGTGATGGGTGTAGCCCCATTGAGGCTGATAGTGCAAGCTGAGCTAGGCAGACTGAATGGGTGGCTCTATGCAATTTTTATAAAAAGACATACTCATGTCTGCACAGTATAGCTCTCCAAACAGATCAATACCTTAAATTCAATTAACCTTGAGGTGGCATGTTTGGTTCCTTTTTTTGTCTTAAGATACCAAAATCAGCAAAATTGCATTCTAATAACTCTTATCAAATAATAATCTATGCACAGAAGAATTATTCTCTAAAATTTGTCATTATTRGTGAGCACGATGAGGATGGAATTGCTTCTCCATGGAACTAAATTATTTTTCTGGCAATTTCCCTCTTGCAGGTCCCAGAGGAGGGCAGAGACATAGTTCCAAAGCACAGGTGTAACAAAACGTTAGTTGATCATCTAGCAAAGTTTCTAATACGTCTTACTAACAGGCCGCAAAACTGTCTCTGAGTGCAAGACATAAAATAATGCATTCATCAGAGAACAACTCAGAATATTCCACGGCTTTTCCTTCCCCCTCGTAAAGCAGTAAGAGAGGAGTGGTGAAGCAGGAGGCTACTGACCTAGCAGCAACGTAGAGGGTCCTGTTCATGACCATGACAAGCTGGACGTCCAGCCGGTGCCTCTGTGTGGTGTTCCGCCCTGGCTTGTGACCCACAAACACCGGATACTGTCTTGTATCTGCAGGAAGGAAAAAAATCAACAGGGTCAAAAGAGAATAACAAACTGAAATGGTGTTAACAAGAAGCACCATGGGGCCCAGCCATAGCCAAAACCCATGGCTTCTRTTCTTCCCTGGAAGCATAGACTGGGGCTGAAAGGCATGAGCACAGAGAGCTGGAGAGTTCTTCAAGGTTACAGACTCTGCAGCTGCAAAGGAGAAAGTCACCACCTTTGTAGAAGACAAAAAGCTGTGAATTTTTTAAGCATAAAGCTGTTCTGAAGCTCTTGGCACACAGGTACATGGCACTTTCTCAAAGCTTTTCTTTCACTGCTTGCAGAGCTTAAATGCTTGCTCCTGGCTGCAAAAGCATGTCTATCAGGACAAAGCTGCTCCACAGTTGCCTATCAATCACCACAGTGTCTGGACTGGTAATGGCTAAAGCAAAAGGCTTGGCCCTCATTGGTTCAAACTGCCAGTTCCCTGGGTTTTCTACAGGACTCTACTGCTGTCATGGAACAGCTGCAGGGACTTCTGTGAAAYTGTGGTGATGCCTTGGGAAGGCTGACCTGCATCAGAGACTAGACAGAGCTAAGACAAAAAGTAGGTATTTATTAAAAGGMCTTTAGGGATACATCTCAGGCAGTACAAGAGCCTGGCCAGGGCTACACCCAAGATGGACCCAAAATGATCACAAAATGATCACTGGTCACGAGATCTCACACTTTTATAAGTTTAGGTCCATTTGCATATTGGGGTTTAATTGTCCAGTTACAGATTATGAAGTCCCATCCTTCTTGTTTTCTCTCTTCAGTTCAGCATTGTCTATGCTTTTGAAAGCTTGTACCCATTGTCCATGGTCTTCTCCATCTGGGAAAGGATTTGTTTTTCTACCTACTCTGTGAGGAGAGCTTACTAACTTAATATGAGGCTCAGAACTACACACCTAGGCAGCACAGAATCCGAAAAGCATGAAAGCTAAAACTTAAGGCATCAGTGGGAAATGACCACTTGAAGTTTATGAAGTGAAAGTCACTGCACATTATTTTGGCAACCAGTCTGATACTCCRGCCCTTCTGGCAGCTGGACAGCAATAGTGATTGGAATCCCTTTACTGAGCTTGTGCTATCAATAAGTCATCTTTCCCCCAAGTCTACTTGAGTAATGCTCAGTAAGAGCATTTATTGTCTATTCCCATTATTTATTTTGGGTGAGAACTCAGAACACACAGGGTATTCCACTGCTCCTCAGATGGGTGTACAGCCTATAACAACTTCTGCTGAACACTTCTGATCAAGGGCCACTTCACATTCACGCRTATCATATGATCATGACATCTAGGTACACAAACAAAGAGCTAATTAAGTAAATACAATGACAGAAGACAGGAGGAGGATAATCATATGACGAGCATTATCGCTGCAGACCTGTTGCAAGTGAATGTTATACAGAGCTGACTAGCATCTAGCCTTTTCCCCATCAATACGTTTTCCCAGAAAACTGCAGCTCTTTGTGAGAGTTTATTTCTTCAGAAACTCATCTATTGCTTTAGTATTTTCAGCTRTTGTCTTTTAAAAGCATTGTACCTGTTAAGCTTGGTCAAGTATTGGTTCACAGCATGTCTTCAGCAAAGCRCCTCAAAGTGTCATGTGCTGTTGGGGTTTGTTGTTTCCTGATTGTATTGGTTTGTTCCCAGTTACMCCCTTTTCTACTGTTGGCACTTAGTTTCCCCAGGTCCACCTCCCTGATGCAATACCTAGGGGTGTTGCATCAGCCCTTGTTTGTCCCTCCCTGAGCCCATGTCAGTCTCCTCTGTGCCCTCCCCTGGCACCTGCCCGTCTCCCCTGAGCCTGTCCCCTTGTTCCAGAAAGTTCACCCGGCCCCTGTCAGTCTCCCTTGTGCCTTCCCCTGGCACCTGTCAGTTCTCCCTAAACGTCTCCCCTGTCTCTGGCAAGTTCTCCCTGTTCCACTTGGTGATTTGTTGTTTCAAGTTTGTCCCTCCCTCGGGTTGTCCCTATTGCTCCCAGTTATTGTCTATCCAAGTTGTTACCACACCCATACCCTTCCCAATTGGTTGATTGCAACTGTTCCTCCCCCAGTTAAAAGCTGTTGCACACGCCATTGAGGGACTCTTCTGAGCTATTCCTCTTGGGGTATGTTGGCTCCCCTGACCCAATAAACCCTGAGAACTTGAACCCTCAGAGGAGTCAGCCTCTTTTATCCAACGTTAGCAGGGAGGTTCTCCTCCATCGAAGTACCCACAGGGTTGGTGATCGGCCTCGGCCCACCAATTGTGGCAGGGTCACCTCAGGCTAAAATAGCCCTTGGAAAAGAGGGACCACCTGCAATGTGCCAGAAAGTCTGGTGATAAAACTGGATAGAAAAAGGAACTTCTGTCCAAACYAGATGCTGAGAACTTTTGGAGAAGTAAATCAAGACACCAGGCAGGATTTACATTCAGAAGCTTAATCCTTCTAACCTACATGCAAATCCTATATCCTACATGCAAAATGCCAAGTTTTCTTGTCAGGCTGTTTTCTGTTCAGTGGTGTTTCCTCTGTATCTCATGGATCTAGAACAAACTAGGAGCATTCATATCCACTTCAACATGCCATGCTGCAGGGGGAAAATTATCCCATGTTCTATTTCTCCAAAAAGATCAAGCCTGGAAAATTTTTGCAAGAATTATTAGCACTGCCCATCTGGAAGGTGAAAACGTTGATGCTGAAGATCCAATGGCCACACTAGCCATGCTTCACCTGGGTTTKCATCAGAGCAGTTCTTCCCTGTTGTTGTATCCCAGAGGTCTATAAGCATTTGCAGCACATCAGGTGTGCTCTGGAGTCTTGTCTTTCAGACTGGTGTTACACAGAACAGACAAGTTTATGGGCACTAAGGCCATTCTGATGCACAGTAAACAAGGACAATTTTAAAACAATTCCTGAACAAACCAATTTTAAAATTCCTAAACAAAAAGAGAATTTAATACAAGCCTGCTCTCAGGCATGCTTTTAGAGGCCCAGATGCTAAAGACTTGCTTATAAACATCTGAAACTTTGGGACTTTGAAAAATTTTCTTTGCAATTATCACAACTGAGCTGAGGCATATGTGAAAGAATCAGTTAAGTCAAGCCYGATGTCCACAGTAAAATGCACAGAAAGCTCTCCACCTGTTTAGTCAGCAGATCTCAATATGCAGCTGTTGGTGTTACACTAGATTTYGGAGAGTTTGCCAATCTCTACTGGTAAGAAAGGAGAGAGCTTCTTTCATAAAAGATTCTTTGTCTTGATCTGGCTTTTAGCTACAATTCCATCTTAGGAAAAAAATGTCTAATACTCAARCAGAATCCATCTGAGCTTAAAGAAATAAATTCAGTTATTTATATTAGATTAACAAAAACACCATGCAAAAAAGTCGTGCTCCTATACTAGTACCTGAGAAYGTAAATTGGCTGATATGGGAGAAATCAAGTAAAAGCAACTTTATCCACTGCAACTGTATTTAAGCAGTGTTGATTTGAAGTCTCCTGATCAGTTCWAAATGAAGTCCTCTGGCCCCTTATACTTACAGTTGCCATGCGAAATACTGATAGGCTCAGAATCTTCTGGGAAACCAGCCCCAGCAAAGTGTAGCAGTGTGAAATATAGCAGCAAGGCTTCTGACCTCATAGTAGTTCAGCTGTGAGGCTTCACTTCTTCACTTCACCCTGTGGAAGACAAAAAAAGAGTTTAAGCACCTTCTGTTGGATCAGAGCTTTAAAGAGTCCATGGAAAGYGGAGCTTTTCTCTCTGAGCCTCTCACTGTACGTGAGGAGGCCTGCTGTGTTTCTAAGCAGAAATGGCCCTGCAAAGCCAGTTATTCTTCAGCCTATGCCCCTGCAGGGCCACATCTTGCTTGAGAATATGCTTAAGGACCTGTGTGTTACAAAAAAATYTTCTGCCTTGATGCTTRTATGCAATAAAGATGCTTCATCTCCTGCACTGATCAACAGCTGATAAGAGTTTTTCAAGAAATATTTTATTTTCCCCTTCTTTGGTTTACATAATTAGATGATGACATGATGATACACACCATAAATAAGTTAAAAAAAACCAAACAAACAAAACCAAAACTCCCTACACTACATTATTCTGGTTAAAAAGAGATTAAGAGTTACAGGACTGATTCATACCCTGCAGAGTTGTGAATCAAGTGAAGAAACACTGAGGGAGCTTGATGGAGCATTCAGAAYATGTCATTGGGCTTTACCATAAAAATATGTACCCATAAATTTAGGTGTCATAAAACCAATACTCCAACTTGTGATAAAATAAGGAAGAAAAGAACTGTCTAAATCCAGTGTATTTTTTCCTCATGTTCCACTGATGCATTCATTCATTCATTCATTCATTCATTCAGATTTCATGTACAAAAATATCCCTAAATCTTTGAGATAAAATGAACCACTGGGGTCTTTGGATACAGTGAAAAAAACCAGCGCATAATACAATAAATACTTCATAATTCCTAGGCAAATTTCACAGAGACATTGATCTGTAGGGGAAATCARTGCAAAAGTGGGGTTTTCTTTTCATCCCTTCCAGAGTTTCAAACCTTTGATGCCGCCTGCCAAAAGATTCCTTTTGAACAAAGCTACTTTACAGTGGTCTCTCAGTCATTCAAGATTTATGGGCAGAAAGTCAAACTTCATAACCTACACAGTCTTTGAAACTTAATTTGGCAAACAAAGTGCTAACTTGCCCTTCTGCAATTTAATATTAGATACCTGTGTCTCCTTTCTTGATGCCAAAAAAAGCATTAGCAAGTCTTAAATGTTGGATTCCTCATTTTTTAACGAATAGAAAAATGTCAYAATAATTAATTTGCCTCATCAGATATTTGCTTTCAAATAAAATTTCAGTTGCTATAAATGGTATGGAGCGGGGGATCTGTTGCAGGGTGATAGAGTCCATAAGGACTACTGATTTATTACACTCTCAGTGTTAGTCTATTATTATTTCAACACACAAATTGGAATTTTGGATGATTCTCTATTTCTATTAACAAAACAGCTGAGAGACCAAGCTAGATGAAGAATAGGAAAAAAATAAAAGATAATGTAAGGCAGTGACTGACACCTTAACTGAACAAAGTTTCAGATAGATGGCGAAGGATAAAAATAGCAAGAATAAATGCAATACAAAGCAGACACTGTCTGTATTATAACTTACAAGAGAACGCATACTAAAAGATAGCGCAAACAAGCCCCAATAGAAGTATTTCCATCTACTACTGGTTAAGCCAGTAGTTCTTTATGATTACTGACACAGCTATATCTGCCTGCATACACTTTATGCATTTACTTCATTTGTCTTTTTAGTCACCTCTAACATTTTCTCGACTGTTAGCTCTCAGGGGTAGAACCTGTTTCTTTCTATTTGTTGTCATTTGTGGCCCTTTGGAATGCCCAAAGAAGAAATAAGTAGCAGAAGTAAATAGCAAGCTTGGAAAAAGAGTTTCCCTCAAAAGGTTTTAATTAAAAGCAATATATACACATTAAAGGGGCTAATTCCTCTATCTCTGTGCAATTTTTCAAAATGTTGCTTTGCTGGTTTAAAAATTTTGCCCTTATAAGTACACTGCAAAATGACAAAACAAAATGCCTTCCTACACAAATTGATTGAAATTATTTTCTCCTTGAAATTGCTACARTCCAATGTACAAATCTTTTCTGAAATGTACTTGAGGACCAAGAGTTTAAGGGGAAGAACTTAGGAAGCCATCCAATTCTTCCACTTAAACTGTATTAATCTCCAGTATCAGTCTGCAGGCTAACAATCCAAACCACTTGGCTCACAGTGAGACTCCGGAGCATAAGAATAGCAGTTTTTTGTTACTCCCTATCATCACAAAATCCACTATCCAACAACGTAATGTGCTGTGAGGAGAGCACCACACCACTGCAGMCACAGCTCTGCCACTCCCCTTTAGAGCCTGAAAAACTTGTCCCATGGGTGATTCTGCACCATCAGTCTCTACTTCTCATTCAGATGTGCGTACTGCTCCATGTAAATTTGTGTGGGAGACAGCTTCCAGGAAAATGAACAATGCCCAGCAAGCTTACTTTGTGATTTCATGTGCATGCTATTGGGCCAGATCTGCTTTCTTTTATCTGGGAAAAAAAACAAACTGACTATAAACTAGATTGGTAGGTTTATAAGCATATGAAATTCTCTCTCCTTAAGGGGATTCTTTTGGGGAAGAAAAGAGGGAGAAGGGAGGAAAAAAGCATAATTGTCTGTTGCTCTGATGCCAACATAGTTATTCAAATTCACAAAATGTGTGTGCATAATATCTGCTTTGACATGTCAATAATTCAAGTGGACTACAKGTGTATCAGCATCTGTGCCAATAAATTAACAAGAAGGAGGAYTAAATTGCATCCAAAGGCAGCTTTCTTTCAGAGGTAAGTATTCAAATWTATTGTCACTTTTGCAGTTCTTACAATGGCAGAAAGAGCCATACTGTTTCAGTGGAATTTCAGAAAAGTGCTGATTCAAGAAGGTCACACTTATTTTTAGTACAATWTTCACTGTGCTTAGGCCCCTGGGATTGATGCAAATGTTCTCACTTGTAACTGTGCTGAAACTACTTTTAATCAAAAGTGCTTGTGAACACAGTGTCTGATGGAGACAAGTAGTTAGGAAGTGATGCCAAGTGAATACGGGCACTGTYTCAAAATGAAAGTTTTGCAAACATCAGTGAAGAGCTCTCTATCATTCATGCAGAGATCTGAACTGCAATTCAGTCTGTCCCGCACTAAGCCATACTGGTTGAGAGAAAAATKATTCTGAGAACTCCAGTTCTTCTGGCTCAAAACATTCTTACTCTTGTTGGAGGAAGCTACTGGTGACAAGATGAGTGAGTCTTGATTCTCTTTTATTATCAAGCATGCTATTAAAATACAGCTCTGCAAATATTTCAGAGCATGTTTTATAATCTATGTCTAATCCATTGACTTGTAGCCATCAAACTGGCAGAGTTGATTAGATTTCTTCCAAGCTTCTAAAAACCCCACAAACAATCTGCTTTCTGCATTCCTAAACCGAGGAATATATGAATTTTTTGGAACAAACATTGCTGCTCTGATTCTTCTTTCAGAAGCTGATGTTTCAAAAAGCTATGTAAGACATCTTGTTCTGGCCACTTACATGTTCCCTCCTTTTTGTCATATTATAATTAAGTAAAAACAAACCACATGATTTCTTAATTTATACAGAAATCAAAGTTTTGCCTTTTGAGGTGGAATAGGCTTCTCAGTACACTTCAGCCCAAAAAAATGAATAATTTCTAAGTAGGATGTTTGGATACTAGTACAATACAGTTGCTATTAATATTATTTTTACTTAGTTAAAGTCTATGTACACAATACATGTACATATACATATACCTATATATATACATATATATAACTACCCACATATTACATAGGATCATTTAACTGACATAGGATCATTTACTTTTGTAAAACTCATGCTGTTGGCATGAAGGGGTTTCTGAAGCCAAGGAAATAAAGATCCTTTCAAAATAAGGAGAAAAGTCTGATTTTGCTGTGCCAAGTTCCTTCCACAATGGCTATCCATGGCTATTCAAGCCAACAAGAGGACACCATCATGAGCTTTGCTTTTTGCTGTCTAATATTTTTAGCATTTACAACAGTCTRGGTGGAAATGCATACAGAATATGGAAAGAATTACATGGCTCCTGCCATAATGCCCTAGTAGGCAGGTTATTTTATTTGCAGAAGGGTTACACAAATCCAATCAAAAATCTAAATGGAAAAGCAAACTTCCTGGCAAACTACACTAAAGTGTGATGTCAGAATTGATCTTGAGAGCAAATTCAACAGCAACAACAATGTCTGCAAAGGCACATCTCTAAAGGGGTGCTCTTCCATGTTAGAAAGTCTCCCATCTTGTTGCTTCAACCTCACTGTACATTCAGCTAATCCCAGCATAACTCTGAGAAAAATCAGAGTATGCAACCATGTCAGAATTTTCCCATGGCATAGTAAGACTGCTCTGTAATGAATAGATCTTGTCATATTCATGTATTACAAAACTTCTTTCTACCATGAGGGGTTGTGTTCATACATAACAGCTGCACTTCGATCCACAAATTATTAAGCTTAATGTGAGAAATCACCGGACAAAATTCCATAGTCTGTGTTATGCATGAAGCAAGACCAGAAAACCTGCTGGCCCTAAAAGCCTGTGACTGTCTTCAACAAATTATTTCATTTCTACAAATACGTAGAAATAATTTATTCTTCAAAGTGACAGTCCAGCAAGAAGGAACAGCATTTAACCAAACATCGAAGAAATGAAAAGGTAAAGCAGATGAATTTGAACTACTGCATAAGGAAAAATGCACAACAGGGAAAGCAGCAACCTACATGAACTGGTCCTGGGAATATGCAGCAAATAGCCCTTATAACCAGCAAAGACAAAGCACCATTAAAAAACTGGGAAGAAACTTATTTGAGTTTCATAACAGAGGTTAAAAGATTGGAGATTCTTCTGTGGTGAGAGCTTTAAAGACACACAGGTGATTTAGGAGCCAAAGTCTTACTCCAGTGTCTCATCAAAAGAGACTCACAGAGCAAGCTCTTCCTGTACATAATAAGCACGTATTGAAGTACACAGCACATGTCTTGCCATGCTGAAGGCAGAGCACAGAAACCAGCTGGCCAACCTGCCTGCTGTTCCCTGCTATGGTACAGACTTGCCTTCAACTGTTCAACAATTGCCTTCAACCTCCTTCAACTCCTTTGGCTAAATTTAAATTTGGCTACTTTTCCTCTGGAAATCTCTGAGTGGAAAGCACTGTCACTGTTATTCACCCTTCTAAATTCACAATTCCTAGAAAGTGAAAGACAAGAGTTCCATGCAAGTCAGAAGAAGGAATTGGGAATAATGYAACAACAAAAACAAAAGAGAGGAATACAACCTGAAGGCTGCGGCTCCCAGAGAATGAGGAAAGTTAAGCTGGCACCAGCAGAGCCGTTCAGGAGAGCATCTTTTGTCTATGCCTGCCTGTGTGGTGTGTTAGCTGCTGCTCAGCCACCTTGCATGGCTGCACCAGGCAGCAGAAGGGCTTGTGCAAAATGCCTGTTCTGAATGGTGCCAAGGGGATCAGACAGATGTGAGTGAACAGAAGCTCAGTGGGTGCTCGGGAAGCTCAAGAGAGATGAGACACAACTGGCCATCAGCAAGACACAGCATGAAGTGCCAGACACTGCAACTGAATTGGCAATAGCAGGGCAGTGTCTGGGACGGACAGCTTTTCCACCCATGCTGTCCTTTCTCTATCAATTGCTGCTCAGTCACCTGAATGGTGGTGCAGGTGGCTACAAACACTCAATGCCAGCTCCATGCCCATCATCACTACCAACTTCCAACATCTTTTTGGGATTGATGGTGCAGCCATTATTCATCTTTACTCTCCTGTTCTGCTCCTGTTGTCTCTACAGCTGGCCACACATTTCATGTGGCCAAAAAAGCACTCTTGCACTCCAGGTAGCTGGCCCTTATGCCAGAGAGACTGGTGCRTGAACACATTGGGGTAATCACCTGTAGTTCTTCAGATTTCATGGTAACAAGGGGTTGCTCCTGAACACTGGTGAGGGAAGAGAGGGAGTGGCCAAGAGAAGCCCACACCGGTCTGGCAACACTGTGGACCCTAAATAGTATAAAGCACCACTCTCTCTCATTTGTGCATATCACAAAGTTCTCCCTGACTATAAGAGGACTGCATGGATGCCCTCTGCTATATATGCTTTACTGGCATTTTAATTGGATTCAGTACTGCTTACTCATTGCCCAGCTGTTGTGGGCTGCATGCCAGGCATGACGATCAGGCCCAAGGGAAAGACACCAATAAGCGTGATTTTTGCCTCATATAGTAAGCAACAGTACTTAACTTCATTGAAAAGAATAATACCAACTTCATTACTAGTTTAATGAAATACAGATACATGGGCCATGCAKATTTTCCCACAAAGACTTGCAAAAATGCATCTAAAATAAAATTTCTGCCCAAATACAAAGTATTTTCACACAAGTTTCAGGTTTATGCAAACCTGAGTCTGTACCAACTTTTCTCTCCCCTCATTTGCACCTTTATGAGGCCATACCTTTCACAATAATGTCACCTRTGATATGTGACATCACTACCTCCTGCCTCAGTAAGTGATAAACTGAAAAGATCTGGACAACACCCAGGCAGCAGTGATGAGCCTCAGCCTGTCGAACGGGAGTAGCAGGTGTCAAGTCAGTAGGCAAAACTCAGCACGCTTAATGCTGGCAACCTGTCAAGATCCACATTGCTGCTCCCTCCAGTGCAGCACAAARAGAAAATGCAAAGAACAAATGGAGGCCTAAATAGAAGAAACCCTCCTCTGACCTGAGTGAGACATCTCTGATGACTGCAGCGTTAATAGGCTGCTGCTGTTCAGAGGGGAAATGGTCAGAAGGAAGATGAACATCTCCCAGGTGGAATTAGAGGAGTCTCAGGCCTATCGATTTTGGTTGTAACCTTTACTGTAAACAGTCCACAGGGGCCTCATCAGCCACCTGTTCAGTGATATTTGCATTGAAATATAGAGCCAACGCAAATGAGAAAATGGCCACAGTTCCTTGCTAAAGCATCTGCTCTTGCAAGATGCCTCTATCTGTGCATCACCAACAGCAGCACAGGTACAGCTTTTAAAGGACGGGGTAATGCAGTGGCACTAGCTCTCTCACATGGCTCTGAAATAACAAATGCTCCATTTGTCATGATGTTGATGGTGGTGGTAGTGATATTATGCCATGCAATATTTCACTTTCTAATAATTGCTCAGTTTTATACTGAAATCGGGCTTGCCAAAACTGGGAGGAAAGCCATCTGTGCCTGGAGGATGACTGCCAGAAACATTTGCAATTTTATTTTGGGGTTATAAACCTGCAGAATGGAACAAAGGCAATGCTTAAACAACTTCTTTCACTCAACACCCCAATCATATAGAGCAATAGACCTAACTCTGGAACAGCTTGGTCAGTCATTACAAAGATGTCTTTCTTATTTTTAAAAGCCTCACTCATTTAAGAGATAAAAATAGCTCTATTGATTATTTGTGGGACTTCAGCAAAACTCTGTCAAGATTCTGAATTGCTTGAGAGCTAAATGTAGCAATCACTGCCTTTTGAAAGGAGAGAACACCATCTCGAATATATAYTTTGCTATTTAATCTTGGTATGCTTAATAGAAAACAGATACACCACCAGCAACAGTATTACTCTCTCCAACACTTATGTTGCCTGGGAAATATCAGTGCCAGTCAACTGACCTTCTGTTCCCTCATCTGATAGATGGAATAAAAATTATGTAGCTGCAGGTGACCCAAAGATGTAACAGGAGAAGAATGTATCCTTCCTCTGTTTTCTTCTTTTGGACAGCAAAGGTAAAACACCAAGACTGGTATATTTTCACAAACAACATTAACAAATGTCACAGATTAAAAGTTAGACATGGCCCTGCAGGCATTGTCTCAGCTGCCACATGAACATTGCAAGGGCATGTARAGAAAGGACAAGGGGAAATAGCTTCAGACTGGGAGGGTGCTGAGGCACTGCAATAAGTTGCCCAGAGAAATTGTGGAGTTTCCATTGCTGGAAGTGCTCTTTGTCAGGTCAGATGGTCCTTTGAGCAACCTGGTCTAGCAGAAGGTGTCCTTGCAAGGGTGTTGAAAGTAGGTAATCTTTAAGGCCCCTTCCAACATAAGCARTTTCATGATTCTGTGATTTTAATATGCTCATGTTTAAAGCTTGGTGTAATCACAAATAAATCTCCTTTGGTTTGTTAATACAAGAAACACTCAAGTACTTAAATATGAGCCCCAGCTGTATTCTTCAGGACACTTGTCCTGTTCACTTGAAATTGAAGTGTCCATGTTTTAAAGTGATGAAAAAGTAGATAAATGCAAATCATCACATTTAAGTCAGCTGTTAATTAGAGCACACTGCTTAGCTATTGTGTGATTTGGCCAGTTCTGCCCCTACATCCATTCATGCAAAAATTGATTCATTAACCTGCCTTGATTTACCTGGAGAGAAATAGCAAATTTTATCGAGTTATTTTTTCAAATGGCAACCAATCAATTTTGTCGTTAAGTGGTTTGACACCTGTCCTAGGTTGCAATGTAAGATGTGCCCAAAGGATGTATTCTGTTACYATCTTCATGGGTTGTTGGAACCAGGTGGGGCAGTGTTTTCCCTGCCCCCTCCCTCAGGMCTATCTGCTGTTAATGGCCCATCAATGCCCTGGTCAATGACTCACAGGTAACTCCCCTCGGGAGCCATCTCTGCTTAATGGGCAATCAAGGACCCATTGTATGACTCCTAGAATGATATTGGCCCATTGTGAGATGCTCTGCCCAGTGGGGAGGAGCCAAGCATTCCCACCTGGATATAATCTGTGGTTTGGGACAGCACAGGCACYGACTGGATTCCCAGAGGACAGGAGCTGCCAGATCTTTCTACAGGATCACTGCTTCAACAAGACTTCTTCATTTGGACTGCTACCACTACCCTAACGAACAGGGTGTCAGGTTGTATTCTGACTCTGCCAAGGGTCTTTTKGTTTGTTCCTTTTATTATTGTGTTTATTTTATAGTTTTCCTATTAAATTGTATTTCTGACTTAGTCTCTCACTGGTTTTGCTTTCAAACCAGTACAACACCACATTAAACTACATACMTACCCTAAGACATGAATGGAATGTACTGTAGCACTTCAAATACTCAAGAATGTTACTATTTACATAATAATTACTCCAGCAATGGACAATACACTACTTGAAAGTGACAGTCATCACCACAGAGTGTACCRATTGTTCCACACTGCAGCAGTTTAGTCATGGCAGGAAAACTCAGGCCAAACCTCAGCATCGTATTCTGGGCAGGGATGCTCAGCACAAAGACACCGTGTGGTCAAGCAATCTGAGTTAYGACAGGCAGAAAAAAGGGAAAGACATTTTCTTCTGGAAACCTGGCAAAGTCTTCAAAAAAAATTATGTCTGCCCGTGATAGGTAAAAAACCCCAAAAAACCAAATAAGAAAAGAGTTCTCTATATGTATTAATAATTTTAGCTCCTAATTTGCTCATGAATTAATTATGTMAAGTTTCTCTATACTTTACAGAAAAGTATTAAAGAAAAACATGAGATACAACAAAACCTCAAAATGTCCAAAACAAAAAATGTCCACAAAACAAATGTAATCCCTAAGGGAAAAATATTTAAATAGCTGTGGATAGACACAGGTAGGAGGAAAAACCAGAAGACTCCAAGTACTAAGAAAGCAAAAATTAACAGAACCTTGYGTCTAAGCACCACTTCTGAAAAGTCTCTCCCTCAGACAACCATCCTCTCCTGTGTGTACATACAGTGACAGATACTTACCCAAATTTAAAATGATCACATCACAGGAAAGTTTTCCTGCTAAAATTTTAGGGCAATTTCATAAGTCTCAATCTTTYGTGATTACTTTTCATTGCCAATGTTTTTTAGCTGGTATTTTTGGAAGCTTTAAAGGAATGAATAAATCTGACTCTGAGACAGAAAATCTATGTAGTTTCCTTTTCCTCCAAGATGAGCGGAATGCTTACAAGAATCTAGCACCTGCAGCTTGCTAGTAATTGCTAATTGCAAATGGCAGACTCTGAGCTTTGCTCTGTTTAGATTCAGGCCCAATAAATTCCCAAATTCAAAATCATATAAAATCCAAGCAGCTTTATGAACAAGTTAATAGCAGTAAGTACCCTATCCTCAAGAATGCCCTTTGAGTAAAGAGATCACCTCAATATGCCAGCACGACATATTTTCCACTCTCCTCTTCATTACACCAATTCAGAGCTATGAAGAAGACAGAAGGCATAGCAAGAAGTAAACAGATACCTGAGAAATATACTATTTCCAGGATAAAAGGGATGYTAACCTGGACATAATTACAGTAATTCAGTGTATTTTAAGGGAAAATGCTATATGCAGATATAATCAATAAACCTCTGAATATAAAAATCATAACTAATAGAATAGTTCAAGATATTTTTTATTACTGAAGGTCTATCATTGAGAGGAAACATCAAATATCTGATGTGATTGCATGGGTAAACTTAAAATGGTGTGGGTCAGAAAAAGTAAGAAAAGAGATTATAATTAGAATGAGTCCCTGCACCACAGAAATACACTACTGACACAGAAATACATTACTGACACACATTCACCCACATACTGAAGAATACAAGCATCCTTACACATTTGTTCACACCTGCTTCTTAGCACAGCATGAGGGAATCAGAGCAGCATAGAAAAGGAAGTCAAAGCAGCATTGACAAATGCCTGTAGTACAAGCTACAAAAGCAGTGGCTCTGTTATTATTTGCTTTGCTTCTTTGGACAAGCTATGGAGAAAAAGGTTCAGTGTAGCAAGAGAGAACAAGCCCACTGAGTATGACTGCCTGAATGGGGCATGATGGATGAGCTTCCTTGCAGATAGGAAAAGCCTCTAATCCATTCTCCRGCTCATTGCTAGAGCGAGGCAAAGTCATTCTCTTTTTCTGCAGGAAATAACCTCTGCCTTTTCGACACCACGTGCAGGGTTTTGCAAAGGACAACCCAGACTGTCACCCAGATGAGACTGCAGCCTGTTTCCAGGTCCCACACTAGGGCGAGCTCAGCTATGCAGCCCAAAGCCCCAAAGCAAGACAAAGATGTTTCTATATTGCTTGTGCTTCCTATGGCTATTTTAGGAATGATTGCATGCATTCAGGTTCCAACAACGAGTAATARGAGACACAGGAAGAGAAGCCATTTTCATGGCACCAGCACTCAGCTAATGATTGAAACTGAAACACTTCAATTACTCCAGAAAATACTTTTATGGAGCTGAAAAAAACCTACTCTGTGTGTAACAGACATTTCAAGCATCATCCCAGCAATGAAGTTACAACCATCAGCATCAGGATAGGAAGACCTTTGCTCTGGGGTTCACTGATGAAGGTTTGATTCTAACCAAAATACCAAGGCTTATCCAGACAACCAAGGACCTGTTCCCAAACCTCCTCCTCCCCCACACCCTGCAACTTCAGTGTGTAATGGTGGGTGACACAGGAAAAGCAATGATTCATTAGCTGACTGCATCTAAGTGAATTCAGCAAAATTGCTTCATGAGTAGTAACATAAAGTCAAGGGTTTTAAACAAGTCTGCCAGGTGTTTTTTTAACTCAAATGAATCCTTCCTGGCTTGCCCAACAGAACTGAAATTCCTGAGCAGTAACAAGGAAGATGACTGCATAGCTGACGAACCACTGCTGTTATTTCTTACTCCGCAGTTCTGCTGCTTATGTGATTGATGTCAAATGCTGCAGAGAGAGTTTCCTTTAACTGTAGGTTGGCCTCCATAATGTGGACATTGAACTGATCAGCTGCCAGGAGCTGATCTACAGCCAAGACCCAAATTCCTGCCAGCATTTAGAAGGAAAAAATGCACAAAAGACCTTAGCCCAGAGAATCAAATTATTTTTCAACAAGACTTAAGGCTGTAGSCATGGACTGTGCTGAACTCATTCGAAAAGACTGAGGAGATACAGGAAGGCTTTGAGGTGTGAAGGTCTCACCTGGACTCCAATCTTGTTCCCCCCGTGCCCACAAGCATGACCCACGCCTTACAGGCTGTGCTTCCCTACACAGTCACAGAAGAGTGACTCTCCAGCTCGCAGCACAGTCTCACAGCACTTACAGCTAAAGGGCATTAGCTTGTTTTTGTTTGTGCCAGTGGAAATGCTGACACTGACATCCACTAGATTGCAGAGCACTGATTCCCGCTGGACTTCAGAATGACCTGTAGCTCCTTTACAGCTTGCACCATCTGCATCAGCTCACGCATGAGGTTGCTTTTCCTATTTAKAAGCCTTCCAGTTATAGAGAATTGCATATATTTAACAGCTTCACTTTCACGTAGAAGTACACATTCTTGGATGAAGACTCAGTTAAGTTCTCCTAACTTTACATGGGTTTTGGGCAAAGTCTCCTATCTAATGTTAGGAAATGGAAATAACCACATACAAATTCCCTGTGGAATTTATATTTAATCTTTTATAACTGTGAGGTTATATCTAATCTTTTAAAAGAAGAAATTCTTCTTTTGGTTTGCATTCTTACTCCCCTAGAGAAAGTAAAGCAGATAGCCTTGGAAATGTTCTACTGTATTTCTCTTTGTTAAAATTTTCCTGTGAGCAATCCAAAACAGTTATTTTTCTGTGGTAAACATCACTTCACCAGCTTGAAGTATAAGAGATTCTTTGCAAGAACACCCATATATTCAACATATGCTTATGAAAAAGTCAATTTTGCAGTGTCTATGACCATATATATTTCTAATTTCTGGTATCTTGAATGACATCACCAATAATGCCAAAAAAGTGCACTACGGTGGCTCAGTAATAACAGATTTTTGGGAAGTCTGCTCTCACTGACTTGCTGCAACAAAGTGATCTGAAGAATAAATTTTCAGTCACTTTCCCTCTTCTGATGGAAAAATGTATATTTGAAAGAAAGCACTTAACCTACAAAATCTTTTCTGGAAGCTCTGAAGGACCCTGTTACCTGACACCTCAGGATTGTTAGCACCAGCTTTCCTAGACATCAGCCGTAGAGGTACCTTGTTGAGACAGACCAGAGCTTCTAAGTGCTTTGACAAAACTTTCAGAAAGGAGAAAGACCTTTACTTAGTGCACTTACCAGCAAGTTATACTTCCTGCATGTGAAGGCAGAAAAAGTCCAGCCACAGAACAAACAGCACTCTGAGAACATGCCAAATAAAAATTTATTTTAAAAACACCCAACACATGAATATTGAGTATGTTCTCACACGTTTAAAGTACAGAGGAAAAAAGTTGTGAATTTATTGATAATTTACCTCAATATATACCAATGCCTACCATAACCTCATCCCTCATGCAGAGCCAGAAAGCAATTTTTTCTGTCAGAAGATTACCATGTCTTTGTTTTCCTGGGATCCTAAAAGTATTACTTACTGTCCCAGGCAGGAAGAAACAACCTGCACAGATCTGCATGGATGAGCATGCAGACTGGAGGGGCAACACAAGCCTATGACTAGCAAGAAGTTGCGAACTGGCAGTGCTCCACAATAAAGTGCTTTTACAAAGCATGGGACTGGTTTGTGAGACTGAGAACTCAAATGCCTCTATGAYAAACACTGGGAAGAATGCTTGTATGCTCCCTTTCTGAATCCCAAGGAGCTCGCCACAATCCCTTCCCAGCACTGACATGTAGGGTCTCTCTTTCTCGTAAAAGGACTTGGCTTTCCTCACACAGGCACAGATTTGGCTTTCCTAATACCGGAACAGATTACTCCCCTTCTTCACTTACACCCTTACGTTCCCCAAAAGCTGAGAACATTATTTCTGCTGCAGGCTCATGGGGACAGATGGTATCTTCCCTCCTTTTTTGGCCAGCTTAAAGTAGATTGCTTGTGCTTCCCATAAATAAAAATCTAGCACTTGATGTTCAAAGGATGACTAAACTTGGAATATATATTTTAATGTAKATTTTAACTAAGCTGATTTGTGACTTAGTTTCTCTTAGCTGAATATTGGTAAGCTCTGAAGGCAGTTGTTATACAGATAAACCAGGACAGAGAGATGTGGTTGCTTTCTCACGGGTGCTGGACAATGAAGAAGATGGAGAGCAAACTCCTTCTTCCTGGAGTCCACCAGGCACGTTCCTTCTTTTTCTGCCATGGAGACAGATGGACTCCCATGCTCTTTCTCGGTCAGCAGAGCTGGGTACCCTCCTTTCCCTTGACCTGCCAAAGATAACTGTTCCMCTCAGCCTGAAACAAAGCATGTTGCCCTGTTGTGTGTTCCCCAGGGGCAGGACACAGTCATCCAGAAGAATTTTGCCTGACTGGAAATGAAAATGAGGAGAGAAATCTTTTCAGCACAACTTACACTTCAATCTCTTCTCTTGCTCTGCAGGCACAAAAGTACACAAGGTCAGACATTTTAGGACAAAAATTCTAAGCCATGCATCCCTTGTAGAGTCCTCCTGCCTAGTTCTCAAGAAGGATTAATTGGACTGTGTGAACCCACATGCAAAAACTGAGAAAAACTGTCATTTCCAATATGCTGCTTTCAAGGTATTTATAATGCAAAGACAGACAAAAGGTATGCTCTCTTTTATGACAAGCCTGAAATAAAACAGCTCTAATTAGCAAAATCAGATATGGCATCTGAGGTAGCACAGTTTGCAATGCAAGGATAAGAAACCTCTCCTTTGTGCTTATTCAGCAGCAAGCAGACTTATATCCTTCCTTCTTAGAATTTTTTCTCTTTGACTCTGCAAATAGGTCTRTGTATACAATAGATGGATGAATGGATGATTTCCTACAATAGAAATTTGATTATTGATTGGTATTTTGTAACAAACCCATCACACATAATCTMCAGCCAAGCAGTACCCTGCACTGGCTGAACAAAACTGTGTACTAAACAGCCCTGTCAATGTTATAATTTCTATTGCTGCCTGGACCCTCTTATAAACTATAGGACTGTAAATTACTTTCTCTCTGCCTTTGTTGAGAAAATAACATTTTGGGTACAACCCATATGCAAAACTACTGCTTGGGATTAAAACAGTGCTACCAATAGAAAGAAAAAAAGGAACACCATGGGCAGATATTACTGTACTGGAGCTCCTTTGGTTATTCTTTCCTCAACTTGTGTTTTATTTCAAGAATGCTAGGTGCTATGCAATTTTTATTAAAAAGGCCTTGTCTTGAGAAGCTGTCCACATAGACAACATACACATGTGTGGATAAAGGAGATTTAAAAAAAAATTCAGGTATCAGAAAGGTTGTTTCCAACTACAATTCTCCTGATTCAAATACATAAGTCTTCTTTGGCCCCACTTTTTCTCTAAGCAAAYATTTTAGTTACTAAACTGCAAAAATACTGACAGCATTTCTACAGCATAACAGTATCCATAACTGACTTCCAACACCCCAAACTTCTCACATCAACATTTTGGGCATAAGTAAATGCATTCAGCTGCTGACCTCTAGCCCAGTACCAAGTCCTGAAGAACTGAATCATGCACACATGCACACAGATGGGATGCATTCCCCAAGATAGAGGAGGTATTGCTTGCAGTTTTGGTGGGGACATGGCTTTGGAGCACAGTTTTGCACTTCAAGGAGCACAAACATGGTGATTCATCTCCCTGAAAATATTCAACTCAAAATCATGCTTTTTTTTTTTTTTTTTTTTAGTTTTTCCATCATTACCAACTGGTCTGTCAGAGAGACATTTTTTCTAGTTATACCTACAAAAGTTGCACAAATAACAAAAGAGTTGTTCTTGAATCTTTTTCTTAATCAGCAGATTTTAGAAACACTGATGTTTGGGAAACCTTGTGCAGGATCTGGGAACAGAATTAACCCCTACGGAATTAACCCCTCAATCCTGCTTCAATACCAAGAAGAATGATGCCCTACATATTTAAGCTGTCTTACAAAATATTTCCATCATTCTGTCCAATCAGTCAAGTTAAATTATGCTTGATTTCTAGACTCAAACACCTGGGCTTAAACAGAAGCATCTAATCATCACAACAAATTCACATTTAAAAGCAAACCTTAGTAACAACCTCTTGGACAACCAGAAGGTTTAATGTGGAGTTACCAGATTATACAACTCAGAGAATACAGTTTCACTCAACAGTATTTAATTTTAAATTCCAGTGTAATGAAATGGAAGATAGCA